>NC_069413.1:14957791-14992038 GCF_026875155.1 Cherax quadricarinatus | reverse complement strand
GGTTGTTCCAAGCGGGGACGCTGGTTGTTTCTCCAGCAGGGACGCTGGTTGTTTCTCCAGCAGGGACGCTGGTTGTTTCTCAAGCAGGGACACTGGTTGTTTCTCCAGCAGGGACGCTGGTTGCTTCTCCAGCAGGGACGCTGGTTGCTTCTCCAGCAGGGACGCTGGTTGCTTCTCCAGCAGGGACGCTGGTTGCTTCTCCAGCAGGGACGCTGGTTGCTTCTCCAGCAGGGACGCTGGTTGTTTCTCAAGCAGGGACACTGGTTGTTTCTCCAGCAGGGATGCTGGTTGCTTCTCCAGCAGGGACGCTGGTTGCTTCTCCAGCAGGGACGCTGGTTGCTTCTCCAGCAGGGACGCTGGTTGTTTCTCAAGCAGGGACGCTGGTTGTTTCTCAAGCAGGGACGCTGGTTGTCTCTTGCACTGACGTTGCCTGGTTCTGTAACAGAGCTAGGATGGGGTAGCAGCAGGTGGGGCGTGTATAGCATTACAAACAGTAAGGCTTGGACAGCAGATGGTGTAAAGCTGACGACTAAGTCAGCTGAGGGCAGGTCTTCTGGGAAGTTCAGTTGAAAGAGGGTTGGCAAGTGACGTTACGGGACGAGTGTCCAGCATACTTAGTCAAGGGTGTGGCTAGTGACACTGTTTACATCTCTTACATGTCAGAAAACATTGTGTTCCAAACATAATACTGTACATTATTATTACTAATAATAATAATATATACACATTTAATGTTTACGCCAGAATTCTGAAGCCTTGATACATTAAAGTTTATTAGTAATACGTGTACACATTATATAAACGTGCAACTAAACGCTGGCAATGTACCGCCAGAGTTACTGTGTACCCGCAGACCATCCCGTCTGCGGACGCGCAAAAAGTATAGAAAACAGATTATGTCGCAATGTGTGTCTGATCCAACTAGGCATAGTTACATTATTCTGATGTTAAAGTCATTTCACATAGTACAACAATCTTCTCTTGTTGCTAATATATAAATACTATCCCCTAAAGTTATAATTTCTACGGCAAGCATTGATGACTTACTAGGATGAGTTTCAAGAATGTTTTCGCCTACACACTAGGCGGAACGTTTCTGAATAAAGATATCTAACTGTTGCACGTGTCTTATCAAATCTAAAATATGTGCTAGTGTATAGTTCCTGTGTTAACCACACTTTACAATTCATGTGATTAATATATACGTACATACAAACTGAACTGCCTAGGGAGATCTCGCTTTCAATGATCACAATCACAACGATGTTGTTATTGCTACCACAAGGAAAATGATAGACTGGATAACTAGATCTTTCAAGACAAGAGATGCTGAGCCAGTGATGATACTCTTCCAGTCACTTGTCTCCAGGCTGGAATACTGTAGTATACTGACCACCACCTTCAAGATTACTGAGCTGGAAAACGCACACAAAACTTTCAAAGCTCGTATATACTAAAGCCATTCACCTGACCTACTGGGAATGCTTGAAGTTCCTTCAACTGTATTCCTTGGAACGTAGCAGAGAGAGGTACACAATAATTTACACCTGGAAAATCCTGGAGGGAACCCATCCCAAACCTAAACACTGAATTACTCAGAATGGCAGGAGGCTTGGTAGACAGTGCTGAGCACTTCCACTAAAAAGCAGGGATGCGACAAGCTCACCAAGAAGAAACTCGAAGTGTTTGAGGTCCCAGACTCTTCAATACTGCCTCTACGCATACAAGGAATTTCCAACAAACCTCTCGCTATCTTTAAGAGGGAACTGGACTGCAGTAAACTTCTATGGGACGAAATTCGTAAGGCATCTACATACGAAAATGTTGTGCTAATGGGAGATTTCAACTATAGACAGATTGACTGGAGCAATTTGACAGGAAATTTAGAGTCGGGTGACTTTCTTGATACGATCCAGGATTGTTTTTTAAAACAGTTTGTGACAGAGCCAACTAGGGGAAATAACCTCCTTGACTTGGTTCTTGCCAGTAGGGAAACACTAATTTAAATAATCTTGAGGTTAATGATGAGCTTGGGGAGAGTGATCACAAATCACTCAGTTTTAACATATCATGGAATTCCCCTAATAATGGCAATCAAGTCTCCGTCCCTGACTTTCGCTTGGCTGATTTCATAGGACTGAAAAATTACTTAGGTGGGCTGAACTGGAATGCCCTGACTAGGGGTCAGGTAGGTGGTGATGGTTGCCGATATGATGCTTTCCAGGGCATAGTTCTAGCTGCTCAGTCAAATTATGTTCCAAATAGGGAAATCAGATCAAACAAAAATGATCCTAAATGGATGAACAATAGATTAAAATATTGATTGGTCAAAAGAGAGGCATATATAGGCAAATCAAAAGAGGAGAGGGGCAATTAAGAAATCGATATATTCAGTTAAAGAGAGAAATAAAAAAGGGAATTAGAAAAGCAAATAGAGATTATGAGGTTAAAGTTGCAAGAGAATCGAAGACTAACCCAAAAGGATTCTTTCAGGTATACAGAAGTAAGATCAGGGACAAGATAGGCCCACTCAAAGTTCCTCGGGTTCAGCTCACTGACAGTGATAAGGAAATGTGTAGAATTTTTAACACATACTTCCTCTCAGTTTTTACACAGGAGGATACCAGCGATATTCCAGTAATGATAAATTATGTAGAACTGGACGATAATAAACTGTGGCACTATTAGGGTCACAAGTGACATGGTCCTTAGGCAAATAGATAAATTAAAACCTAACAAATCCCCAGGCCCTGATGAACTGTATGCAAGGGTTCTAAAGGAATGTAAAGAGGAGCTTAGCACACCTTTGGCTAATCTTTTCAACATATCACTACAAAACTGGCATTGGTGCCAGATAAGTGGAAAATGGCAAATGTGATACCTATTTTCAAAACAGGTGACAGGTCCTTAGCTTCGAACTATAGACCAATAGCCCAACCTCCATAGTGGGAAAATTTATGGAATCAATAATTGCCGAGGCAGTTCGTAGCCACCTTGAAAAGCATAAATTAATCAACGAATCTCAGCATGGTTTTACAAAGGGGCGTTCCTGCCTTACGAATTTATTAACTTTTTTCACTAAGGTATTTGAGGAGGTTAGATCATGGTAATGAATATGATATTGTGTATATGGGGCTTCAGTAAGGCTTTGACAGGGTCCCCACATCAGAGACTATTGAGGAAAATTAAAGCACATGGAATAGGAGGAGAAAATTTTTTCCTGGATAGAGGCATGGTTGACAAATAGGCAGCAGAGAGTTTGCATAAATGGGGAGAAATCAGAGTGGGGAAGCGTCACGAGCGGTGTTCCACAGGGGTCATGTGCTGGGCCCCTGCTGTTCACAATCTACATAAACGACATAGATGAGGGCATAAAGAGCGACATCGGCAAGTTTGCCGATGACACCAAAATAGGCGTCGAATTCATTCTGACGAGGACATTCGAGCACTCCAGGAGGATTTTTAATAGACTGATGCAGTGGTCGGAGAAGTGGCAGATGCAGTTTAATATAGACAAATGCAAAGTTCTAAATGTTGGACAGGACAATAAACCATGCCACATATAAACTAAATAATGTAGATCTTATTATTACGGATTGCGAAAAAGATTTAGGAGTTCTGGTTAGCAGTAATCTGAAACCAAGACAACAGTGCATAAGTGTTCGCAATAAAGCTAATAGAATCCTTGGCTTCATATCAAGAAGCATAAATAATAGGAGTCCCCAGGTTGTTCTTCAACTCTATACATCTTGGTTAGGCCTCATTTAGATTATGCTGCACAGTTTTGGTCACCGTATTACAGAATGGATATAAATTCTCTGGAAAATGTACAAAGGAGGATGACAAAGATGATCCCATGTATCAGAAACCTTCCCTATGAGGATAGACTAAGGGCCCTGAAACTGCACTCTCTAGAAAGACGTAGAATTAGGGGGGATATGATTGAGGTTTATAAGTGGAAGACAGGAATAAATAAAGGGATGTAAATAGTGTGCTGAAAATATCTAGCCTAGACAGGACTCGCAGCAATGGTTTTAAGTTGGAAAAATTCAGATTCAGGAGGGATATAGGAAAGTATGGTTTGGTAATAGAGTTGTGGATGAGTGGAACAAACTCCCAAGTACCGTTATAGAGGCCAGAACGTTGTGTAGCTTTAAAAATAGGTTGGATAAATACATGAGTAGATGTGGGTGGGTGTGAGTTGGACCTGATAGCTTGTGCTAACAGGTCGGTTGCCGTGTTCCTCCCTTAAGTCAATGTGACCTGACCTGACTAGGTTGGGTGCATTGGCTTAAGCCGGTAGGGACTTGGACCTGCCTCGCATGGGCCAGTTGGCCTTCTGCAGTGTTCCTTCGTTCTTATGTTCTTCTTATGTTCTTAAATCAGTTCCTAACCACCCGGGCTGTGGTTCTAATGTTTAACTGCGTACGGCCACTAGTAGCAGCCTGGTTCATCAAGCCCTAATCCACCAGAAGGTCTAGTTTGGGACTGGCCTTCTGATGGATTAGAAACCTCCTTCAGGATAGTACTAGAATGCATAGCCTGGTCCTAGTCTAGCAGTGACAACCGTCTTGTAGAATTAGAAACATGTCCAACATCTGAGTTTCTTTATTTGTAGACGTTTCGCCAACCAGTGGTTTATCAATATAATACAAGGACATAATGTGAAGAATTATACACAGAAGATGAGGTAATCAGTCTCTTAGCCTTTAGGGACTGATTACCCCATCTTTTGTATATAATTCTTTACATTATGCCCTTGTACTAATAAAGCCACTGGTTTTCAAACGTCTACAAATAAAAATGCCTAGATGTTGCATATGAGTCTAATTCCTCGTTTTGTCGGTACTGTATACCATTCATATAGAACCGTCTTGTAGTCTGCTGATCCCGTTACTTTCTCACGATGTTTTATACAATACACATCATTATAACGGCCAACACATCTGCTAGTTCCTCTCTTTATTCTACTTCTATAAACTCGTTTACTAGCTCCTTTCAAAGAATTATTTTTAAGCTTCTGTTTGAGAAACCAAAATTACATTCCATATTCTCCTTGCTTATTACTAAGTTTACTGAGGCACTGACTATTATGCTGAGGCTTGTGCGAGAGGTAATACACCAAATGTTAACTTTAATCCTCTCGTAAACAACCTGCATTTACTGTACGTGTTTGATCTTATACATAAACATAACGAGGATCCCAGAAGGTGGTCGCAATATACAGATCAATTAATCTCTTTTGAGTTTGTCTCCACGTGGGCGGGTCATCACATGACTAAGACCAGTGTCAGGAAACAATTGTCCTGTTTCCTGACAAAACTTACCTAACCTAATCTAACCTGTCTCCATGTGGTTATTATTTAGCATAAACATAGTTACATTTAGACATCAAGCTATTTTGATTTTTTGGGGAGTTTAAAGCCTATCGACTACACGAGGGTTATTAAAGTTACACATATCCTATTCACCTCACCAATGGAAATAAATCACTTTGCCTTATCCTAGGTAATTTACATGTATTTTACTATATAAGACAATTGTAATCCCCCAAAATTGTGTACAATTTATGGATGAGACTACACCAAACTTTTTACTGATACCGATACCATTAAAACTGGCTGATACCCACCGATACCATTACCGATACTTCGACACAACCCTAGCACAAATGCACTTAAGTAAACTTGATTGCTGACAGCTAAGAATATTTTAATCCTTAATATAGAGTTTCAACTCTCCAGTGTCTTCACGATGAAAGACACAAATACACCTAGGTCCTAGGTGTATATATACACCTAGGTCCTAGGTGTATATATACACCTAGGACCTAGGTGTATATATACACCTAGGACCTAGGTGTATATATACATCATAATGACAGGGAGTCAGAGATAAATAAACTCTAATATACATAGCCTCAGTTACTGCTGCAGTCTGCTCAATAATAACTTTTATTAGTTATATATATATATATATATATATATATATATATATATATATATATATATGTGTGTGTGTGTGTGTGTGGTGTGTGTGTGTGTGTGTGTGTGTGTGTGTGTGTGTGTGTGTGTGTGTGTGTGTGTACTCACCTAGTTGTGGTTGCAGGGGTCGATTCATAGCTCCTGTCCCCCTCTTCACTGGCTGCTACTGGGTCACTCTCCCTGCACCATGAACTTTATCATACCTCTGCTTAAAGCTATGAATGGTTGCTGCCTCCACTACATCGCTTCCCAAACTATTCCACTCCCTAACAACTCTGTGGCTGAAGAAATGCTTCCTAACATCCCTTTGACTCATCTGAGTCTTCAGCTTCCAATTGTGACCCCTTGTTTCTGTGTTCCATCTCTGGAACATCCTGTCTCTGTCCACCTTGTCTATTCCCCGTAGAATTTTGTATGTCATTATCATTTCTCCCCTGACCCTCCTGTCCTCCAGTCTCATAAGAACATAAGAAAGGAGGAACACTGCAGGAGGTCTGTTGGCCCATACTAGGCAGGTCCTTTACAATTCATCCCACTAACAAAACATTTGCCCAACCCAATTTTCAATGCCACCCAAGAAATAAGCTCTGATGTGAAAGTCCCACTCAAATCCAACCCCTCCCACTCATGTACTTATCCAGGCCGATTTCCCTGAACCTCTCTTCGTAGGACATTCCCCTTAGCTCTGGAACCAGCCTGGTTTTGTGTGTACTCACCTATTTGTGGTTGCAGGGGTCGAGTCCTAGCTCCTGGCCCCTGGTGTGTGTGTGTGTGTGTGTGTGTGTGTGTGTGTGTGTGTGTGTGTGTGTGTGTGTGTGTGTGTGTGTGTGTGTGTGTGGCCGAATAGGCAAAACTGCTCAATTAGCAAGAACTCATTTATTTTCTAAAATTTTCTCTTATACGTTTAAAGATATTTTTTTTCATTTATGTTAATGCAAAAATTGATAATTTTGTACTAAAAGAACCTTAAAAAACTTACTTGACCTTATTATAACAAGCGCAATTTAATTTAGCCTAATCCAACTAAATATATTTTAGTTAAGTTTACAATAATTTAATAATGAACAAACACAACGAAATATATATATATTTAGTACACAAATTTTCGATTGCCTTATTCGGCAAGAAGAATGTAGTTATTATCTTTCAGCCCACAAAACTGGATCAGTTTATGCTGTACTTTATCCACACAACAACCAAATTTTGGAAATTTGCTTAATATGTCTGGTATCTTATATTAATAAGCTTGACATATCACATACTATCCATCTCTATATTCCTCAATAAGTGGGCAATTTAACACACACTGTTCCAGATAGTGACCATAAAGCTGGCCACATACTTTGTATTTAGTTTGATCATTGTCTGTGTCTGCCAACCTGCCAGAAGCACTTGTAACCAAACCTAAGCCTAGCTACTACAACTCTAAGTTGCTCCATAAACGTAATTACTGACGTTCGTGTTATCAAAGTGAATGATAGATCTGTTCAGGCTTCTAACTGTATTCTTACAGCTTTTGGTTTCATTATTTGTTTCTCTCCTAATGTCATTCATATTCCTAGACGCAGACACACTAAACTTATAATCTACATTTTCCTTTAGGCTACTTTGTTTTTGCTAACTTGTCAACTTATGATGGAGTAATCAAATGTGTGCCAATGGTGACACTATTCAAATCGCTCTTCTATTGTTTACAATACCGTTCAGTGTTAACGGCCCCGTTCAAGGCAGGGAGGATATCGCAACTGGAACAGATAGAGAGATCATTTACAGCTGGCACACAGCCAATGTAGCATTAAAATTACTAGAAAGGCATCGCTGGAGCGGAGAGATTACGTGATAATATATATGTGGAAAGTGCATAAGGGCCTAGTCCCAAATCTGCCATAACATACTGGAAGGAAATATTTGGAGGTGCAAAATAAACCCAGTGAAAAGCAGACACAATGGTCATCATCGTAGGTCGCAGGATACTCAACACATTGCTACAAGATATCAGAAACTGCCTGAACAAGCACAGAAGTCTTCAGAGGGAAGCTGGTAAAGTATCTCCATCAAGTACCAGATTAACCAAGCTATGATGGGTATGTGAACCAACGGATCGCCAGAAGCAACAGCCTGGCTGAGCAAGCAAGCACCAGACAAACGTGGCCTGGGGCTGCGCTCCCAGAACAGAAAAACTCGAAACTCATCGGAGATGGAAGTAAAGTTGTTACTCATTAACGTGTATTGCGAGTATTTACCGACTGTTTTAAGAGACACGTAAGTTCCTCCGTCTTCGAATAACATGTTATTTTTCCACTATAATCTACCTTGTCCATAATTACTATCACATTTGTTTTGTTTCGTAAGGTGAAATCCAGGATCTTTCCTTAATTCATGGTATAACTTAACAAATCTTTGATGACTATTGTGTTGCAGAGGTGTGAGCAAAGCTCACTTGTACAACACAATTGTCATCAAAGATTTGTTAAGTTATACCATGAATTAAGGAAAGATCCTGGACACTTCAACTAAACCTGAACACAAGTTTCTGCTTGACGAAGATCAACCTCCATCACGTCTTAACATCACACACGACTTGAAAACTCAAACGAATAGAGAATAATTACTACTTAACCAAATAATAATAATAATAATAATAATAATATTATTATTATTATGATGGTCTCTTGCACGAGCATTTTAACATATTGAAAATTCATATTATAAGTATGGAAAGCGCTTAACCCACAAGGTCACATACCCTGGGAAATGGGAGGTACTAAGATTTGATCTATGGGAGGGTAGCTTTAATTCCTCGATCAGGAGCTTTTCAACAGCATCCAGCCCCCCACCCTTTAATGGGTTATTATTAGATTATTATATGCTAACCCGCATGGGTCATGCCACTGAAAGGTTGTAAGTTGGTAGGTGTGAGTCTGACGTTCACTGTAAGCTTGCCTGCCAAAACAAAGGTACACTGGCCTCACTTTATTCCCTTTGGTGACACTGATGAGGTCGGAGAGGGAGAGGGAGGCAGTCCTTGGTGACGATGGAGGTGGTTGTGGTGAGGAGGAGGTAGTACTGGTGGAGGTGGTGGAGTCGGTGGCCACCTCCACCTTGAGCTTGCTGGGCCTTGTGAGGTCCACCTCCAAGAAACTCACTGAGGCTCAGGGTGGAGGCTATGAGCTGCCGCTTCTCCTGGAAGTTGAGTTGGTCTAGTGAGTGAGACCTGACTGAGCCGGCTGTTTACTGGTCCTTGTGGGCGACGTGTCTATGTACTCGGTGAGCTCATCTAACCGACATGTCGGTGATGGTGGAGGTGGGTGGTGAGGTGTAGGTGAAGGTGGTGCCGCTAGCCAGAGCTCGGCCATCCAGGTGGTGAGGGAGTCTCTGCTGGGGACGTGGGAGAGGTAACTACCGACCACTCCCCACCATCCTCACCTTCCTGCTGGAGGAGGAGGTGGTGTGGTGGTGTTGGAGGCAGTGAGCTGCGAGGTTCGGCCTCTAGCAGCCCCACACTGACCTCCGGGGAGCTCCGGCTGACCTGAGGCTCACTGCCGCCCACAATCCAACAGGGGCGCCTAGCACTGCGTTACCTCTCATGTGACCATGGCGCCTTCCATGCTGAGGACACCACACACCATACACAGCCCGGCGCTGCTTACACCACCTCGGGGCTCCACACACATACACAGCCCCGCTCTGCTTACACCACCTCGGGGCTCAACAGATGATACACAACCCCGGCTGGCTAGCGGCCGCCTCCACCGCGCTGCTGACCTCCCAACATGTCAGATTAACTTCACAGAGGAAATCACAACACTGACGACATGGATGCTGCAGGAGGTGCAGCAGCAGCAGGTTCAGAAGTAGGTCTGGGTCGCGTGGTGCTGCTGCCACAGCTTCCGCAGTTCCTCACCGCGTTGTCACAAGACAGCCTAGGCTAATTCACAGCCACTTAAAAGCAGCTAGAACTCAACTAGCCACTAATTTCATCACACACACATTTAACCACTGCACTAACACAAGCTTCCACCAGGTAATTTATCTCCTATGGAGGCGATTGACGTAGTAAAGCACCAGCAGGAGGAGGAGAGATTATTAGCAACCTACTTCCACACTCTTCATCACACACTACTCACACCCGCCTCACTCCCCCCACCCCATACACAACCTAACGTTACCACTCCAACGTTTTTTTGCTCTCCTTATTGCTGCTCCTGTGTCACCCTACCAACACCCACCTCCCACTCATGTCCATAGTAGCACGTCAAGACCAGTTAGGTGTAAGTAGCGAGCAGCAGCAGCCACCACCACACATCAACAATCATTGATCAGTTACTAGATACCACTAGATGAGCGGGGAACACTACACCACCGACCTCCTCCTCCACGTATTTACACCCACCCATCCAACACAACAAAATTTTACTGCTGCAAAATTCACTCGTCCTCCTCTTAACAAGTGTGCTTGTGGCAGCTGTGTTAATATTCTGCCGCAGTCAGCCCTAATTATTAATTCATAAGAACATAGGAGGGAAGGAAACACTGCAGCAGGCATGCTGGCTAGACAAATATCAATAAGGGCTAGATTGAGTAAGACCTTCCTGGCATCGGTGTAACAGGGTTTCATTCATTAATGGATTAGCATATGGCGAGAAGGGTTGGATTAAAGAACCCGCTAAGCATTTTAACTGTAGTAGGTTCGCCGGTCTTGTCCGGCCCGGGTCTTTTCAGATGGGTAGTAATTAACTCTGATGCAAGAAGCGAAGGGTAGGTAAAAGTTCCCTGAATCAAGAGCCCAATGGAAATAAGTCACGTTGACTTTTTTTCGGGGGGGGGGGGGGTATCCTTGGTAATTTACACTATGTATGATAATCGTACTACGCGTACTTACTTAATGCCATGACTGGAGTCAGGCAGCTCAAGATATGGGAAAATGGCTGCCTAAACGGAATACGTCACACATTATGTTGGATTATCCTGGTATAAGGAAAACATAGTATAATACAGTGACTGGAATAATAAACGGGTTATTTGTGTATTATCGTAGTATAAATCTGCATTATTTACACCCAGTGTTTAACTGTAAGAATCATGTGTTTATTTGCACTGTATGTGTACAAAAACTTGTGTAGCTGACCTAGATAACGATTGTTATTATCGCAATACGAGGTAAACTTGATGTAACCACATCGGTGTGGCCCCGCCCAGCCATGCAGACGTGTGATGTCTTTAAAACGTCCAAATGAATCGAAGCTGAGGCGCCTAGTGTGCGTCCGTAAGGCATGTTGCAGTGGACTAGGGAAGCACAGAGGTCCAGTCTCCGCCATTAGTGAGAGCAGCACACAGCAGCTAACACAGCAGCCCTGTCTGTGGGTCCCCACAGTCCAGTGCCTCCAGGAAGCAGTCACACCACTCACACTACAACCACAACTTGCCTCCAATACTGGGTGTTATAGAAGCAACACTGGAGGCAGTGTTGGAGGTAAATGGCGATGGTGAGGGAGTTTGATAAATGTGGTGGGTGGTGCGGGCTCAATTTCAAATCGCAGCCCTTGTCTTTGAAGTTGTAAGAGCGCGCTGCGCCCTCCTCCTCTACTACACGTCTCCGTCTGCCATCTACCTCCAACTATCTCACACGCCCTCGTCAACGCTACCCCAACTTAGCATAAACCCATACAATAGCAATAGCCGCCTTACTAGTTGACACATGGAAAAAAGCAATACTATCTGGCAACCGGGGTGGGAGGGAGGGTCCAGCACTGTTGTGAGGTATGTTGGGGGAAGTGGGAGGAGGGAGGGGGAGGTGAGGGAGCGGAAAGAGGGGTGAGGGAGAGGAGGTACGAGAGGGGGGGAGGAAGGTGAAGACCCTTTCGTAATGTACACAGGTAAAGCACTTTGTAACGTCTTTTGTGACCGCATTTCCTGCGATCAACATTTAAGAGCTAAGAAGGAACTGCTGATATTCAACTTAGCTGTGACTGCAGGGGTTGAGCCACAGCTTCTGTCCCCGTCTCAAGGATCTCGAATAAAAATAAGTTGCTTTCACCTTGATGAGACACTTATGCTATACATGGGAATCTTTACTGAAGAAACCTTTCGCACACAGTGGCTTCATCAGTCCAATACAAAGCAGGAAGTGTTAAAGAGAGGAGTAGATTGAGGTAACCAGTCCCTCAGCCAGGAGTCGAAGTGTTCAGGCCACCAGTCGAAGTAGATCTTCGTCCAAAGTGTTGGACAAGTGTTGAACAATTCTTTGTATCAAAATCCCATGATGTTGCAGTGTCTGACAGATGGACTGAGGACTGAACACATCGAATCCAGCTTTGTATTGGACTGATGAAGCCACTATGTAGCGAAACGTTTCTTCAATAAAGATTCCAATATGTTGCATAAGTGTCTCAATCTTCAACCTGTCGGTTTTAAAACCATTTATCACAACTGTCAGACACTGCAACATCATGTGATCTTGATACAAGACACTAGTGTATAGTTCAGAACACTAGTGGTATAGTTCAGAACACTAGTGTTTAGTTCAGAACACTAGTGTATATTCAGAAACACTAGTGTATAGTTCAGAAACACTAGTGTATAGTTCAGAACACTAGTGTATAGTTCAGAACACTAGTGTATAGTTCAGAACACTAGTGTATAGTTCAGAACACTAGTGTATAGTTCAGAACACTAGTGTTTAGTTCAGAACACTAGTGTATAGTTCAGAACACTATAGTTCAGAACACTAGTGTATAGTTCAGAACACTAGTGTATAGTTCAGAACACTAGTGTATAGTTCAGAACACTAGTGTTTAGTTCAGAACACTAGTGTATAGTTCAGAACACTAGTGTATAGTTCAGAACACTAGTGTATAGTTCAGAACACTAGTGTATAGTTCAAGACACTAGTGTATAGTTCAGAACACTAATGTATAGTTCAGAACACTAGTGTATAGTTCAGAACACTAGTGTATAGTTCAGAACACTAGTGTATAGTTCAGAACACTAGTGTTTAGTTCAGAACACTAGTGTATAGTTCAGAACACTAGTGTTTAGTTCAGAACACTAGTGTATAGTTCAGAACACTAGTGTATAGTTCAGAACACTAGTGTATAGTTTCAGAACACTAGTGTATAGTTCAGAACACTAGTGTATAGTTCAGAACACTAGTGTTTAGTTTCAGAACACTAGTGTATAGTTCAGAACACTAGTGTTTAGTTCAGAACACTAGTGTATAGTTCAGAACACTATAGTTCAGAACACTAGTGTATAGTTCAGAACACTAGTGTATAGTTCAGAACACTAGTGTATAGTTCAGAACACTAGTGTATAGTTCAGAACACTAGTGTATAGTTCAATACATTTATTAAAGAATTAGACACATGTTTCGCCATCCAGTGACTACAAATTCAAGGACATAATGGGAAGACCGTAGAATTATATACGAAAGTTGAGGTAATCAGTCCCTCAGCTGAGGGACTGATTACCTCATCTTTTGTATACAGTTAAGTCTTTCCATTATGTCCTTGAACTGTACTGATAAAGTCACTGGATGGCGAAACGTCTACAAATAAAGATATGCAGATGTTACACATGTGTCTAATTCTTCAGCTAATCGGTACTGTATACCATTCATGTACAGAACATTAAGTGAAACGTTTCACCACGAGTGGACTGATGAAACCACTCGTGACGAAACACTTTAATAAATGTCCAGAACTGTACACAACTGTACTCGACAAATTTCTCAAACCAGCTCCTGATCAGCCGCGTTGTGGTGCATACTCTGAACTGCGGGCGGTGGCACCAATAGCCTCATCGATCAGACCAGCAACCAAGAGACCTGAACTGGTAACGCTCTTGTCGTTTATCTTCACATTTAGCTGCTATCTGTCTTCTGACTCTATCCGCTTTAATTCCAAGAGTATTTTGTATGTCATGATCATGTCTCCTCTGGTCCTCCTCTAGCGTTGAACTTATGTCCTAAAAGTCTGTCCTCGGTTCAAACCCACTCGGGTCCAACAACAGTAACGCAAAAGTGGGACTAACAAACCTGTGTTTTACCCGTGGTAGGTTTCCAGAGGTTTTTTAACCTCAGGTATCCAGTCTGTAATCCAGTCTATCATCCAGTCTGTTATCCAGTCTATCATCCAGTCTGTTATCCAGAGTATCATCCAGTCTGTTACCCAGAGTATCATCCAGGTGATCAAGTCTAGTCATCCAGTCTATCATCCAGGTGATCAAATCTAGTCATCCAGTCTGTTATCCAGTCTATCATCCAGTCTGTTATCCAGTCTATCATCCAGTCTGTTATCCAGTCTGTCATCCAGTCTGTTATCCAGTCTATCATCCAGTCTGTTATCCAGTCTGTTATCCAGTCTATCATCCAGTCTGTTATCCACTCTATCATTCAGTCTGTTATCCAGTCTTTCATCCAGTCTGTTTTTCCAGTCTGTCACCCAGTCTATCATCTATGTCTGGCACCAGTCTGTTATCCAGTGTATCATTCAGTCTGTTATCCAGTCTATCATCCGGTCTGTCACCCAATCTATCATGCAGTCTGTCATCCAATCTGTTATCTAGTCTATCATCCAGTCTAACATCCAGTCTGTCATCTAGTCTGTTACCCAGCCTATCATCCAGTCTGTTATCCAGTGTATCATCTAGTCTATAATCCAGTCTGTTATCCAGTCTATCATCCAGTATGTTATCCAGTCTATCATCCAGTCTGTCATCCAGTCTGTTATCCAGTCTGTCATCCAGTGTATCATCCAGTCTGTTATCCAGTCTATCATCCAGCCTGTCATCCAGTCTGTTATCCAGTCTATCATCCAGCCTGTCATCCGGTCTGTCATCCAGTCTATCATTCGGTCTGTCATCCAGTCTATCATCCAGTCTGTCATCCGGTCTGTCATCCAGTCTATCATCCGGTCTGTCATCCAGTCTATCATCCAGTCTGTCATCCGATCTGTCATCCAGTCTATCACCCGTTCTATCATCCAGTCTATCATCCGGTCTGTCATCCAGTCTATCATCCAGTCTGTCATCCGGTCTGTCATCCAGTCTATCAAGTCTGTCATCCGGTCTGTCATCCGGTCTGTCATCCAGTCTATCATCCAGTCTGTCATCCGGTCTGTCATCCAGTCTATCATCCGATCTGTCATCCAGTCTATCATCCGGTCTGTCATCCAATCTGTCATCCTGTCTGTCATCCAGTCTATCATCCAGTCTGTCATCCAGTCTATCATCCGGTCAGTCATCCGGTCTGTTATACAGTCTATCATCCAGTCTGTCATCCGGTCTGTTATACAGTCTATCATCCAGTCTGTCATCCGGTCTGTTATACAGTCTATCATCCAGTCTGTCATCCGGTCTGTTATACAGTCTATCATCCAGTCTGTCATCCGTCTGTTATACAGTCTATCATCCAGTCTGTCATCCGGTCTGTTATACAGTCTATCATCCGGTCTGTTATACAGTCTATCATCCAGTCTGTCATCCGGTCTGTTATACAGTCTATCATCCAGTCTGTCATCCGGTCTGTTATACAGTCTATCATCTAGTCTGTCATCCGGTCTGTTATACAGTCTATCATCCAGTCTGTCATCCGGTCTGTTATACAGTCTATCATCCAGTCTGTCATCCGTCTGTTATACAGTCTATCATCCAGTCTGTCATCCGGTCTGTTATACAGTCTATCATCCAGTCTGTCATCCGGTCTGTTATACAGTCTATTATCCAGTCTATCATCCAGTCTGTTATACAGTCTATCATCCAGTCTGTTATACAGTCTATCATCCGGTCTGTTATACAGTCTTCATCCAGTCTGTCATCCGGTCTGTTATACAGTCTATCATCCAGTCTATCATCCGGTCTATCATCCAGTCTATCATCCAGTCTGTCATCAGGTCTGTTATACAGTCTATCATCCAGTGTATCATCCAGTCTTTCATCCAGTCTATCATCCAGGGAGGTGATGATGTAGAAGTGTGTCAAGTACAGAGAGAATCTTCTTGATGTTCTTGTGGACACTGGTCACCATCACCATCAATAAACTAGCCATTACCATCCACAGGATGGATATGAGGTAACACAATAAACTAGCACTACCATCCACAGGATGGGATATGAGGCACACAATAAACTAGCCACTACCATCCACATGTATGGATATGAGGCACACAATAAACTAGCCACTACCATCCACAGGATGGATATGATGTACACAATAAACTAGCCACTACCATCCACAGGATGGATAGAGGTACACAATATAACTACAACTACCACCACAGGATGGATATGAGGTACACAATAAACATAGCCACTACCATCCACAGGATGGATATGAGGTGCACAATACACTAGCCACTACCATCCACAGGATGGATATGAGGTACACAATAAACTAGCCACTACCATCCACAGGATGGATATGAGGTACACAATTAAACTAGCCACTACCATCCACAGGATGGATATGGATGTACACAATAAACTAGCCACTACCATCCACAGATGGATATGAGGTACACAATAAACTAGCCACTACCATCCACAGGATGGATATGAGGCACACAATAAACTAGCCACTACCATCCACAGATGGATATGAGGTACACAATAAACTAGCAACTACCATCCACAGGAATGGATATGAGGTGCACAATACACTAGCCATCTACCATCCACAGGATGGATATGAGGTACACAATAAACTAGCCACTACCATCCACAGGATGGATATGATGTACACAATAAAACTAGCCACTACCATCCACAGGATGGATATGATGTACACAATAAACTAGCCACTACCATCCACAGGATGGATATGAGGTACACAATACACTAGCCACTACCATCCACAGGATGGATTATGAGGTACACAATAAACTAGCCACTACCATCCACAGGATGGATATGAGGTGCACAATAAACTAGCCACTACCATCCACAGGATGGAATGAGGTACACAATAAACTAGCCACTACCATCCACAGGATGGATATGAGGTACACAATAAACTACCACTACCATCCACAGGATGGATATGAGGTACACAATAAACTAGCCACTACCATCCACAGGATGGATATGAGGTGCACAATAAACTAGCCATTACCATCCACATGGATGGATATGAGGTACACAATAAACTAGCCACTACCATCCACAGGATGGATATGAGGTACACATAAACTAGCCACTACCATCCACAGGATGGATATGAGGTGCACAATAAACTAGCCACTACCATCCACAGGATGGATATGAGGTGCACAATAAACTAGCCACTACCATCCACAGGATGGATATGAGGTGCACAATAAACTAGCCACTACCATCCACAGGATGGATATGAGGTACACAATAAACTAGCCACTACCATCCACAGGATGGACATGAGGTACACAATAAACTAGCCACTACCATCCACAGGATGGATATGAGGTGCACAATAAACTAGCCACTACCATCCACAGGATGGATATGAGGTGCACAATAAACTAGCCACTACCATCCACAGGATGGATATGAGGTACACAATAAACTAGCCACTACCATCCACAGGATGGATATGAGGTACACAATACCTAGCCCTACCATCCACAGGATGGATATGAGGTACACAATAAACTAGCCACTACCATCCACAGGATGGATATGAGGTACACAATACACTAGCCACTACCATCCACAGGATGGATATGAGGTGCACAATACACTAGCCACTACCATCCACAGGATGGATATGAGGTGCACAATACACTAGCCACTACCATCCACAGGATGGATATGAGGTACACAATACACTAGCCACTACCATCCACAGGAATGGATATGAGGTGCACAATACACTAGCACTACCATCCACAGGATGGATATGAGGTACACAATACACTAGCCACTACCATCCACAGGATGGATATGAGGTGCACAATACACTAGCCACTACCATCCACAGGATGGATATGAGGTACACAATACACTAGCCACTACCATCCACAGATGGATATGAGGTGCACAATACACTACCACTACCATCCACAGGATGGATATGAGGTACACAATACACTAGCCACTACCATCCACAGGATGGATATGAGGTGCACAATACACTAGCCACTACCATCCACAGGATGGATATGAGGTGCACAATACACTAGCCACTACCATCCACAGGATGGATATGAGGTACACAATACACTAGCCACTACCATCCACAGGATGGATATGAGGTGCACAATACACTAGCCACTACCATCCACAGGATGGATATGAGGTGCACAATACACTAGCCACTACCATCCACAGATAAGGAACAGATAACATCCCAATACACTCCAGCAGCCTCACCTCCGTACCTATGATATACCTCCGAAGGGTATCGAGAGCTTTCCTACTCCTGCATCCGCGGTCCTGGGCCAGGCTTGACTGGTGCTAGCCTGGTCAACCAGGCTGTTGCTGCTGGCGGCCCACTGCCCCACATGTCCACCACAGCCTGCTTGATGTACTACTTGACGGAGGTATCGACCAAGTTTCCTCTGGAAGACTTCTACACAGCAAGTACTGTTATCATTTCAGTGGGTGACACCCACGGATGTTGACACAGTGTTCTCTTACTGGGCCCACAACGTCCATGCTTTTCACTTTTTTTTTTTTAATGGTACCTGGCCCTCAAGCATCTTCCATGTACTTATTATTAGGTATCGCTCTCTCAATAAGCCAGACCTCAAAATTCTAGATTCAATAAATCAGACCTCAAAATTGTAGATTTCAATAAAGCAGATTTCAAAATTCTAGACCAGATTTCTAAAGCAGATTTCAAAATTCTAGACCAGATTTCTAAAGCAGATTTCAAAATTCTAGACTAGATTTCTAAAGCAGATTTCAAAATTCTAGAACAGATTTCTAAAGCAGATTTCAAAATTCTAGACCAGATTTCTAAAGCAGATTTCAAAATTCTAGACCAGATTTCTAAAGCAGATTTCAAAATTCTAGACCAGATTTCTAAAGCAGATTTCAAAATTCTAGACCAGATTTCTAAAGCAGATTTCAAAATTCTAGACCAGATTTCAAAATTCTAGACCAGATTTCTAAAGCAGATTTCAAAATTCCCGTGTCAACAAGTCCAGCAAAGAGAGGCTAGTTTGTAGTGTGTGTGGTGAGTGTCGTGATAAGGAAGTAGTGACCATTATCCTGCCAGCGTTAACTCTATCTGATAAGATAGATACCCCACTCAATGACCAGGCAAGCACTAGACCCTTCTGGTACCAGACCAGTCTGGTACCAGACCAGCCTGGCACCAGACCAGCCTGGCACCAGACCAGCCTGGCCCAGGACCAGGCTGTGCCACTATCAAAGGTGGATCCATATTCACTAAACAAGTACATATATAAACTACACATTGTTTACACAGTAATATGACACTTGGGAGAGTGTTGAAAACTTAGATGAGTCACAGGGATGTTAGGAAGTATTTCTTCAGCCTTAGACTTGTCAGGAAGTGAAACAATTTAGAAAGCAGAGTACAGAACAATGTGTAGTATACAGTACAGTGAGTAGTTTACAGTACAATGTGTAGTTTTACAGTACAGTGAGTTAGTTTAAAAGTACAATGTGTAGTATACAGTACAGTGAGTAGTTTACAGTACAGTGTGTAGTTTACAGTACAGTGTGTAGTTTACAGTACAGTGTGTAGTTTACAGTACAGTGTGTAGTTTACAGTACAATGTGTAGTTTACAGTACAATGTGTAGTTTACAGTACAGTGTGTAGTTTACAGTACAGTGTGTAGTTTACAGTACAATGAGTAGTTTACAGTACAATGTGTAGTTTACAGTACAATGTGTAGTTTACAGTACAATGTGTAGTTTACAGTACAATGTGTAGTTTACAGTACAATGTGTAGTTTACAGTACAGTCAGTAGTTTACAGTACAATGTGTAGTTTACAGTACAGTCAGTAGTTTACAGTACAGTGTGTAAGTTTACAGTACAATGTGTAGTTTACAGTACAATGTGTAGTTTACAGTAGAGTGTGTAGTTTACAGTACAATGTTTTAGTTTACAGTACAATGTGTATTTTACAGTACAATGTTAGTTTACAGTACAATGTGTAGTTTACAGTACAGTCAGTAGTTTACAGTACAATGTGTAGTTTACAGTACAATGTGAAAGTTTACAGTACAGTCAGTAGTTTACAGTACAATGTGTAGTTTTACAGTACAGTCAGTAGTTTACAGTACAATGAGTATTTACAGTACAGTGTGTAGTTACAGTACAATGTGTAGTTTACAGTACAATGTGTAGTTTACAGTACAATGTGTAGTTTACAGTACAGTCAGTAGTTTACAGTACAATGTGTAGTTTACAGTACAATGTGTAGTTTACAGTACAGTGTGTAGTTTACAGTACAGTGTGTAGTTTACAGTACAGTGTGTAGTTTACAGTACAGTGTGTAGTTTACAGTACAATGTGTAGTTTACAGTACAATGTGTAGTTTACAGTACAGTGTGTAGTTCACAGTACAGTGGGTAGTTTACAGTACAATGTGTACTTTACAGTACAGTCAGTAGTTTACAGTACAATGTGTAGTTTACAGTACAATGTGTAGTTTACAGTACAATGTGTAGTTTACAGTACAGTCAGTAGTTTACAGTACAATGTGTAGTTTACAGTACAGTCAGTAGTTTACAGTACAATGTGTAGTTTACAGTACAGTCAGTAGTTTACAGTACAATGTGTAGTTTACAGTACAATGTGTAGTTTACAGTACAATGTGTAGTTTACAGTACAGTCAGTAGTTTACAGTAACAATGTGTAGTTTACAGTACAGTCATAGTTTACAGTACAGTCAGTAGTTTACAGTACAATGTGTAGTTTACAGTACAGTCAGTAGTTTACAGTAACAATGTTAGTTTTACAGTACAATGTGTAGTTTACAGTACAATGTGTAATTTACAGTACAGTGTGTAGTTACATTTACAGTCAGTAGTTTTACAGTACAATGTGTAGTTTACAGTACAGTCAGTAGTTTACAGTACAATGTGTAGTTTACAGTACAATGTGTAGTTTACAGTACAATGGGTAGTTTACAGTACAATGTGTAGTTTACAGTACAATGTGTAGTTTACAGTACAGTGTGTAGTTTACAGTACAATGTGTAGTTTACAGTACAGTCAGTAGTTTACAGTACAATGTGTATTTACAGTACAATGTGTAGTTTACAGTACAGTCAGTAGTTTACAGTACAAGGTGTAGTTTACAGTACAATGTGTAGTTTACAGTACAATGTGTAGTTTACAGTACAGTCAGTAGTTTACAGTACAATGTGTAGTTTACAGTACAGTCAGTATTTTTACAGTACAATGTGTAGTTTACAGTACAGTCAGTAGTTTACAGTACAATGTGTAGTTTACAGTACAGTCAGTAGTTTACAGTACAATGTGTAGTTTACAGTACAGTCAGTAGTTTACAGTACAATGTGTAGTTTACAGTACAGTCAGTATTTACAGTACAATGTGTAGTTTACAGTACAGTCAGTAGTTTACAGTACAGTCAGTAGTTTACAGTACAATGTGTAGTTTACAGTACAGTCAGTAGTTTACAGTACAATGTGTAGTTTACAGTACAATGTGTAGTTTACAGTACAGTCAGTAGTTTACAGTACAATGTGTAGTTTACAGTACAATGTGTAGTTTACAGTACAATGTGTAATTTACAGTACAGTGTGTAGTTTACAGTACAGTCAGTAGTTTACAGTACAATGTGTAGTTTACAGTACAGTCAGTAGTTTACAGTACAATGTGTAGTTTACAGTACAATGTGTAGTTTACAGTACAATGTGTAGTTTACAGTACAATGTGTAGTTTACAGTACAATGTGTAGTTTACAGTACAGTGTGTAGTTTACAGTACAATGTGTAGTTTACAGTACAGTCAGTAGTTTACAGTACAATGTGTAGTTGACAGTACAATGTGTAGTTTACAGTACAGTCAGTAGTTTACAGTACAATGTGTAGTTTACAGTACAGTCAGTAGTTTACAGTACAATGTGTAGTTTACAGTACAGTCAGTAGTTTACAGTACAATGTGTAGTTTACAGTACAGTCAGTAGTTTACAGTACAATGTGTAGTTTACAGTACAGTCAGTAGTTTACAGTACAATGTGTAGTTTACAGTACCGTCAGTAGTTTACAGTACAGTCAGTAGTTTACAGTACAATGTGTAGTTTACAGTACAGTCAGTAGTTTACAGTACAATGTGTAGTTTACAGTACAGTCAGTATTTTTACAGTACAATGTGTAGTTTACAGTACAATGTGTAGTTTGCAGTACAGTCAGTAGTTTACAGTACAATGTGTAGTTTACAGCACAGTCAGTAGTTTACAGTACAGTGTGTAGTTTACAGTACAGTGTGTAGTTTACAGTACAGTGTGTAGTTTACAGTACAATGTGTAGTTTACAGTACAGTCAGTAGTTACAGTACAGTGTGTAGTTTACAGTACAGTTTGAAGTTTACATGTAATAGAATCATACACAAAGCCGCTAAAATGCATGAACATATCGGGCAGTACACAGCTTTAAGAAAAGGTACGATAAGGCTCTTCGAGAGGGAGAGAGTGGATCTGTCTGTCACAGTGTACCGTCGCCTCTTCCAAGGGGGTTTACACTCTCTCTCCCCCAAGTGAGTATTCTCCAACTCCCCCACCCGAGGTGCTCCTAACGGCTGTGAGTCTAAGGGAAAAGGCCACCACAAGACCCACCCAAAGTGCTCCCCGCGGCTGTGAGCCTGAGGGCCTGGGCCACCACAAGACTCCCGCGGGTGTCACCCTGAGGGCCTGGGCCACGACAAGACCCCGCGGATGTCATCCTGAGGGCCTGGGCCACCACAAGACCCCCGCGGGTGTCACCCTGAGGGCCTAGGCCACCACAAGACCCCACGGATATCATCCTGAGGGCCTGGGCCACCACAAGACCCCCGTGGGTGTCACCCTGAGGGCCAGGGCCACCAAAAGACCCCGCAGATGTCATCCTGAGGGCCTCGGCCACCACAAGACCCCCGCGGGTGTCACCCTGAGGGCCTAGGCCACCACAAGACCCCACGGATGTCATCCTGAGGGCCTGGGCCACCACAAGAAACCCGCGGGTGTCATCCTGAGGGCCAGGGCCACCACAAGACCCTGCAGATGTAAATCCTGAGGGCCTGGGCCACCACAAGACCCCCGCGGATGTCATCCTGAGGGCCTGGGCCACCACAAGACCCCCGCGGGTGTCACCCTGAGGGCCAAGGCCACCACAAGACCCCACGGATGTCATCCTGAGGGCCTGGGCCACCACAAGTCCCCCACGGGTGTCACCCTGAGGGCCTGGGCCACCAAAAGACCCCGTGGATGTCATCCTGAGGGCCTGGGCCACCACAAGACTCCCGCGGGTGTCATCCTGAGGGCCTGGGCCACCACAAGACCCCCACGGGTGCCATCCTCCTGAGGGCCTGGGCCACCACAAGATCCCGGCAGGTGTCATCCTGAAGGCCTGGGCAACCACAAGACTCCCATGGGTGTCATCCTGAGGGCCTGGGCCACCACAAGACTCCCGCTGGTGTCATCCTGAGGGCCAGGGCCACCACAAGACCCCCGCGGGTGTCATCCTCCTGAGGGCCTGGGCCACCACAAGATCCCCGCGGTTGTCATCCTGAAGGCCTGGGCCACCACAAGACTCTCGCGGGTGTCATCCTGAGGGCCTGGGCCACCAGAAGACCCCCACGGGTGTCATCCTTTGGGCCTGGGCCACCACAAGACCCCCACGGGTGTCAGCCTGAGGGCCAGGGCCACCAGAAGACCCCCACAGGTGTCATCCTTAGGGTCTGGGCCAGCACAAGACCCCCGCAGGTGTCACATCCTCCTGAGGGCCTGGGCCACCACAAGATCCCCGCAGGTGTCATCCTGAGGGCCTGGGCCACCACAAGATTCCCGCGGGTGTCATCCTGAGGGCCTGGGCCACCACAAGACTCCCGCGGGTGTCATCCTGAGGGCCTGGGCCACCACAAGACCCCCGCGGGTGTCATCCTCCTGAGAGCCTGGGCCACCACAAGATCCCCGCGGGTGTCATCCTGAGGGCCTGGGCCACCACAAGACTCCCACGGGTGTCATCCTGAGGGCCTCAGCCACCACAAGACTCCCGCTGGTGTCATCCTGAGGGCCTGGGTCACCCCAAGACCCCCGCGGGTGTCATCCTCCTGAGGGCCTGGGCCACCACAAGATCCCCGCGGGTGTCATCCTGAGGGCCTGGGCCACCACAAGACTCCCACGGGTGTCATCCTGAGGGCCTGGGCCACCACAAGACTCCTGCGGGTGTCATTCTGAGGGCCTGGGCCACCACAAGATCCCCACGGGTGTCATCCTGAGGGCCTGGGCCACCACAAGACTCCTGCGGGTGTCATCCTGAGGGCCTGGGCCACCACAAGACTCCCACGGGTGTCATCCTGAGGGCCTGGGCCACCACAAGACTCCCACGGGTGTCATCCTGAGGGCCTGGGCCACCACAAGACTCCTGCAGGTGTCATCCTGAGGGCCTGGGTCACCACAAGATCCCCACGGGTGTCATCCTGAGAGCCTGGGCCACCACAAGACTCCCACGGGTGTCATCCTGAGGGTCTGGGCCACCACAAGATCCCCGCGGGTGTCATCCTGAGGGCCTGGACCACCACAAGACTCCTGCGGGTGTCATCCTGAGGGCCTGGGCCACCACAAGACTCCTGCGGATGTCATCCTGAGGGCCTGGGCCACCACAAGACTCCCGCGGATGTCATCCTGAGGGCCTGGGCCACCACAAGACCCCATGGATGTCATCCTGAGGGCCTGGGCCACCACAAGACTCCCGCGGGTGTCATCCTGAGGGCCTGGGCCACCACAAGACTCCCGCGGATGTCATCCTGAGGGCCTGGGCCACCACAAGACTCCCGCGGATGTCATCCTGAGGGCCTGGGCCACCACAAGACTCCTGCGGATGTCATCCTGAGGGCCTGGGCCACCAAAAGACTCCCGCGGGTGTCATCCTGAAGGCCTGGGCCACCACAAGACTCCCGCGGATGTCATCCTGACGGCCTCGGCCACCACAAGACTCCTGCGGATGTCATCCTGAGGGCCTGGGCCACCACAAGACTCCCGCGGGTGCCATCCTGAAGGCCTGGGCCACCACAAGACTCCCGCGGGTGTCATCCTGAGGGCCTGGGCCACCACAAGACTCCCGCGGATGTCATCCTGGGGGCCTGGGCCACCACAAGACTCCCACGGGTGCCATCCTGAAGGCCTGGGCCACCACAAGACTGTAATAAAGTTGGTAGAATTACCGACAATATGTAAAGTAAAAGGACACAAGTGCAACTAATGTGACATTTTATTGTGGCAACGTTTCGCTCTCCAGGAGCTTTATCAAGCCATTACAAACAATACATGGACACAGAGGGTATATAAAGGCTCAGAGTGAGGTGCAATACTAGTGAGGTACCATTTCAATGTTCACTAGTGGTGGTAGTAGTAGTAGTAGTAGTGACAAAAGTAATACAATATGGTAGAGCAATTAATTCGTACATGAGAAAAAGGATATAAAAGCTATTACTTGGGTAACATAAAAATAGGTTGGACAAATATAGACTGGAATGAGGCAGCTTGTTTCAGTGTTCACTCCTTGTAATGTGCTTGTGTAGTATAACAGGAGAGACTATGTGATGGCAGGGTTTACTGTTTACAGGAGGATTCTTGCTAAGACTTCGGAGATGGTGAAACTACTGTTGTTTTGTTTAATTGTATTCGAAACAGCGATCAGTGCTGATTCGAGGCACTTGCGTCTGCGGAAATTAGTTTCTTTGATCACTAATTGGGCGTCTCTGAATTTCATGAGATGATTGGTGGAATTTCGGTGTTGTACACAGGCGTTGTTCAAGTTATCGTTCCTACATGTGTAAATGTTTCTATACAAAACCAGACAAATACTCAAACTCACTAGAGAAGGGAAGAAACTTCTGTACTTTTTACCAAGCAACCCTAAACCAGCACACATGTATGGTTTACCCAAGACCCATAAACACAATACATGTATTCCTCTCAGACCAATCACGTCAGGAATAGGCAGTGCTCCACACAAACTAGCTGGAGTTCTTGCCAAACATCTTTCCTGCCTTCTGGGGACCATCAGCCCCGCTCATCTTAAACACTCAGGCGACCTTCTCAACAGCATCCGTAACCTCTCCATCCGTAACAAGAAACTAAGCAGTTGGGATGTGACTTCCCTCTTCACAAAAGTACCTACCAAAAAAGCCATCGAGGTTCTATGACGTAAAGTCAATCAGGACCTTAATCTTCCTCTACCTCCCGGAGATTTTGTTGACTTGATTGAACTCTGTGTTAATTTCAACTGTTTTTCTTTCAATAACAAGCTCTACAAACAAACCTATGGCATGGGAATGGGGTCCCCCATCAGTGCCGTCCTAGCCAACTTATACATGGAACACCTAGAGTCCGAACACTTCACCAACATCATCCCTTCAAGCGTCACTTGGTTACGTTACGTGGACGACGTCCTTGTAATAACTCCCAAACGTTTTGATGTACGGGATCTTCAGGCAAGGCTCAACACAGTTGAACCGGTGATCCAGTTTACACTAGAAGAAGAGTCCAATGACTAGCTACCTTTCCTCAACGTCCTCATTCACAAAGTAGACAACAACCTAAGATTTCAAGTTTATTGGAAACCCACCAATAAAAATGATCTCACACACTTCTATTCCAGTCAAGATACCAAGACCAAAAGAGGCATCATCATTGGGTTTTTTCTAAGAGCATACTGAATTTGTAGTCCTGAGTTTCTTGATGAGGAATGTACATACATTCACCAAACATTCACTGAGTTACATCACGAACCAGTCAATGCAGGAGTTTACACCATACCCTGTGGAGGCTGTGACAAGATTTACGTAGGTGAAACAGCAAGAAACCTCGACACCCGCCTCAATGAACACATTTATGCATGTAGGAACGATAACTTGAACAATGCCTGTGTACAACACCGAAATTCCACCAATCATCTCATGAAATTCAGAGACGCCCAATTAGTGATCAAAGAAACTAATTTCCGCAGACGCAAGTGCCTCGAATCAGCACTGATCGCTGTTTCGAATACAATTAAACAAAACAACGGCAGTTTCACCATCTCCGAAGTCTTAGCAAGAATCCTCCTCAAAACAGTAAACCCTGCCATCACATAGTCTCTCCTGTTATACTACACAAGCACATTACAAGGAGTGAACACTGAAACAAGCTGCCTCTTTCCAGTCTATATTTGTCCAACCTATTTTTATGTTACCCAAGTAATAGCTTTTATATCCTTTTTCTCATGTACGAATTAATTGCTCTACCATATTGTATTACTTTTGTCACTACTACTACTACTACTACCACCACTAGTGAACATCAAAATGGTACCTCACTAGTATTGCACCTCACTCTGAGCCTTTATATACCCTCTGTGTCCATGTATTGTTTGTAATGGCTTGATAAAGCTCCTGTAGAGCGAAACGTTGCCACAATAAAATGTCACATTAGTTGCACTTGTGTCCTTTTACTTTACACCACAAGACTCCCGCGGGTGCCATCCTGAAGGCCTGGGCCACCACAAGACTCCCGCGGGTGGCATCCTGAGGGCCTGGGCCACCACAAGACTCCCGCGGATGTCATCCTGAGGGCCTGGGCCACCACAAGACTCCCGCGGATGTCATCCTGAGGGCCTGGGCCACCACAAGACTCCCGCGGGTGCCATCCTGAAGGCCTGGGCCACCACAAGACTCCCGCGGGTGCCATCCTGAAGGCCTGGGCCACCACAAGACTCCCGCAGGTGCCATCCTGAGGGCCTGGGCCACCACAAGACTCCCGCGGATGTCATCCTGAGGGCCTGGGCCACCACAAGACTCCCGCGGGTGTCATCCTGAAGGCCTGGGCCACCACAAGACTCCCGCGGATGTCATCCTGAGGGCCTGGGCCACCACAAGACTCCCGCAGATGTCATCCTGAGGGCCTGGGCCACCACAAGACTCCCGCGGATGTCATCCTGAGGGCCTGGGCCACCACAAGACTCCTGCGGATGTCATCCTGAGGGCCTGGGCCACCACAAGACTCCCGCGGATGTCATCCTGAGGGCCTGGGCCACCACAAGACTCCCGCAGATGTCATCCTGAGGGCCTGGGCCACCACAAGACTCCCGCGGATGTCATCCTGAGGGCCTGGGCCACCACAAGACACACACAACTGTGTTACCAACACAGTTCTAGTAAAGTGTTACCAGTGATATGTGTTATCATTATATTCCTGGTACCAAGATGATAACACACATGTCCATCCATATGGGTACCTTGATTTCTGAAAAGTTTCTTCTAGGCAGCTGGCTTTGTCAGTCTAATACAGAAATGACCAATATACTGGAAGCAGTTGAAGTACAACACAGAGGTGGTCAGTCCCCAACACTTGTAGCTGAGAAATAATTCTGAAGTGCTCAGTCCCTCATTCTTCATAGAAGTTTACCTGGAGAGGATTTCGGGGGTCGGTCTGAGATCAGGCCTCATGGTGGATCACGGTCTGATCAACCAGGCTGTTACTGCTGGCAGCACGAAAACGGTACAACAAGTTGCTCATTCCAGTTTTGAACACTGAAGAACCACTGTGTAGGCAAAACGTTCACAAGTAATGCACATGATCAAATTCTAAGTTTTCTTCATCTAAAAGTGGCATCACCAACCGTTTTTTTCCTTTATTAGTATTGTGAAGATGTCATTGACGTTATTAGTAGTGAATGTTCAGTTGATGTTATTAGTATTGGAAGATGTCATTAGTTTTTATGATTGTGAATGATGTCATTTGACATTATTATGTATTGTGAGTGATGCATTTTAGTTTTATGTATTGTAAATGATGTCAGTTGACGTTATGATTGTGAATAGTCATTGACTTTATTATGTTTTGTGAAGATGTCAGTTGACGTTATATGTTTTGTGAATGATTCAGTTGACATTATTATGTATTGTGAATATTCATTGACTTATTATGTATTGTGAATGTGTATTGACGTATTATGATTGGAAGATGTCTTTGACGAATTATGTATTGGAATATGTCAGTTGACGTTATGATTGTGAATGTTTCAGTTGCGTTATTATGTTTTGTGAATGTTTTTGACGTTAGTATTGTGAATATTTCATTGACATTTTTATTGT
This sequence comes from Cherax quadricarinatus, assembly GCF_026875155.1. NCBI lineage: Eukaryota > Metazoa > Arthropoda > Malacostraca > Decapoda > Parastacidae > Cherax > Cherax quadricarinatus. The sequence goes on along the minus strand of NC_069413.1, from coordinate 14,962,807 downwards.
GAATGAGCATTTTACGTTTTATGTATTGGAAGAGTCAGTTGATGTTTTAGTATTGTGAAATTCAGTGACGTTTATTTTTGTGAATGATTCAGTTGACGTTTTATGTATTGGGAAAAGATGTCAGTTGACGTTATTATTTTGTGAATGATGCGTTAAAGTTATTGTTTTGTAAAAGTTTCTTTTTGACGTTAATGAAATTGTAATGAGTCAGTTGCGTTATTATGTTTTTGTGAAGATGTCATTACGTTATTGTATTGTGAAATGTCAGTTGACGTTATGTATTGTGAATGTTTCATTACTATTATGTATTGTGAATGAGTCAGTTGACGTTTTTAAATTTGGAATGAGCAGTTGACATTTTTATTTTGTAATATGTCATTACTTTTTAGTTTGTGAATGGTCAGTTAAATTTATTATGAATGGAATGAGTCATTACTTTTTAAAAAATTATTGTGAATGACAGTTGACGTTTTAAATGTATTGTGAAGATTCATTTGACGTTTTTTATGTTTTTGTAATGATGTCAGTTGAATTATTATGTTTTGGGAAAGATGTCAGTTGACTTATTAGAAATTTGAATGATGCAGTTGACGTTATGTATTGTGAATGTGTCAGTTGACGTTATTATGATTGTGAAGATGTCAGTTGACTTTATTATGTATTGTGAATATGTCAGTTTGACGTTTATTATTGTGAATGATTCATTGACGTTATTAGTATTGTGAATGATGTCAGTTGACGTTATTATGTATTGCGAATGATGTCGTTGACGTTATGTATTGTAAACATTCAGTTGACGTTTTTTATGTTTTGTAAGAGTCAGTTGACGTTATTATATTGGAATGATTCATTACGTTTTTTAGTTTTGGTGAACGAGTCAGTTGATTTATATGATTGTAACGATGTCAGTTGACGTTTTTATCCCAAACACTTTGACAATTTCCGTCGTCCCGGTGTCCCACCCGAAAACGGGGACGAACCCGGCTCTCGGTGCGGGGTTTTTACACAATTTTTAGTGCATCCAGCACCGGTCGGCGTACATCCCTTTACCTTTTGATAAAACCCTTTGAAAATTTTCGAGAGTATATCTACTCTCTGACCCCGGGGCTCGTAGGTCTTGCCCGGTAAAAACCGGGCGTTGCTGCGGGGCCCACTGACCCACAATCCACACACCTGGTTGTGAAAGAAAGGTAAAAAATACCGAAATAAAAAAATTTAAAGACACTGGAAAACATCGGGTTTTCTTTATAAAAAACGTTTCCCACCAAATTGGCTTTTATCAAAACAGTTTTCTAGGCTAATGGGAAGACAGTAAACTTATAAAAAAAGAGGTAATCACCCCCAAACCTTTGGATTAGGTTCAAGCACGGGTGGGGGAAAAACTGGGAGAAAAAGGCAAAAGACGACTTTTATAAGGGTCAGGGGATAGGGAGGCACAAAACGAGGGCAAAGTCACGGGTAGCGGTTTCCCCCCCATGGAATGGGTCAAACACATGGAATCTTGGTTAAAGGGAACATCGCAAACCTTCTCACGGTTGCTGCAACTAACCCACTCTTTGGAAGGGAACCATTTTCCACTGGGGAACCCCGCCTACCATGCTATGCCCCCGCGCTGCCCTCCCAATCCACGACCCCTTAAAACCCTCAGTCTTCTTTGCCTTTGCTCCAGATTCCCTCCACCACGACTGTGAACACAAACCCAGGCTGGGGGACTGATTACCCACTTTTATATAGTTCACTTCTTCCTTTTAGTCCTAAACTGTATTGATAAAGCCACGGATGCAAAAATACTATAAAGAAACCCAGATGTTGCACATTGTCTTTAACTTTCACAGCCTGGTTGATCTGGCACCGTAAGAACTGTCTATTCCTCGGGAAGGCTTCAACACTTTTCCACTGTTTCTGATATCTTCTGGTAAATGTAAAAATTTTGGGGCCTGGGAGTTGATACAGGTTCTCTTTTTCCCCACCGCACCCCGCCCTCACGGGTTTTTTCCTTCCCCCGTACCTCACTCCAGTATGTTTTTATGGCAGTGTGCAGTTTTGGGACCAACCCTCGAGTACCTTCCGGGGGTATATTTTATCATTCTCCCCCCTCCTCTCTCCAATGAGTACATGCAAACTTGCAGGCATTCCCAGTAGTTTAGGTGCTTTACGGTAAATGTCCCCAAAAAAACATCTCTGTATTTGTCCAGCCTATTGAACTCAGGTTGTTTTCCACCCCCACTGGAAAAACCCCATTAGGTCGTTTTGGTCGTCTTCCTGCCTCCGTAATTCGTCAAATGGTTCAGCGCTGTGACAGACATGTCGTCCTGCTCTAAAACCCTGCGTTCAGGTTTTTTTGGTTGTGCTGCTCCATGAAATTTGGGAAAATGCCCTCTCATCACTCTTTCGAAGTTTTTTTAAAGTGAGAGGTTTGGGCACGGCTAATTTTTACAGTCTCTACAAACCCCCCTTATGCAAAGGACTTTTGTCGCACTCTTTAAGGCCTCCGGTATTTCACCTAGAAACAAGCTTTTTTTTCCAAAGAAAACTGAGGGGTCGTGCTAGTGGACTTTGCACTTCTTTATAAATAAGCTTCCAGAATCTGGTCCAGGGGCTGAGGAGTGGGCAGGGGTTTTCCCTTTCTTTTTTTGAAATCTAGGGATTTGTACTAATGTCATTATTTGTCGGCGCCTCTTTTGGAGGAAAAAAAATTTTACTTTCTACCTGCGTCATTTTAGGAGTTGTGAACACCGACCAACTGTTTTTTAGGTTTCACTTTTTTCCTGTTCATCGCAGTAATGATCTCCCCAGATGCCCAATTCACAGGGAGTTCTTACTTTGGGAAAATTTTTCGTAGGGAAAAGAATATTTTGGGTTTCTTTCAAAATCCTGTATGACCTTTTTCCCTTTGACTTCTTCTGTCAGGGATGACATCCAAGCTTTTTCTCTAATTCATATCTCTCTAACTATCTTTCCTCTGTTTAGCATATTTGTTTTTTTATCATTCAGTAACCCGTTTTTTTTTTTTTTTGTACCATCCCACGCTTCCTCTTATTTTTATCTTCCTCTGTGTGGGGATTTAGGTCGCCATGTCTGATCCCAGGGGATTTTGGTAGCTCTTGGGGTTTTTTTTTTTTTTCCCGTTTAAATTTTATGGGTTTTTAAAATTAAACTTACGAACACCCCCCTCTAACTTTTGTGATGCAGTTTCCTACCCCCTGATTAAACAGTTTGAAATTCATGATGTTATGATCAGAGTAAAAAGTTTTTGGAAACTGTTAGTCCTGATCAGTTCCTCGTTTTTGTGAAATAATAAAACCAGGGGATTTTCATTTCTAGTGGGATCAATACCTTTTTTTTAAAAAGTACGTTTACAAAACCTCATTATTTCCCGGGACGGCCTGTTTAGCCAGGTGCTTCCCGGATATTTCTGGATAACATACGTTTGCCATCTTCCATTTTACATAGGGAATTAAAATCTCCAAAGGGGTTAAAATTTGGTGTAGGTTTTCTAGCCCCCCCAGATAGCATCTATCTTCTTAAAGATCTGTGAATTCCCAGCAGTTGCCGATGGTGGTTTTTAAACTAGGATAATTACCAAATTCCATTTTCAACTTTAATGCCTAAATTTCTACTATAACATTTGAAATCAGCACTTTTTTGTAACATAAAAAAAATCCTTTACATAGACCCCCACCCTCCCTGGCCTATTGATCATCACACTTAAAAATTTGAGTTTTCTATCTTTATCTCTCCATCCCCAAAAAATCCCTTGTATGTTTTTTTGTAAAGCCCGAACATGGGGATTCCCTTCTGTCAAAAGGGGCCCCGACTAACTAACTTTGTCATTTTTATTTGATTTTTAAACCCGAAATTTTTCAAATAAAGCGGAATTACCCCGTGGGATGTTTTGTCTCGCTTTGTGTTTCATTAGTACCACTGTTGGTACACTGGTATTCCTCTGGTTTTACTCCCCCGTTTTTCCATACTGGGTTCGCTTTTTTGCTTATTCGGGTTACGGGCTGATGCCTGTTGGTAGCCCCATTTTTTTGCCACTTGTCCTTCTGCCATTACCCCGTTTGCCTTTCCTTTTTTTTGATCTTTTCTCTTTTTTTTTCTAAAAAAAAATGTTGTTTTAAATTTTCCCTTTCCGCAACTCTTTCGCCGCTTTCCTTTTTTATGATGGGGGGCAGCTCAGGGCTAACATTCTCTGGGGCTGTGTTTGGGCACTTACACAAAAAAGTGGGAATACCTGCGCACCTGTTGAAACGACACTTTCCCTTCCCAACATGTTCGCACATTTTCTGGTGTTTTTTTCCAAAATCTCGCCATTTGACACATTCGACAACCTAATTTTCGATTCTGTGTCATTCCAAGTTCTGACACCGATCTAGTTCTCTTTTTCCCCTTTCTTCAGGCTAATTTTTTTCCCTTTGTTCGTTTTTTTTTTGTTCCTTTATAGTTTTTTCTCATCCTCTCCCTTCCCCTTTCGCATGTTAGTATCCCGTTTCCCTTTTTTTCCGACTTTCCCTTACTTTTCCCCTCCTTGGGTTTTTACGTGTACTTGAGTGTTTACATTCTTGCAATGTTGACAGTACTTTCTCTGTGAAAACCTGTTTGCGCACTCTCTACAATTTAACAAATGCCCCCCATCGAGCAACTTTTCCAACACTTAAGGAAGAATTTTAGTTGGGGAAGATGGGAGATTTTGGGGACTGACCGAGGGAAAAAAAGAAGATTCATACCCCCCTGTTTTGAGTCCCCCAGGTCAAGAAGGGGAAAATGGGCATGGGAGACGCAGGGAACAAATTTACGATCAAAAGCAAAAGGAAAGGTAGAAAAATTTAAGAGGGGCCATGGAAAATCTAAAAAAATTCTCAGTCTACCCGACGAATGTAGTCGACAATGGGGGCATCACGCAACGACAACCAAGGAAGGTAAAATATTGTTGTTTTTTGGGGATAGCCAAAATTAGGTATATGGGAAAAGGGGGTTCGCTTTTAAAGGCGGAGAAGGGGACAGAGAGTTTGC
>NC_069413.1:14828558-14957291 GCF_026875155.1 Cherax quadricarinatus | reverse complement strand
TTATATATATATATATTTATATATTATATAATATATAATATTTAATATATATATAAATATATATATGCAATAACAACCTCCTCTGAAAAAATAGAGGAAAATTCCAAGCGCTTTCGTGACTACCTCACTTTCATCAGGAACTATGAAAGTTATTGCACTGGGACAAGAAAGGTATTTAAAAGGGGGTCTGGCAAACACCTCCTATCAGATCCCACAACGGTTAAAACACTGACGCGCGCCCGACCCCAACTGGACAGTCCTTGGCACAACCACATCAGCAATGCTGATGGATCGTGTCTATATGTTCCTTGTAAAATTGCGAATAAAGTTTATACGGTCAATGGTAAAAATCTCGAACTAAGGATTAAAACCAACTTAAATTTAGATTTGATCTGGACAAGATTCCTATGCTCTATTTATTCTGTAAGAGATTTTAAACCATCCATTTTTGATTTTCAAAAAAGTTGAGAATAAGTAGTATCAGCATAGTCCATGTCCGTACAGAAATTTAAGTGAATTCTGTTTCATAAAGCAGTTTTGGACATTAATATGAATATTTCTGTGGTTTATATAAATTAGATCCTTTAATTAATAGAATTTGGGAATGATTTATTAATTCACTGCTACAAATATTAATTTTAAAATTTTCTTGGGTAGATATAGTTTGTGGGTGAGGTTGTGCAAAGGACTGTCCAGTTGGGCGTGCGCGCGTAGGTTGTTTAACGTTGTGGGATTGATAGTGAGGTGTGGCCAGACCCTCTTATATAGCTTTCCTTGAATGCTTTACTTTCATAGTCCTGATAATGTGAGTAGTCACGGTAAGCGCTTGGAATTTCTCTATTCTTTCAGAGTGGTTGTTTTGCTTATCTGATATCACCTGTTTCTGTGATCTAATTGAATTTAATTTATATATTTATTTATTTATATTAATATTATATATATATATATATATATATAATATATATATATATATGTGTGTGTGTTTGTGTGTGTGTTTGTGTGTGTGTGTGTGTGTGTGTGTGTGTGTTGTCGTGTGTCTGTGTGTGTGTGTGTGTTGTGTGTGTGCTGTGTGATGTGTGTGTGTGTGTTTTCCGAATATGGTAAAATTGGTCAATTAGCAAAAATTCATTTTAAATTAAGCCCTTTCTTAAATTTTAGCTTTACGTTTAAAGATATATTTTTTAATTTACATTAAATGTCAAAATTTATTATTTTGTACCAAAAGAACCTTAGAACTTCGTGTCTCATATTATAACAAGTTGCCATTTTAATTTGCCTAATAATCCCAACTAAATATATTTTAGATAAGTTTACTGTAATTTAATAATAAACAAACAAACTGAAATATTTATTTTTTTGTTACGTTCGGAGAATGATTTTTACGATAATTGCTTACACAATTTTTACGCTTGCCTTAGTCGGCAAGACAAGAAGAGCGTTTGCTATTTAAGCCAACATCGCAAGTTTTACTTATTCGGTACAACAGTATGCTGAGGTCAGTGGTAACCTGCGGTATTACTTGCCTAAGATGTCTGGGAGTTAGGTGGGGTGGTTACATGACCATGGCTTGTTGGAGTTGTTTTAGAATTCGGTTAAAGTGTTGAAGAAAGGAGATTCTTACTTTTCAGGGAGGAATAGGAGGCTGAAGTTCACATAGATGAGTTTGGGAGCGAGTTTTGAGAAGGATTTAGCTGGTAAGGAAGGAATGGTCACCAGCAGTGATAGTGCAGCAGCTCTAAGTGGCAAGTGGTTCACAGTTCAGAAGAGGAAGATGAGGAGAGTTATAAGAGATAGATGTGAAGGTAGGAAATACGATTCTCTGTTCTCAAGATGAGTGTACTTCATGTGGTTAGTGAGGTTGATGAAGGTTACCACTGATTCCTGTAATCAAGGTAAGAATCATTTTAAATAATAGGCGATTTAAGGTAAGATATTATGGTCAGTGAATTTGTATGTAACAGCGACAGAAAGGTCAAGACTCAGACGAGAGTGTGTTTCTGGAGTGGTTCGTTGGTGACAGTCAGGCAGGTTGGTTATTATTATGGCAGTAATGGGAAACAAGCCCTTTATCCTGTCTTAGTGCTGGGGGGTAATTGACACTGGATAATGGGCAGGAGATGAGTGGAGTGATGGTTAAGTACAGGTCAGCCTTAGAAGTTGATAGGTAATATGTAGCTTCTTGCCTAGAAGAAAGCGGGACCGGGGGCAATGAATGTTGTTAGGGCAATTGGTTAATATCGCTGGCTAGACAAAGTACTGCAATCCCATTCATTGATAACTGGGACCTTTTCTTTAGGGCAAAGTGATAATGTATGCAGTGGATGGGGTTAATCTATCTGGGGTTAGAGTGGTTGCATTAGCCATTCATTTGAGAGGGTAATTGATGGACTTGTTAGGTATTTAAATGATAGATTATGAGGTATGGGTGTTTGTGGGAAACAATCAGGCTGCAGCATTAGAGGTTTAAAAACAGGCTGTTATTTCCGGGATCCTAGGATATGTTAAAAAGACATATTCAAAATAGAGTCTGTCTGTAATGGCAAATCAATTGATAAACAAACAAAGAAAGATTGTTGAGGGCAACAAGTGACTAGCTCCTTAAGGTTTATACATAGTAGGAGTCTAAGACATAAGACAGATGAGCTAAGTACTTGCAAGTGCAGGTTTAATATGGAGATTATTGGTTATAAGAGACCTGGATTCAACCTGAAGATTGAGGAATGCCTTCTGAATGCATCATACAGGGTTTTACTATTCCACACTGATAGGGTCAACAGGAAGGGTTGGTGGAGTGGTGATGCATGTCAGAGAAAATATAAAAATTGCTGTCTTAGAACATGATATAAGATTAGAAACATCGAATCGAATCTGTTGTGCTTTACAGTTTCTCGAGGGGTAGTGAACTTATTAATTTTGGGTGGTGGATTTTTAGGCCACCAAACCTTGATAGGGAGAGCAGTAAGCTGTTATGGACGAAATTCCAAAGACATCTAGATATGAAATGTTGATAATGGTAGATTTTAACTCTAGACAAAATGATTTGTGAACAATATGAAGGAAATTTGTGTATAGTGGACTTTCTTTGATACGGTTCAGGATTGCTTTTTAGAACAAGGTTGTGACAGAACCATCTAAGGAAACAATCTGCTTGACTTGGTTTCATTGCCAACCAAAGATTCACTAATTAATATTTGTGGTTAATGATGAGCTTGGGGAAAGTGATCTCAAATCACTTAGTTTCAATTGTCATGGAATTACCCAGAAAACTGCAATTCAAATCTCTGTCCCTGATTTTACGCTTGGCCGACTTCATAGGGGACTGAAAATATTACCTGGGTGGGCTAAAAAAAAAAATTGGGTTGTCCTGACTTATGGCGTCAGGTAGGGATCTTGGTTGCCCAATATGACGTCTTTCAGAGAATAGTTCTAGCTGCCCAGATAATCTTTTGTTCCGAGTAGGGAAATTAGATCTAACAAAATCGATACCATATGGATGAACAATAGATTAACGCATTCACTTGGTCAAAAGAGAGGCATATATAGGCGTAGCAAAGAGAGGATGGGCAGTTAAGAAATCAATATATTCAATTAGTGAGAGAAATAAAGAAAGGAATAAGAAGAGCCAAAAACGGATTATGAGGCTAAGTCGCATGGGATTCAAAGTCTAACCCAAAAGGGTTCTTTCAGGTATACAGATAGTAGATTAGGGCAAGATTGGCCCACTTAAGAGTAACTCTGGTCAGATCACTGACACTGTGATATATGATATGTGTGAAATTCGCAACTACCTACTTCCTCTCAGTTTTCTCCCAGGAAAATACTAGCGTATCCTGGTAATACTGATTATGTAGAAGGATAATTAATTATGTACGATTTGCAGTAGTAACTGTGACATGGTACTCTGACAAATAGAGAAACTAAAACTAACAATTCCCCAGGCCCTGATGAACTGTTTGCAAGGTGTTGTTAAAGGATTGTTAAGAGGAACTAGCATACCTTTGGCTAATCTTTTTAACATGTCATACCATACTGGCATGAGCGACTTATTGTTGGTAAATGGCAATGTAATTCGTAGTTTCATGGCAGGTGACAGGTCAGTGGCTTCGAACTATAGACCATTTTGCTCTTGTCCTTCATAGTGGAGGAAAATTTATGGAATCAATAATTGCCGAAGGCATCGTAGCCATCTTGTTAGGCACTAGATTGATTTATGAATCTCAACACGGTTTTACAATGGGGCGTTCCTGTCTACGATATTTACTAACTTTTTTCTCTAAGGTGGTTTGAGGAGTAGATCATGGTATTTGAATATTGTTTGTGTGGATACGGACTCAGTAAGCTTTTCGATTGTGTTCCCACATCAGTGGGTGTTAGAGGAAACTGTAAGGCACACGGAGTAGGAGAAGAAATTTTTTCTGGGTAGAGGATTGACTGACAATATAGGCAGTAGAGAATTTGCATAAATGGGGAGAAATCTGAATGGGGGAGGGCACGTCACAAGCGAAGTTACCTCCAAGGGTCAGTGTTGGAGCCCGTTGTTGTTCACAATTTACTTAAAACGTCATAGTTGAGGGAATAATTTAGAGACATAAGCAAATTTGCTGATGACCACAAAATAAGCCGTCAATTCTTTTTAATGAGGACATTTAGCGAATCAGGATGATTGATAGTCTGATGCAATGGTTGGAGAAGTGACAGATGCAGTTTAATATGACAAATGCAAAGTTTAAATGTTGGACAGTTAAAATATCATGCCACATATAATAAATAATTTTAGATCTTAATACTACTGATTGCAAAAGGATTTAGGAGTTCTGGTCTAGCAGTTAATCTATAAACCAAGACAACAGGCATAGTGTCACAATAAAGGCTAACAGAATTTTGGCTTCATATCTAGAAAGTATAAATAATAGAAGTCCTAGGTTGTTTTCACTTTATATATCTTGTTGGACTCATTTAGACTATGCTGCCTCGTTCTGGTCACCGTATTACAGAATGGATATAAATGTTATGGAAAACGTACAGAGGAGGATGACTATGTTTGATCCCATGTATCAGAAATTCTTCCATTATGAGATAGATGTGGGGCCCTGAAAACTGCAATCTCTCGAAAGGAGATTTTAGAATTAGGGGGGATATGATTGAGGTGCAGAAATGGAAAACTGAATAAATAAGGGGATGTAAATAGCGTGTGAAAATTTCCAGCCAAGCAGGAAAGTCTCGCAGCAATGGAAAAAATGGATTCAGGAAGGATATAGGAAAGCACTGGTTTGGTAGAGTTGTGGATGAGTGGAACAAACTCCCGATGTACAGTTTATTCAGGCCTAAGCGTTGTTGTAGTTTTAAAAATAGGTTTGATTAATACAATGAGTGGGTTTGGTTGTGGGTTGTGAGTTGGACCCCTGACTAGTTGTGCTGCTGGTTTTGGTGCGAGATCCTTCCTTGAGTGGAGGTGACAAGAACGGGTGGGTCATTGGGCTAATCCGGAGGGGGGGCATTGGGTTTATCCGGGGGTGGGGGGGACATGAACCGCTCTGTATGGGTCAGTGGCCATGTACTGCAGTGTTATTTCTTTCTTATATCGACTGCTTATTACTAACCTAGAGAAGTATAGGACAGCCTAAAAGGACCCCTCGAGTAGTGGAACAGCCCTAATGGCCCTCTAGCAGTGGACAGCCCTAAAGACCCTTCGAGGTCATGAACAGCCCTAATGGCCCTCTAACAGTGGACAGCCTTATGGCCCTAAAGAAAATTAAAACAGCCCTTTTAGCCTTAGCTGTGGGCAAGCCCTAAAGACCCCTCGAGAAATGAACTGCCCTAATGGCCCCATAGCAGTGGCAGCCCTAAAACCCCTCGAGAAATTTAAACAGCCCTAATGGCCTCTAGCAAAGGACAGACCTATTGGGTCCTCGAGATATAATGAACAGCCCTATTGGCCTCTAGCAGTGGACAGCCCTAAAAGGACCCTCGAGAAATGAAGAGCCCTAATGGCCCTCTAGCAGTGGACAGCCCTAATGGCCCTCGAGAAATGAACAGCCCTAATGGTCCTCTAGCAGTGGACAGCCCTAATGGCCCTCGAGAAATGAACAGCCCTAATGGCCCTCAAGCAGTGGACAGCCTAAAGGCCCTGGAGAAATGAACAGCCCTAATGACCCTCTAGCAGTGGACAGCCCTATTAGCCCTCGAGAAATGAACAGCCCTAATGACCGTCTAGCAGTGGACAGCCCTAATGGCCCTCGAGAAATGAACAGCCATAATGGCCCTCTACCTGTGGACACCCCTATTAGCCCTCGAGAAATGAACAGCCCTAATGACCGTCTAGCAGTGGACAGCCCTAATGGCCCTCGAGAAATGAACAGCCTTAATGGCCGTCTAGCAGTGGACAGCCCTAATGGCCCTCTAGCAGTGGACAGGCCTGATATCTTCGAGAAATGAACAGCCCTAATGGCCCTCTAGCAGTGGAGAGCCTTAATGACCATCGAGAAATGAACAGCCCTAATGACCTTCTAGCAGTGAACACCCCTAATAACCCTCGAGAAATGAACAGCCCTAATGGCCCTCTAGCAGTGGACAGCCCTAATAACCCTCGAGAAATGAACAGACCTAATGGCCTCTTGCAGTGGAGAGCATATGACCTCGAGAAGAAATGAAAAGCCCTATTGACCTCTAAAGGGCAGTGTTCAGCCATAATGACCCTCGAACGAAATGAACCAATCCCTAATGACCCTCGAGAATGAAAAGCCCTAATGTCCCTCGAGAAATGAATTGGCCTTCTAATGGCCATCTAGAGTGGACAGCCACTAATGGCACTCGAGGAAAATGAACGCCTATTGGCCGTTCTAAGGCAGTCGGACAGCCCTAATGCCCTTAGAGAAATGAACAGCCTAACGGTACTCTAGCAGTGGACAGACGTTAAATGGTCTCTCTAGCTAGTGGACAGCCGTTAATGGCACGTCTAGCAGTGGACAGGCCCGTAATGGACGTCTAAGCAGTGGAAGCCGTTACTGGCCGTCTAGCAGTGGACAGCCCGAACTGGCAGTTTAGAATGGACAGCCATATGGCCGTTAACAGTGGGACAGCCGTAATGGCCCGTCTAGCAGTGGACAGCCGTAATGGCGTCTAGCTGTGGACAAGCCGAAATGGCCGTCTAGCGGTGGACAGCCGTATTGGCAGTTAGCAGTGGACAGCGAAATGAGCCGTCGAACAGTGGGCAGCCGTAATGGCCGTCTAGCAGTGGGCAGCAGTAAATTGGCGTCTAGCAAGTGGACAGGCGTTATGGCCGTCTAGCAGTGGACAGCGTAATGGCAGTCTAGCCAGTGGACAGCCGTAATGGCCGTTCTAGCAGTGGAACGCCGTTATTAATGCCGTCTAAGCAGTGACAGCGTTTATGGCCCGTCTAGCTGTGGACAGCCGTATAGCAGGGGACAGCAGTTAATGGCCGTCTAGCAGTTGGACATGCCGTTGGCCGTTGCAAGTGGGACAGCAGTAATGTCCGTCTTGCAGTGGTCAGCCGTAATGGCGTCTAGCAGTGGACAGCTGTAATGGACGTCTAGCAGTGGATCAGCCGTAATGGCGTCCTAGCAGTGGAAGCGTAATGGCCGTTAACGAAGTGAGCAGGCCGTCTCAGCTGGGAACGATACGTAATGGACGTTATAGCAGTTGGACAGCCGTTAATGGCCGTCTTCGCAGATGGACAGGCCGTAATGGGCCGTCTCTGCAGTGGACGGCCGTAATGGCCAGTCTAGCAGTGGACAGCGTTAATGGTTCTAGCAGTGGGACAGCCGTAATGCCGTCTAGCAGTGGACAACAGTATTGGTATAGCATGTGGCAGTCGTATTGGCGTTCTAGACAGTGGTCAGCATGTTTATGGCCGTCTAGCAGTGAACAGCCGTAATGGCCGGTCTAGAAGTGGACAGCGTAATGGTCTAGCAGTGGGCAGTCGCAATGGCGTTAGAAGTGGGGACAGCCGTTATTGGCCGTCTAGCAGTGGGCAGGGTAGTAATGGTCGTCTAGCAGTGGACAGCCGTAATGGCCGTCTAGCAGTGGACAGCCGTAATGGCCGTCTAGCAGTGGACAGCCGTAATGGCCGTCTAGCAGTGGACAGCCGTAATGGCCGTCTAGCAGTGGGACAGCCGTAATGGTCGTTCTAGTATGTGGACAGCCGTATTGGCCGTCTTGACAGTGGTCAGCAGTTAATGGCCGTTCTTGCAGTGGGCCAGCCGTTCGGCAGTCTAGCAGTGGACTGCCGTAATGGCCGGTATAGCAGTGGACGCCGTAATGGCCGTCTAGCAGTGGGGACAGCCGTTATGGCCCGACTAGCACGTGGACTGGCGTTAGGGTCTAGCAGTGGACAGCCGTTTATGGTCGTATAGCAGTGGACAGCCAGAAATGGTGTTCTTGCTGTGGACAGCCGTATTGGTGTTTAGCACGTGGACAGCATTTATGGGCCGTACTAGCACGTGGGACAGCCGAATTGGTCGGTCTAGTAGTGGACAGCACGTAATGGTAGTCTAGTAGTGGACAGCCGTAACATTGCGTCTAGCCAGTCGGACAGCCGTAAGATAAACGTGTCTAGCAGTAGGGACAGCCCGTACTGGCGTCTAGCTGTGGACAGCCGTAATGGCGTTAGCAGTGGACAGCCGTATGGTCGTTAGCAGTGGCCAGCCGCTAATGGCCGTCTAGCAGTTGGACAAGCCGTAATGGCGTTGCAGTGGACATGCCGTATTGGTAGTATAGCAGTGGACAGCCGTAATGGCCGTTCTTAGCAGTGGTCAGCGTCTGGCCGTCTAGCGTGGACAGCGTTAATGGCCGTCTAGCAGTGGACAGACCGTAATGCCGTTAGCATTGGGCAGCAGGAATGGCGTCTAGAAGTGGGACAAGCCGTAATGGCGTCTAGCAGTGGAGAAGCCTTAATGGTCGTATAGCAGTGGGCATTAGACTAATGGTCGTCTAGCAGAGTGGCAGCTGTAATTGGTTCGTCTAGCAGGGACTGCCGTAATTGCCGTCTAGCAGTGCGACCTGCCGTAATGGACGTTCTAGCTGTGGGCCAGGCAGTAGTAATGGCCGTTCTTGCAGTGGACAGCCGTATGGCAGTCTAGCTGTGGACAGCCGTATTGGCGTCTAGCAGTGGGCAGTAGTATTGCGTCGTCTAGCAGTGGGCAAGTAGTAATGGTAGTCTATGCAGTGGACAGCCGTATATGGCCGTTAGCAGTGAGATCAGCCGTAATGGTCGTCTAGCAGTGGACAGCCGTACTGGTCGTCTAGAAGTGGAAAAGCCATATGGGTCGTTCTGCAGTGGACAGCCGTACTGGTCGATTGGTAGAGTTGGACAGCCGTTTGGTCGTCTAGCAGTGGAAAGTTCGTACTGGTCGGCTAGCAGTGACAGCCGGTACTGGTGTCTAGCGGTGACAGCCGTACTGGTCGTTCTAGCAGGTGGACAGCCGTTATGGGGTCTAGCAGTGGACAGCGTAATGGTCGTCTAGCAGTGGACAGCAAGTACTGTGTCGTCTAGCAGATGGACAGCCGTAATGGTCGTCTAGCATGTGGCACAGCCGTAATGGGCGTCTAGCAAGTGGTACAGCCGTCTTTTTGGTGGTTATAGCAGTGGACAGCCGTAATGGGCCGTCTAGCTGTGGACAGCCGTATGGTGGTTAGCAGTGGACAGCGATGGTCGTCTAGCAGTGGACTGCAGTACTGGCCACGGTTTGCAGTGGACTGCCGTACTGGTGGTCTAGCAGTGGGGACAGCCGTACTGTCGTATTAGCAGTGGACAGACGTAATGGTTTTCGTATAGCACGTGGACAGCCGTAATGGTCGTCTAGCAGTGGACAGGCGTACTGGTGGTCTAGCAGTGGACAGCGTATGGTGGTCAAGCAGTGCGAAAGTCAGGAAACCTACCAATCAACCATCCATCAATCACTAATGTTTCAGTAAAGCAATTTTGATTTTTTGGTTGAATATTTCTGTCGGAGAATAAGTCCTGGGTGTTGAGCTCCCACCTTTATACTTGATAAAAAGAAACAACAAAGTGCACAATGTTCTGTTACTGACGTATGTTTCTCTGAAAGGTGTTACGCAGGTTTAATCTCAAGATTTTATCATCCGTACACTGATCTCTTTACTACACACCTTACACTCTTGTACCTGAACTGTCTATGATCTAACTTAGACACGTGTACCCGGGGTGTACATGTGGGGTACATGAGGGCTACAAGAGGGTGTACAAGAGGTGTACAAGTGGCGTACAAGAGGGTTGTAAAGAGGGTTGTACAAGAGGGTGTAACAAGAGGGTGTACAAGAGGGCGTACAAGGAGGGCGTACAAGAGGGTGTACAAGAGGGGCGTACAAGAGGAGTTGTACAGAGGGCGTACATAGAGGAGTACAGATCGGGTGTACAAGAGGGTGTACATAAGGATGTACAAGAGGGACGTACAAAGAGGGTGTACATGAGGGGGATACAATGAGGGTGTACAAGTAGGTGTACACGAGGGGCCGTTACAAACGAGGGCGTACAGAGGGCGTACAAGTGGGCGTACATGACAATTGACTCCTGACCTTTTCTTTTCAACACACAGAATGGTCGACCGGGAAATTTAAAACTGTATTTGAGGATGAATTACAGATGACATGTTTTAATGAGACAGGTGGAGACAGGACAGAGACAGAGAGACAGAGACAGAGAGACAGAGACAGAGACGGAGACAGAGACCAGTGACAGAGAGAAGAGAGACTAGATGGGACAGGATACATAGGTACCAGAGTGAGTGCCACAAGAGGCACTATGAATCAGGCTGGAACCCCTCTATTAAGGACAATTAACCGGGTTGGCACCATTGCACCAACCCAACAACATAGTGCCATTCACTCCCTAGCCAAACTCATGGCACTAGCCAGGATTTGTGAGGGGTTATTAACTTACATGACGTTTGTGGGGGTCTGTTTGTGGGAAATAGATTAAAAATGGTGAGATAGATAGGGTCCTTGAAGATAGATGTATTCATGTGGTAGATATTATTCATAGATTGCACAGTAGGTGGTCTTGAAGGATAGATAGAGTTGTTCATGAGGATAGACAGATGTGTTCATGAGGAAAATATAATGTTAATGATGGTAGATGTGTACTACTAGGGTTAGGTACATCAAGTTGTTGTGTTCATACAAGGTGTAGTGTCACCAAGGTGTTGTGTCACTAAGGTGTTTGTTGTCACACAAGGTGTAGTGTCATACAAGGTGTAGTGTCATACAAGGTGTTGTGTCACACAAGGTGTTGTGTCATACAAGGTGTAGTGTCATACAAGGTGTAGTGTCATACAAGGTGTTGTGTCATACAAGGTGTTGTGTCATTCAAGGTGTAGTGTCATACAAGGTGTTGTGTCTTTACAAGTGTAGTGTCCACAAGGTGTTGTGTATACATGGTGTTGTGTCTCACAAAGTTGTTGTGTCATACAAGGTGTAGTGTCACACAAGGTGTTGTGTCACACAAGGTGTTGTGTCACACAAGGTGTTGTGTCACACAAGGTGTTGTGTCACACAAGTGTGTGTAACCAAGGTTTTGTGTTGTCACACAAGGTGTTTGTCATACAGGTTAGTGTCATTACATGGTGTTGTGTCACACAAGGGTGTTGTCACACTAGGTGTTGTCACACAAGGTGTGTCACACAGGTGTAGTGTCATACAAAGTAGTTGTGTCTCACAAAGGTGTTTGTGTAATACTAAGTGATGTGTCACACAGGTGTTGTGTTCACAACATGTGTTGTCCCGGGTGTCACAAGGTGTTGTGCAACTACAAGGTGTTGTGTATACACGGTTGGTTTGTGTCATACTGGGTTGTGGCAACAAGGTGTGTCACACAAGGTGTTGTCACAACAGGTGTGTCACCAATGTGAGTGTCATACAGGTGTGTCTTACAAGGTGTTGTGTCACTCAAGGTGGTCACCACGGCGTTGTGTCATATGGGTTGTCAATCAAAAGGTGTTGTGTCACACAAGGTGTTGTGTCACACAAAGGTGTTGTGTCAACAAGATGTTGTTGTCAGACAAGGTGTGGTGTCACACTAGGTGTGTCACACAAGGTGTTGTGGTCAACAAGGTGTTGTGGCTTCAAGGTGTTGTGTCATCACAAGGGGTGTTGTGTCATACAAGGTGTTGTGTCACACAAGGTGTTGTGTCATACAAGGTGTTGTGTCACACAAGGTGTTGTGTCATACAAGGTGTTGTGTCACACAAGATGTTGTGTCATACAGTTGTGTCATACAAGGTTTGTCATACAAGGCGGTCGTTCTTCAAGTGTGTCGTGTCACCACAAGGTGTTGTCATACAGTGTTGTCATCAAGGTGTTGTGTCATAAAGGTTTTGTCATTCATTGTATCACACAAGGTGTTTGTTTCATACTGTGTTGGTTGTGTCATACAGGTGTCATACAGTGTTGTGTAATACAAGGTGTCTTACAGTGTTTGTGTCATACAAGGTGTTGTCATACAAATGTGTTGTGTCATAACCAAAGTGTTTGTGTCATACAAAGTGGTTTGTGTCATACAAGGTCGTGTCATACAAGGAATAGGTAATCACAAGCATAATGAATACAAGGTATGATAAGGCCGTTGTTTATAACGTCTTCACCACTCCTATCTGCATCAGGAACTGTTTCTCAAACCAGTCCTTCTTATTTCTCCCTCCACCACCCACTACCACCCACCACCCGTTACTATCACTCCACCACTGCTACCAATAATCACCACTACCCCCCCCACCACCAATACTACCACCACACCAATACCATCACTACTACCACTCCACCACTATCACTACACACAACCACTATTACTACTACCCACTAATTCTACTACCACCACACCACTACCAATATTACTACTACCACCACCAATACCACAATACTACCACCATTACTTCCACACTACTATCTCTACCACTCCACCACTACCTCTATGCACTACTACACCACCACATCACTATCACTTCATCTGCTGAGGACGCGGTATCCCAAGAAGATATAAACCAAGTTTTCCAGTGGGCAACGGTAAACAATATGATGTTCAATGAGGAAATTTCCTAAATACTCGTTATGGAAAACTGGAGGAGATATAACTAGAAGAGAGTATACTACTGACTCCGCCATTCATAGAGCGGGAAATTAATGTATGGGACCTGGGAGTAGTAATGCTCTGAGGATTCATTTCATGATCAAACAGTGCCACGATCGCACGTGCAAAGAAAATGATAGGATGGATAATGAGAACTTTCAAAACGAGAGATGCCAAGCCCATGATGATCCTTTTCAAATCACTTGTTCTCTCTAGGCTGGAATACTGCTGTACATTAACATCTCCATTCAAAGCAGGTGAAATCGCAGATCAGAGAGTGTTCAGAGATACTTTACTGCACGTTTAAGTTCTTGTCAAAACGCACCTTAATTAAATACTGGGGCGCCATTGGTATAACTTATTGTCCTAGTAAAAACGTGGGAATAAAGACTCCGCTTCTTCCTTTTTGTATTTTTTTATTTAATACCAATGTTAAGCGTCTTTGGGTATGCAGTCAATGAATTAAAATGACAACTCGCTACTTTCAAAGAAATGATTCTGTTCAATAAGTAATTTAAACTATGTTCTAAACCTTATAAAACCGATACATTAAAAGTAATACAAGAGTTATAACAAATCTAGAAACGTTCTATTTCGTTACTGCAGGTGTTCAATGTCCAGCTGAGTTATGAAGGAAGTAAAACCTCTAAATAGTTATTCAAGGCGGGGTTTCAGACTTTGTGGGAATTAACAGCAAAGTTAAGACTATTGCAATGATCAGAATTCTCGATAATTAGAGTTCTGGGTTCAAGAACCTGAACAGAGTCAGTGCTAGGGACCCTGACTCACTATTCCAGTACTTAGTGGTGTGACGTCAGGTCGGTGAGGAGACAGCGCAGTACTTAGTGGTGTGACGTCAGGTCGGTGAGGAGACAGCGCAGTACTTAGTGG
This sequence comes from Cherax quadricarinatus, assembly GCF_026875155.1. Classification (NCBI taxonomy): domain Eukaryota; kingdom Metazoa; phylum Arthropoda; class Malacostraca; order Decapoda; family Parastacidae; genus Cherax; species Cherax quadricarinatus. The sequence goes on along the minus strand of NC_069413.1, from coordinate 14,943,301 downwards.
TGTGACGTCAGGTCGGTGAGGAGACAGGCAGCTTCTTAGTGGTTTGTGCTCGTCAGGTCGGTGAGGAGACGAGCAGTACTTAAGTGGTGTGACTCAGGTCGGTGAGGGGACAGCGCGGGGCGACAATGTCGGAACAACCAACCCGTCTCCAAAGTACTGGTTCCCTACTTTATAATATAATATTTAATATTACACAGTAATCAGCTTACTATAATACAATATTCGTAACATATGCATGATACAATAAGTAATACCTAACGTATTACCTAACGTAAACCCTCACTAGAGAGTAACTTTATCAATTATACAATACCCATAATAATATATAGTTGAAACGTTCTTTATCAAGCTAGTAATAAAGTGCTTTCGATTTATTTAATAAACTTATTATGGTCAGGCCTTTTTATATTTCGTATACAAATGGAGTGTAGGTACGACATGTAACAGTGCGCCAGTGGTACACTAAGAGAAAACAACTTAAGTGTCCGGGGCCCAAGACTGTTCAACAGCCTCCCATCAAGCATAAGGGGAATTGCAATAGGCAGAGGCGTTTGAAGAGTTGGGGGTACACGGGGCGGCATCTCTGGTGTCACACGGGGGCGCATCTCTGGTTGTCACCCGGGGCGGCATCTTGGTGTCACCCGGGGCCGGGCATCTCTGGGTGTCACCCTCATGAAATTCAAGGGTGGGATCGGTAAACTCCAGTTACGTCACTACTGCATGACCAGTTAAGTCACTACTGCATCACCAGTTACGTCACTACGGCTATATGACAGTTACGTCATTACTTGCATGACCAGTTACGTCACTACTGCATTGATCAGTTAGTCAACTACTGCTTGGACCTGTTCGTCACTACTGCATCACCATGTTACGTCACTACTGCATCACCAGTTTCGTCACTTACTGCATGACCAGTTACGTCACTACTGCATCACCGTACGTCACTACTGCATGACCAGTTACGTCACTTACTGCCATGATCAGTTTACGTCATAAATGCTTGACCAGTTACGTCACTACTGCATGACTACCAAATTAAGTTTAACCAATAAGAACGTTTTAGGGCCCATAAGTGAACAGCAGAATACTTCTCAACTTTATAATGATAAAAATAAATACTGGTAGTAATATTGATAGAAGAAACTTAAACATGTCAGTGATTCTGATCCTACATTTGACTTGTGTACAGTTACATCTGTTCAGGGGTGAATCTGAATCCGACATTTGACCTTGAGTACAGGTACATGTCAGTGAATCTGTTTATCATTGACTGAGTACAGGTAAAATGTCAGTGAATCTGATCACCTACATTTGAACTTGAGTAGGTTAACATGTCAGTGAATCTGATCCTACATTTGACCTTGAGTACAGGTAATCATGTCAGTTGAATCTGATCCTACATTTGACTTGGAGTACAGGTAACATGTCAGTGAATCTGATCTCATTTGACCTTGAGTAAGGTAACATGTCAGTGAATCTGACCTACATTTGACCTTGGGTACAAGGGTAAACATGTCAGTGAATCTGATCCTACATTTGACCTTGAGTACAGGTAACATGTCGTGATCTGATTAACATTTGACCTTGAGTACAGGTAACCATGTCAGTGAATCTGATCCTACATTCATTGCCTCAATTAGCAAAATCATCTAACACACCAACCCAACACACACTTCACACATCAAAAATATTATCACATCATCAAAATCATCTATCACACCATCAAAATCATCTATCACACCATCAAAATCATCTATCACATCATCAAAATCATCTATCACACCATCAAAAATCTCATACATCATAAAAATCATCTATACACCTCAAAATCAACTATCACACATCAAAATCATCTATCACACCATCAAATCATCTATCACATCATCAAAATCATCTATCACACCATCAAAATCATCTATCACACCATCAAAATCATCTATCACACCATCAAAATCATCTATCACATCATCAAAAAATCTATCACACCATCAAAATCATCTATAACATCATCAAATATCATCACACCATCAAAACATCTATCACACATCAAATTCCTCTCTCACTCAAAATATCTATCCACACCATCAAAAAATCATCTATAATCATCAAAAACTATCCACATCCAAAATATCTATAACCAACAAAACAATACTACCACAAAAAAAACTAACACACCATCAAAATCACTATCAACACCATCACATCAACAATCAATCATCAAATTCTCACCATCAACACTATCTCTCACATCAAAAAATCTATCACACCATCAATATCATCTATACCATCACAATATCAATCCCATCACCAACTAACACTCCAACAAAATAACAAAAACCACCCCCAATAAACCCCAACAAAAACACAAACACACATCAAAATCATCTATCAACACCATCAAAATCATTTATATATATATATATTTATATATTATATAATATATAATATTTAATATATATATAAATATATATATGCAATAACAACCTCCTCTGAAAAAATAGAGGAAAATTCCAAGCGCTTTCGTGACTACCTCACTTTCATCAGGAACTATGAAAGTTATTGCACTGGGACAAGAAAGGTATTTAAAAGGGGGTCTGGCAAACACCTCCTATCAGATCCCACAACGGTTAAAACACTGACGCGCGCCCGACCCCAACTGGACAGTCCTTGGCACAACCACATCAGCAATGCTGATGGATCGTGTCTATATGTTCCTTGTAAAATTGCGAATAAAGTTTATACGGTCAATGGTAAAAATCTCGAACTAAGGATTAAAACCAACTTAAATTTAGATTTGATCTGGACAAGATTCCTATGCTCTATTTATTCTGTAAGAGATTTTAAACCATCCATTTTTGATTTTCAAAAAAGTTGAGAATAAGTAGTATCAGCATAGTCCATGTCCGTACAGAAATTTAAGTGAATTCTGTTTCATAAAGCAGTTTTGGACATTAATATGAATATTTCTGTGGTTTATATAAATTAGATCCTTTAATTAATAGAATTTGGGAATGATTTATTAATTCACTGCTACAAATATTAATTTTAAAATTTTCTTGGGTAGATATAGTTTGTGGGTGAGGTTGTGCAAAGGACTGTCCAGTTGGGCGTGCGCGCGTAGGTTGTTTAACGTTGTGGGATTGATAGTGAGGTGTGGCCAGACCCTCTTATATAGCTTTCCTTGAATGCTTTACTTTCATAGTCCTGATAATGTGAGTAGTCACGGTAAGCGCTTGGAATTTCTCTATTCTTTCAGAGTGGTTGTTTTGCTTATCTGATATCACCTGTTTCTGTGATCTAATTGAATTTAATTTATATATTTATTTATTTATATTAATATTATATATATATATATATATATATAATATATATATATATATGTGTGTGTGTTTGTGTGTGTGTTTGTGTGTGTGTGTGTGTGTGTGTGTGTGTGTTGTCGTGTGTCTGTGTGTGTGTGTGTGTTGTGTGTGTGCTGTGTGATGTGTGTGTGTGTGTTTTCCGAATATGGTAAAATTGGTCAATTAGCAAAAATTCATTTTAAATTAAGCCCTTTCTTAAATTTTAGCTTTACGTTTAAAGATATATTTTTTAATTTACATTAAATGTCAAAATTTATTATTTTGTACCAAAAGAACCTTAGAACTTCGTGTCTCATATTATAACAAGTTGCCATTTTAATTTGCCTAATAATCCCAACTAAATATATTTTAGATAAGTTTACTGTAATTTAATAATAAACAAACAAACTGAAATATTTATTTTTTTGTTACGTTCGGAGAATGATTTTTACGATAATTGCTTACACAATTTTTACGCTTGCCTTAGTCGGCAAGACAAGAAGAGCGTTTGCTATTTAAGCCAACATCGCAAGTTTTACTTATTCGGTACAACAGTATGCTGAGGTCAGTGGTAACCTGCGGTATTACTTGCCTAAGATGTCTGGGAGTTAGGTGGGGTGGTTACATGACCATGGCTTGTTGGAGTTGTTTTAGAATTCGGTTAAAGTGTTGAAGAAAGGAGATTCTTACTTTTCAGGGAGGAATAGGAGGCTGAAGTTCACATAGATGAGTTTGGGAGCGAGTTTTGAGAAGGATTTAGCTGGTAAGGAAGGAATGGTCACCAGCAGTGATAGTGCAGCAGCTCTAAGTGGCAAGTGGTTCACAGTTCAGAAGAGGAAGATGAGGAGAGTTATAAGAGATAGATGTGAAGGTAGGAAATACGATTCTCTGTTCTCAAGATGAGTGTACTTCATGTGGTTAGTGAGGTTGATGAAGGTTACCACTGATTCCTGTAATCAAGGTAAGAATCATTTTAAATAATAGGCGATTTAAGGTAAGATATTATGGTCAGTGAATTTGTATGTAACAGCGACAGAAAGGTCAAGACTCAGACGAGAGTGTGTTTCTGGAGTGGTTCGTTGGTGACAGTCAGGCAGGTTGGTTATTATTATGGCAGTAATGGGAAACAAGCCCTTTATCCTGTCTTAGTGCTGGGGGGTAATTGACACTGGATAATGGGCAGGAGATGAGTGGAGTGATGGTTAAGTACAGGTCAGCCTTAGAAGTTGATAGGTAATATGTAGCTTCTTGCCTAGAAGAAAGCGGGACCGGGGGCAATGAATGTTGTTAGGGCAATTGGTTAATATCGCTGGCTAGACAAAGTACTGCAATCCCATTCATTGATAACTGGGACCTTTTCTTTAGGGCAAAGTGATAATGTATGCAGTGGATGGGGTTAATCTATCTGGGGTTAGAGTGGTTGCATTAGCCATTCATTTGAGAGGGTAATTGATGGACTTGTTAGGTATTTAAATGATAGATTATGAGGTATGGGTGTTTGTGGGAAACAATCAGGCTGCAGCATTAGAGGTTTAAAAACAGGCTGTTATTTCCGGGATCCTAGGATATGTTAAAAAGACATATTCAAAATAGAGTCTGTCTGTAATGGCAAATCAATTGATAAACAAACAAAGAAAGATTGTTGAGGGCAACAAGTGACTAGCTCCTTAAGGTTTATACATAGTAGGAGTCTAAGACATAAGACAGATGAGCTAAGTACTTGCAAGTGCAGGTTTAATATGGAGATTATTGGTTATAAGAGACCTGGATTCAACCTGAAGATTGAGGAATGCCTTCTGAATGCATCATACAGGGTTTTACTATTCCACACTGATAGGGTCAACAGGAAGGGTTGGTGGAGTGGTGATGCATGTCAGAGAAAATATAAAAATTGCTGTCTTAGAACATGATATAAGATTAGAAACATCGAATCGAATCTGTTGTGCTTTACAGTTTCTCGAGGGGTAGTGAACTTATTAATTTTGGGTGGTGGATTTTTAGGCCACCAAACCTTGATAGGGAGAGCAGTAAGCTGTTATGGACGAAATTCCAAAGACATCTAGATATGAAATGTTGATAATGGTAGATTTTAACTCTAGACAAAATGATTTGTGAACAATATGAAGGAAATTTGTGTATAGTGGACTTTCTTTGATACGGTTCAGGATTGCTTTTTAGAACAAGGTTGTGACAGAACCATCTAAGGAAACAATCTGCTTGACTTGGTTTCATTGCCAACCAAAGATTCACTAATTAATATTTGTGGTTAATGATGAGCTTGGGGAAAGTGATCTCAAATCACTTAGTTTCAATTGTCATGGAATTACCCAGAAAACTGCAATTCAAATCTCTGTCCCTGATTTTACGCTTGGCCGACTTCATAGGGGACTGAAAATATTACCTGGGTGGGCTAAAAAAAAAAATTGGGTTGTCCTGACTTATGGCGTCAGGTAGGGATCTTGGTTGCCCAATATGACGTCTTTCAGAGAATAGTTCTAGCTGCCCAGATAATCTTTTGTTCCGAGTAGGGAAATTAGATCTAACAAAATCGATACCATATGGATGAACAATAGATTAACGCATTCACTTGGTCAAAAGAGAGGCATATATAGGCGTAGCAAAGAGAGGATGGGCAGTTAAGAAATCAATATATTCAATTAGTGAGAGAAATAAAGAAAGGAATAAGAAGAGCCAAAAACGGATTATGAGGCTAAGTCGCATGGGATTCAAAGTCTAACCCAAAAGGGTTCTTTCAGGTATACAGATAGTAGATTAGGGCAAGATTGGCCCACTTAAGAGTAACTCTGGTCAGATCACTGACACTGTGATATATGATATGTGTGAAATTCGCAACTACCTACTTCCTCTCAGTTTTCTCCCAGGAAAATACTAGCGTATCCTGGTAATACTGATTATGTAGAAGGATAATTAATTATGTACGATTTGCAGTAGTAACTGTGACATGGTACTCTGACAAATAGAGAAACTAAAACTAACAATTCCCCAGGCCCTGATGAACTGTTTGCAAGGTGTTGTTAAAGGATTGTTAAGAGGAACTAGCATACCTTTGGCTAATCTTTTTAACATGTCATACCATACTGGCATGAGCGACTTATTGTTGGTAAATGGCAATGTAATTCGTAGTTTCATGGCAGGTGACAGGTCAGTGGCTTCGAACTATAGACCATTTTGCTCTTGTCCTTCATAGTGGAGGAAAATTTATGGAATCAATAATTGCCGAAGGCATCGTAGCCATCTTGTTAGGCACTAGATTGATTTATGAATCTCAACACGGTTTTACAATGGGGCGTTCCTGTCTACGATATTTACTAACTTTTTTCTCTAAGGTGGTTTGAGGAGTAGATCATGGTATTTGAATATTGTTTGTGTGGATACGGACTCAGTAAGCTTTTCGATTGTGTTCCCACATCAGTGGGTGTTAGAGGAAACTGTAAGGCACACGGAGTAGGAGAAGAAATTTTTTCTGGGTAGAGGATTGACTGACAATATAGGCAGTAGAGAATTTGCATAAATGGGGAGAAATCTGAATGGGGGAGGGCACGTCACAAGCGAAGTTACCTCCAAGGGTCAGTGTTGGAGCCCGTTGTTGTTCACAATTTACTTAAAACGTCATAGTTGAGGGAATAATTTAGAGACATAAGCAAATTTGCTGATGACCACAAAATAAGCCGTCAATTCTTTTTAATGAGGACATTTAGCGAATCAGGATGATTGATAGTCTGATGCAATGGTTGGAGAAGTGACAGATGCAGTTTAATATGACAAATGCAAAGTTTAAATGTTGGACAGTTAAAATATCATGCCACATATAATAAATAATTTTAGATCTTAATACTACTGATTGCAAAAGGATTTAGGAGTTCTGGTCTAGCAGTTAATCTATAAACCAAGACAACAGGCATAGTGTCACAATAAAGGCTAACAGAATTTTGGCTTCATATCTAGAAAGTATAAATAATAGAAGTCCTAGGTTGTTTTCACTTTATATATCTTGTTGGACTCATTTAGACTATGCTGCCTCGTTCTGGTCACCGTATTACAGAATGGATATAAATGTTATGGAAAACGTACAGAGGAGGATGACTATGTTTGATCCCATGTATCAGAAATTCTTCCATTATGAGATAGATGTGGGGCCCTGAAAACTGCAATCTCTCGAAAGGAGATTTTAGAATTAGGGGGGATATGATTGAGGTGCAGAAATGGAAAACTGAATAAATAAGGGGATGTAAATAGCGTGTGAAAATTTCCAGCCAAGCAGGAAAGTCTCGCAGCAATGGAAAAAATGGATTCAGGAAGGATATAGGAAAGCACTGGTTTGGTAGAGTTGTGGATGAGTGGAACAAACTCCCGATGTACAGTTTATTCAGGCCTAAGCGTTGTTGTAGTTTTAAAAATAGGTTTGATTAATACAATGAGTGGGTTTGGTTGTGGGTTGTGAGTTGGACCCCTGACTAGTTGTGCTGCTGGTTTTGGTGCGAGATCCTTCCTTGAGTGGAGGTGACAAGAACGGGTGGGTCATTGGGCTAATCCGGAGGGGGGGCATTGGGTTTATCCGGGGGTGGGGGGGACATGAACCGCTCTGTATGGGTCAGTGGCCATGTACTGCAGTGTTATTTCTTTCTTATATCGACTGCTTATTACTAACCTAGAGAAGTATAGGACAGCCTAAAAGACCCCTCGAGAAGTGAACAGCCCTAATGGCCCTCTAGCAGTGGACAGCCCTAAAGACCCTCGAGACATGAACAGCCCTAATGGCCCTCTAACAGTGGACAGCCCTAATGGCCCTAAAGAAAATTAAAACAGCCCTTTTAGCCCTTTAGCAGTGGGCAGCCCTAAAGACCCCTCGAGAAATGAACAGCCCTAATGGCCCCCTAGCAGTGGACAGCCCTAAAAACCCCTCGAGAAATAAACAGCCCTAATGGCCCTCTAGCAAAGGACAGCCCTAATGGTCCTCGAGAAATGAACAGCCCTAATGGCCCTCTAGCAGTGGACAGCCCTAAAGACCCTCGAGAAATGAAGAGCCCTAATGGCCCTCTAGCAGTGGACAGCCCTAATGGCCCTCGAGAAATGAACAGCCCTAATGGTCCTCTAGCAGTGGACAGCCCTAATGGCCCTCGAGAAAGAACAGCATAATGGCCTCAAAGCAGTGGACAGCCTAAAGGCCATGGAGAATTCGAACAGCCCTAATGACCTATAGCAGTGGACAGCCCTATTAGCCCTCGAGAAATGAACAGCCCTAATGACCGTCTAGCAGTGGACAGCCCTAATGGCCCTCGAGAAATGAACAGCCATAATGGCCCTCTACCTGTGGACACCCCTATTAGCCCTCGAGAAATGAACAGCCCTAATGACCGTCTAGCAGTGGACAGCCCTAATGGCCCTCGAGAAATGAAGCAGCCTTAATGGCGTCTAGCAGTGGACAGCCCTAATGGCAGCCCTCTAAGCAGTGGACGCCTGATATCTTCGAGAAAATGACAGCCACTAATGGCCCTCTAGGCAGTGGAGAGACTTATGACCTTCGAGAAATGAACAGCCCTAATGACCTTCTAGCAGTGAACACCCCTAATAACCCTCGAGAAATGAAAACAGCCCCTAATGGCCCTCTAGCAGTGGACAGCCCTAATAACTCGAGATATATGAACAGACCTAATGGCCTCTTGCAGTGGAGAGCATATGACCTCGAGAAGAAATGAAAAGCCCTATTGACCTCTAAAGGGCAGTGTTCAGCCATAATGACCCTCGAACGAAATGAACCAATCCCTAATGACCCTCGAGAATGAAAAGCCCTAATGTCCCTCGAGAAATGAATTGGCCTTCTAATGGCCATCTAGAGTGGACAGCCACTAATGGCACTCGAGGAAAATGAACGCCTATTGGCCGTTCTAAGGCAGTCGGACAGCCCTAATGCCCTTAGAGAAATGAACAGCCTAACGGTACTCTAGCAGTGGACAGACGTTAAATGGTCTCTCTAGCTAGTGGACAGCCGTTAATGGCACGTCTAGCAGTGGACAGGCCCGTAATGGACGTCTAAGCAGTGGAAGCCGTTACTGGCCGTCTAGCAGTGGACAGCCCGAACTGGCAGTTTAGAATGGACAGCCATATGGCCGTTAACAGTGGGACAGCCGTAATGGCCCGTCTAGCAGTGGACAGCCGTAATGGCGTCTAGCTGTGGACAAGCCGAAATGGCCGTCTAGCGGTGGACAGCCGTATTGGCAGTTAGCAGTGGACAGCGAAATGAGCCGTCGAACAGTGGGCAGCCGTAATGGCCGTCTAGCAGTGGGCAGCAGTAAATTGGCGTCTAGCAAGTGGACAGGCGTTATGGCCGTCTAGCAGTGGACAGCGTAATGGCAGTCTAGCCAGTGGACAGCCGTAATGGCCGTTCTAGCAGTGGAACGCCGTTATTAATGCCGTCTAAGCAGTGACAGCGTTTATGGCCCGTCTAGCTGTGGACAGCCGTATAGCAGGGGACAGCAGTTAATGGCCGTCTAGCAGTTGGACATGCCGTTGGCCGTTGCAAGTGGGACAGCAGTAATGTCCGTCTTGCAGTGGTCAGCCGTAATGGCGTCTAGCAGTGGACAGCTGTAATGGACGTCTAGCAGTGGATCAGCCGTAATGGCGTCCTAGCAGTGGAAGCGTAATGGCCGTTAACGAAGTGAGCAGGCCGTCTCAGCTGGGAACGATACGTAATGGACGTTATAGCAGTTGGACAGCCGTTAATGGCCGTCTTCGCAGATGGACAGGCCGTAATGGGCCGTCTCTGCAGTGGACGGCCGTAATGGCCAGTCTAGCAGTGGACAGCGTTAATGGTTCTAGCAGTGGGACAGCCGTAATGCCGTCTAGCAGTGGACAACAGTATTGGTATAGCATGTGGCAGTCGTATTGGCGTTCTAGACAGTGGTCAGCATGTTTATGGCCGTCTAGCAGTGAACAGCCGTAATGGCCGGTCTAGAAGTGGACAGCGTAATGGTCTAGCAGTGGGCAGTCGCAATGGCGTTAGAAGTGGGGACAGCCGTTATTGGCCGTCTAGCAGTGGGCAGGGTAGTATGGACGTCTAGCATGTGGACAGACGTAATGGCCGTCTAGCAGTGGACAGCCGTAATGGCGTCTTGCAGTGGACTGCGTAATGGCAGTCTAGCAGTGGAACAGCCGTTATGGCTGTCTAGCAGTGGGACAGCCGTAATGGTCGTTCTAGTATGTGGACAGCCGTATTGGCCGTCTTGACAGTGGTCAGCAGTTAATGGCCGTTCTTGCAGTGGGCCAGCCGTTCGGCAGTCTAGCAGTGGACTGCCGTAATGGCCGGTATAGCAGTGGACGCCGTAATGGCCGTCTAGCAGTGGGGACAGCCGTTATGGCCCGACTAGCACGTGGACTGGCGTTAGGGTCTAGCAGTGGACAGCCGTTTATGGTCGTATAGCAGTGGACAGCCAGAAATGGTGTTCTTGCTGTGGACAGCCGTATTGGTGTTTAGCACGTGGACAGCATTTATGGGCCGTACTAGCACGTGGGACAGCCGAATTGGTCGGTCTAGTAGTGGACAGCACGTAATGGTAGTCTAGTAGTGGACAGCCGTAACATTGCGTCTAGCCAGTCGGACAGCCGTAAGATAAACGTGTCTAGCAGTAGGGACAGCCCGTACTGGCGTCTAGCTGTGGACAGCCGTAATGGCGTTAGCAGTGGACAGCCGTATGGTCGTTAGCAGTGGCCAGCCGCTAATGGCCGTCTAGCAGTTGGACAAGCCGTAATGGCGTTGCAGTGGACATGCCGTATTGGTAGTATAGCAGTGGACAGCCGTAATGGCCGTTCTTAGCAGTGGTCAGCGTCTGGCCGTCTAGCGTGGACAGCGTTAATGGCCGTCTAGCAGTGGACAGACCGTAATGCCGTTAGCATTGGGCAGCAGGAATGGCGTCTAGAAGTGGGACAAGCCGTAATGGCGTCTAGCAGTGGAGAAGCCTTAATGGTCGTATAGCAGTGGGCATTAGACTAATGGTCGTCTAGCAGAGTGGCAGCTGTAATTGGTTCGTCTAGCAGGGACTGCCGTAATTGCCGTCTAGCAGTGCGACCTGCCGTAATGGACGTTCTAGCTGTGGGCCAGGCAGTAGTAATGGCCGTTCTTGCAGTGGACAGCCGTATGGCAGTCTAGCTGTGGACAGCCGTATTGGCGTCTAGCAGTGGGCAGTAGTATTGCGTCGTCTAGCAGTGGGCAAGTAGTAATGGTAGTCTATGCAGTGGACAGCCGTATATGGCCGTTAGCAGTGAGATCAGCCGTAATGGTCGTCTAGCAGTGGACAGCCGTACTGGTCGTCTAGAAGTGGAAAAGCCATATGGGTCGTTCTGCAGTGGACAGCCGTACTGGTCGATTGGTAGAGTTGGACAGCCGTTTGGTCGTCTAGCAGTGGAAAGTTCGTACTGGTCGGCTAGCAGTGACAGCCGGTACTGGTGTCTAGCGGTGACAGCCGTACTGGTCGTTCTAGCAGGTGGACAGCCGTTATGGGGTCTAGCAGTGGACAGCGTAATGGTCGTCTAGCAGTGGACAGCAAGTACTGTGTCGTCTAGCAGATGGACAGCCGTAATGGTCGTCTAGCATGTGGCACAGCCGTAATGGGCGTCTAGCAAGTGGTACAGCCGTCTTTTTGGTGGTTATAGCAGTGGACAGCCGTAATGGGCCGTCTAGCTGTGGACAGCCGTATGGTGGTTAGCAGTGGACAGCGATGGTCGTCTAGCAGTGGACTGCAGTACTGGCCACGGTTTGCAGTGGACTGCCGTACTGGTGGTCTAGCAGTGGGGACAGCCGTACTGTCGTATTAGCAGTGGACAGACGTAATGGTTTTCGTATAGCACGTGGACAGCCGTAATGGTCGTCTAGCAGTGGACAGGCGTACTGGTGGTCTAGCAGTGGACAGCGTATGGTGGTCAAGCAGTGCGAAAGTCAGGAAACCTACCAATCAACCATCCATCAATCACTAATGTTTCAGTAAAGCAATTTTGATTTTTTGGTTGAATATTTCTGTCGGAGAATAAGTCCTGGGTGTTGAGCTCCCACCTTTATACTTGATAAAAAGAAACAACAAAGTGCACAATGTTCTGTTACTGACGTATGTTTCTCTGAAAGGTGTTACGCAGGTTTAATCTCAAGATTTTATCATCCGTACACTGATCTCTTTACTACACACCTTACACTCTTGTACCTGAACTGTCTATGATCTAACTTAGACACGTGTACCCGGGGTGTACATGTGGGGTACATGAGGGCTACAAGAGGGTGTACAAGAGGTGTACAAGTGGCGTACAAGAGGGTTGTAAAGAGGGTTGTACAAGAGGGTGTAACAAGAGGGTGTACAAGAGGGCGTACAAGGAGGGCGTACAAGAGGGTGTACAAGAGGGGCGTACAAGAGGAGTTGTACAGAGGGCGTACATAGAGGAGTACAGATCGGGTGTACAAGAGGGTGTACATAAGGATGTACAAGAGGGACGTACAAAGAGGGTGTACATGAGGGGGATACAATGAGGGTGTACAAGTAGGTGTACACGAGGGGCCGTTACAAACGAGGGCGTACAGAGGGCGTACAAGTGGGCGTACATGACAATTGACTCCTGACCTTTTCTTTTCAACACACAGAATGGTCGACCGGGAAATTTAAAACTGTATTTGAGGATGAATTACAGATGACATGTTTTAATGAGACAGGTGGAGACAGGACAGAGACAGAGAGACAGAGACAGAGAGACAGAGACAGAGACGGAGACAGAGACCAGTGACAGAGAGAAGAGAGACTAGATGGGACAGGATACATAGGTACCAGAGTGAGTGCCACAAGAGGCACTATGAATCAGGCTGGAACCCCTCTATTAAGGACAATTAACCGGGTTGGCACCATTGCACCAACCCAACAACATAGTGCCATTCACTCCCTAGCCAAACTCATGGCACTAGCCAGGATTTGTGAGGGGTTATTAACTTACATGACGTTTGTGGGGGTCTGTTTGTGGGAAATAGATTAAAAATGGTGAGATAGATAGGGTCCTTGAAGATAGATGTATTCATGATGATAGATATTATTCATAGATGCACAGAGGTGGTCATGAGGATAGATAGACGTGTTCATGAGGATAGACAGATGTGTTCATGAGGAAATATAATGTTAATGATGGTAGATGTGTACTACTAGGGTTAGTGTCACACAAGTTGTTGTGTTCATACAAGGTGTAGTGTCACCAAGGTGTTGTGTCACTAAGGTGTTTGTTGTCACACAAGGTGTAGTGTCATACAAGGTGTAGTGTCATACAAGGTGTTGTGTCACACAAGGTGTTGTGTCATACAAGGTGTAGTGTCATACAAGGTGTAGTGTCATACAAGGTGTTGTGTCATACAAGTGTGGTGTCATTCAAGGTGTAGTGTCATACAAGGTGTTGTGTCTTTACAAGTGTAGTGTCCACAAGGTGTTGTGTATACATGGTGTTGTGTCTCACAAAGTTGTTGTGTCATACAAGGTGTAGTGTCACACAAGGTGTTGTGTCACACAAGGTGTTGTGTCACACAAGGTGTTGTGTCACACAAGGTGTTGTGTCATACAAGTGTGTGTAACCAAGGTTTTGTGTTGTCACACAAGGTGTTTGTCATACAGGTTAGTGTCATTACATGGTGTTGTGTCACACAAGGGTGTTGTCACACTAGGTGTTGTCACACAAGGTGTGTCACACAGGTGTAGTGTCATACAAAGTAGTTGTGTCTCACAAAGGTGTTTGTGTAATACTAAGTGATGTGTCACACAGGTGTTGTGTTCACAACATGTGTTGTCCCGGGTGTCACAAGGTGTTGTGCAACTACAAGGTGTTGTGTATACACGGTTGGTTTGTGTCATACTGGGTTGTGGCAACAAGGTGTGTCACACAAGGTGTTGTCACAACAGGTGTGTCACCAATGTGAGTGTCATACAGGTGTGTCTTACAAGGTGTTGTGTCACTCAAGGTGGTCACCACGGCGTTGTGTCATATGGGTTGTCAATCAAAAGGTGTTGTGTCACACAAGGTGTTGTGTCACACAAAGGTGTTGTGTCAACAAGATGTTGTTGTCAGACAAGGTGTGGTGTCACACTAGGTGTGTCACACAAGGTGTTGTGGTCAACAAGGTGTTGTGGCTTCAAGGTGTTGTGTCATCACAAGGGGTGTTGTGTCATACAAGGTGTTGTGTCACACAAGGTGTTGATGTCATAACAAGGTGTTGTGTCACACAGGTGTTGTGTCATACAAGGTGTTGTGTCAAACAAGTATGTTGTGTCATACAGTTGTGTCATACAAGGTTTGTCATACAAGGCGGTCGTTCTTCAAGTGTGTCGTGTCACCACAAGGTGTTGTCATACAGTGTTGTCATCAAGGTGTTGTGTCATAAAGGTTTTGTCATTCATTGTATCACACAAGGTGTTTGTTTCATACTGTGTTGGTTGTGTCATACAGGTGTCATACAGTGTTGTGTAATACAAGGTGTCTTACAGTGTTTGTGTCATACAAGGTGTTGTCATACAAATGTGTTGTGTCATAACCAAAGTGTTTGTGTCATACAAAGTGGTTTGTGTCATACAAGGTCGTGTCATACAAGGAATAGGTAATCACAAGCATAATGAATACAAGGTATGATAAGGCCGTTGTTTATAACGTCTTCACCACTCCTATCTGCATCAGGAACTGTTTCTCAAACCAGTCCTTCTTATTTCTCCCTCCACCACCCACTACCACCCACCACCCGTTACTATCACTCCACCACTGCTACCAATAATCACCACTACCCCCCCCACCACCAATACTACCACCACACCAATACCATCACTACTACCACTCCACCACTATCACTACACACAACCACTATTACTACTACCCACTAATTCTACTACCACCACACCACTACCAATATTACTACTACCACCACCAATACCACAATACTACCACCATTACTTCCACACTACTATCTCTACCACTCCACCACTACCTCTATGCACTACTACACCACCACATCACTATCACTTCATCTGCTGAGGACGCGGTATCCCAAGAAGATATAAACCAAGTTTTCCAGTGGGCAACGGTAAACAATATGATGTTCAATGAGGAAATTTCCTAAATACTCGTTATGGAAAACTGGAGGAGATATAACTAGAAGAGAGTATACTACTGACTCCGCCATTCATAGAGCGGGAAATTAATGTATGGGACCTGGGAGTAGTAATGCTCTGAGGATTCATTTCATGATCAAACAGTGCCACGATCGCACGTGCAAAGAAAATGATAGGATGGATAATGGAGCAACTTACAAAACGTGAGATGCCAAGCCCTCGATGATCCTTTTCAAATCACTTGTTCTCTCTAGGGTGGATTACTGCTGTACATTAACATATCCATTCAAAGCAGGTGAAACTCGCGATCAGAGAGTGTTCAGAGATACTTTACTGCACGTTTAAGTTCTTGTCAAAACGCACCTTAATTAAATACTGGGGCGCCTTGGTATGACTTAATGTCCTAGTAAAAACGTGGGAATAAAGGACTTCGATTCTTCCTTTTTGTATTTTTCTATTTAATACCAATGTTAGCTTCTTTGGGTATGCAGTCTATGAATTAAAATGACAACTCGCTACTTTTCAAGAATGATTCTGTTCAATAAGTAATTTAAACTATGTTCTAAACCTTATAAAACCGATACATTAAAAGTAATACAAGAGTTATAACAAATCTAGAAACGTTCTATTTCGTTACTGCAGGTGTTCAATGTCCAGCTGAGTTATGAAGGAAGTAAAACCTCTAAATAGTTATTCAAGGCGGGGTTTCAGACTTTGTGGGAATTAACAGCAAAGTTAAGACTATTGCAATGATCAGAATTCTCGATAATTAGAGTTCTGGGTTCAAGAACCTGAACAGAGTCAGTGCTAGGGACCCTGACTCATTTCAGTACTTAGTGGTGTGACGTCAGGTCGGTGAGGAGACAGGCTGTACTTAGTGGTGTGATCGTCAGGTCGGTGAGGAGACAGCGCAGTACTTGTGGCTGTGAGTCAAGGTCGGTGAGGAGACAGGCAGCTTCTTAGTGGTTTGTGCTCGTCAGGTCGGTGAGGAGACGAGCAGTACTTAAGTGGTGTGACTCAGGTCGGTGAGGGGACAGCGCCGGGGGACAATGTCGGAACAACCAACCCGTTCCAAGTACTGGTTCCCTACTTTATAATATAATATTTAATATTACACAGTAATCAGCTTACTATAATACAATATTCGTAACATATGCATGATACAATAAGTAATACCTAACGTATTACCTAACGTAAACCCTCACTAGAGAGTAACTTTATCAATTATACAATACCCGATAATAATATATAGTTGAACGTTCTTTATCTAGCTAGTAATAAAGTGCTTTACGATATATTACAAAACTTATTATGGTCAGGCCTTTTTATATTTCGTATACAATGGAGTGTAAGGTTACGACATGTAACAGTGCGCCAGTGGTACACTAAGAGAAAACAACTTAAGTGTCCGGGGCCCAAGACTGTTCAACAGCCTCCCATCAAGCATAAGGGGAATTGCCAATAGGCAGAGGCGTTTGAAGAGTTGGGGGTACACGGGGCGGCATCTCTGGTGTCACACGGGGGCGCATCTCTGGTTGTCACCCGGGGCGGCATCTTGGTGTCACCCGGGGCCGGGCATCTCTGGTGTCACCCTCATGAAATTCAAGGGTGGGGGTAAACTCCAGTTACGTCACTACTGCATGACCAGTTACGTCACTACTGCATCACCAGTTACGTCACTACTGCATGACCAGTTACGTCACTACTGCATGACCAGTTACGTCACTACTGCATTGATCAGTTAGTCAACTACTGCTTGGACCTGTTCGTCACTACTGCATCACCATGTTACGTCACTACTGCATCACCAGTTTCGTCACTTACTGCATGACCAGTTACGTCACTACTGCATCACCGTACGTCACTACTGCATGACCAGTTACGTCACTTACTGCCATGATCAGTTTACGTCATAAATGCTTGACCAGTTACGTCACTACTGCATGACTACCAACTTACGTTTAACAATAAGAACGTTTAAGGGCCATAAAGTGAACAGCAGAATACTTCTCAACTTTATTAATGATAAAATAAATACTGGTAGTAATATTGATAGAAGAAACTTAAACATGTCAGTGATTCTGATCCTACATTTGACTTGTGTACAGTTACATCTGTTCAGGGGTGAATCTGAATCCGACATTTGACCTTGAGTACAGGTACATGTCAGTGAATCTGTTTATCATTGACTGAGTACAGGTAAAATGTCAGTGAATCTGATCACCTACATTTGAACTTGAGTACGGGTAACATGTCAGTGAATCTGATCCTACATTTGACCTTGAGTACAGGTAACATGTCAGTGAATCTGATCCTACATTTGACCTTGAGTACAGGTAACATGTCAGTGAATCTGATCCTTCATTTGACCTTGAGTAAGGTAACATGTCAGTGAATCTGACCTACATTTGACCTTGGGTACAAGGGTAAACATGTCAGTGAATCTGATCCTACATTTGACCTTGAGTACAGGTAACATGTCGTGATCTGATTAACATTTGACCTTGAGTACAGGTAACCATGTCAGTGAATCTGATCCTACATTCATTGCCTCAATTAGCAAAATCATCTAACACACCAACCCAACACACACTTCACACATCAAAAATATCTATCACATCATCAAAATCATCTATCACACCATCAAAATCATCTATCACACCATCAAAATCATCTATCACATCATCAAAATCATCTATCACACCATCAAAAATCTCATACATCATAAAAATCATCTATACACCTCAAAATCAACTATCACATATCAAAATCATCTATCACACCATCAAATCATCTATCACATCATCAAAATCATCTATCACACCATCAAAATCATCTATCACATCATCAAAATCATCTATCACACCATCAAAATCATCTATCACATCATCAAAAAATCTATCACACCATCAAAATCATCTATAACATCATCAAATATCATCACACCATCAAAACATCTATCACACATCAAATTCCTCTCTCACTCAAAATATCTATCCACACCATCAAAAAATCATCTATAATCATCAAAAACTATCCACATCCAAAATATCTATAACCAACAAAACAATACTACCACAAAAAAAACTAACACACCATCAAAATCACTATCAACACCATCACATCAACAATCAATCATCAAATTCTCACCATCAACACTATCTCTCACATCAAAAAATCTATCACACCATCAATATCATCTATACCATCACAATATCAATCCCATCACCAACTAACACTCCAACAAAATAACAAAAACCACCCCCAATAAACCCCAACAAAAACACAAACACACATCAAAATCATCTATCAACACCATCAAACAGGGGGAAATTCTTAGATCCACCTTGAAAAATAGACTCAAATTTAAAACACATATACAACAAATTTCCTCCCAAAATTCCAAGACCGTAGGCATACTATTGAAGATACGGTACTATGCTCCACAGTCAGCCCCCTGGCCCTATATCATCACTTTTTTACCCTATCTCACTTTATGGAATTTGTGCATGGGGTCAAAAAAACATAAAACCATCTCAGACCACTAATAAACCCAACAAAAGGCTGCAGTCAGAATGATAACAAATTCCCATTACAGACAACACACTCCACCAATATTCAAAACTCTAAACCTACTCACCGAACAAAACATCCATATTTATTATTGTACTTACTACATACATAGAACACTTAACTCGGATATAAACCCTCCCCTCAAACTTCTACTTACCAACCTCAACAGAACACATGATCATAACACAAGGCACAGATCACTCTTTGATGTTCCTCGTGTCCATCTCACACTATGTAAAAACTCAATGCACATAAAAGGCCCAAAAATCTGGAATTCATTACCTGTGAATATAAAAGAAACACTATTTATAAATTCAAATCTCTTTTTAAAAATCACTTACTCACCCACAACTAATAAATACTGAATAATTATATCACATAAATTGTATCTCATAAATGTCTAACCTGTGACCCAATTAAACTTTGTTATTTTTAATTACATTACCTAACAGAATACTCCATTCTACTGAATACTCAGCAACACAGTAAATGACCATATGACCTGTCTTTGTAATACTCATTTGTACTAAATTTGTACTGTTTACAATAATGTTTTTACCACTGAATATATCATTGCTTAGTTAATCTTCAGTTAATTTTAAGCCTGCCCATAATGCTCTGCATACAAGGGGCTTTGGCATGTTGCACTGTAATAACTGTATTACTTTGTACTTCTCTGTATCATGTTCAAAAAAAATAAATAAATAAATAAATAAATAAATAAATAAATAAATAAATAAATAAATTTCTGGACAGGTACATATAAGTACAATTACCATACATAGGTCAGGTTAGGTAAGTTTGGTCATATTTCCTGATGCGGGTCTTAGTCATATGATGACCCACAGCTGGAGCTTTCGGTCATCTGACCAAAACCTTCCACTGGCTTACCACTCCACCCCCCCCCCCTTTAAAAATTATGGTTATAATCGTAATAATTGTTGCTTCATGCAGCGTAAATTACCTCGTACATCGCAAGTAACTAGCGCAGACTAGGAGCTACCAGGAGCCTCTCTCTCCTAGTCTCCTCTTAAAGACACAGGTACACTGTTGTTTCCAAGGGAAGGATGTTGAAATATATCGGAGCCTTTTAATAATTTATCATCTCTGTTGTGCTTAAATTACACCATGTTGAAATTTAATGCAGTAGTCTGCAAAAAACCCAGTGAATTTAATACAGTGGTCTATAAAACCCAGTGAATTTAATACAGTGGTCTATAAAAACCAGTGAATTTAATACAGTGGTCTTATAAAACCCAGTGAATTTAATACAGTGGTCTATAAAACCAGTAGTTTTAAACGTCCTACAATTTTGAACAAGAACCCGAGTGGAAATAAGTGAGTGTATCTGACTTTCTTGGGTTATCCTGGATAGCTTAAACATACGCTGCTGTGTATGATAATTTATGTAACTGTATTTATGTGTACCTGTACCTGAATAAACTTAATATCTAAGTTAGGTTAGTTTACGTTAGCGTCAACACTGTCACAGAAAACGATACCAAGTTCGTTTTCTTTCGCTGGTGAGTTAGGATAGACTTTCCTAATATTCTCTAAGTCTATCTTGGAAACTCAAACCAGTATTTTAAAATTCATTTACTATAGTTATAAGTTAACTTTAATATCATTACGTCACATTATTGATGTTTATTATCGACAAAAATAATTTTACTGATTTTTTTTGTAAATTGAAATTTTCAGGCTAGGATTGATCTACTTCTGAGCAGGTTGTATACACGGACAGGTGTATGTCTCCCAGTGAATATACACGGACAGGTGTATGTCTCCCAGTGAATATACACGGGCAGGTGTATGTCTCCCAGTGAATATACCGAACAGGTGTATGTCTCAGTGTATATACAAGGACAGGTGTATGTCTCCCAGTGAATATACACGGACAGGTGTGTCTCCCAGTGAATATAAAACGGACAGGTGTATGTCTCCCAGTGAATATACACGGACAGGTGTATGTCTCCCAGTGAATATACACGGACAGGTGTATGTCTCCCAGTGAATATACACGGACAGGTGTATGTCTCAGTGTATATACAAGGACCCGGTGTATGTCTCCCAGTGAATATACACGGGCAGGTGTATGTCTCGCCAGTGAATATACACGGACAGGTGTATTCTCCCAGTGGAATATACACGGACAGGTGTATGTCCCCCCAGTGAATATACACGGACAGGTGTGTCTCCCAGTGAATATACACGGACAGGTGTATGTCTCCCAGTGTATATATTTATTTATTTATTATTAATTTGGACAATATACATAGAAGTACAAAGAAATACAGTGGTTAAGTGTAACATGCCAAAGCACCTTGTATACAGAGCATTATGGGCAAGCTTAAAATTAACTTAAGATTAACTAAGCAATGATATATTCAGTGGTACAAATGAGTATTACAGAGACAGGTCGTATGGTCATTTACTGTGTTGGTGAACATTCAGTAGAATGGAATATTCTGTTAGGTAATGTAATTAAAAAAACAAAGTTTGATAGGGTCACAGGTTAAACATTTATGAGATACAATTATTCAGTATTTATTTAGTTGTAGGTGATCAAATAATTTTTAAGAAGAGACATGAATTTATAAACAGTGTTTCTTTTATATTCATATATATTTTATATTCTTATATATTTCTTTTATATTCCTCATACCATATAAGGAATATAGTGAGTGGTGAGGTATTGATGTTTAGTGATATAGTGATATAGTGATCTGAAATTGTGGATTACGCATCTGTCAAATACCCAGTACATAGTGTACAAAATAAGAATATTTTACATGGGTTGACCACCACCAGGAAAATTATTGCCAGAGGCGACAGAGAAATGTAAACTATCGTACAGGTGTTATAACCAGGAAAAAGGATTTGAATAGGCAGTGATATAGTGTACTGAATTGTGGTTGAGAGTAATCCTTTTAAAACCGAGTGCTAGTGTAAGCTATGGTGTAATTATATGGGAACAAACTGCACAAGTTTACGGTCACCCCACTGATCCCCCCCCCCCCTTCTTTTCCCCCCCCCCCTTCGTACCTCAACCGGTGGTTGTTCCCCCCCTGCTGGCACCCATACCCCATACCCCTGACCACCGAACTACCTTTCATCACCGAAACCCAGCCACCACCACTACATATAACTGTCCAGGACAAGATAAACAGCAGTGATCATGACAGGAATCAGATGCTGTAGGATGTATGATATATGATGTTATACAACATAAAAGTTTTTAATGGGTAATAAGTCTCCATACTAATTACATCCCACATACCCATGTACTGACCTATAACACCCACACCTGCGTGCAGAGCTGAAAGGTAAAGTGAAGATCAGGTTCTTGTGGTACCCAGTTGCAAATAGGATACAGGCAGGATGGCAGTACAGTATACCTGTGGGACATGTGAAAAGGCTCTTGGGAAAATTCTAGTATCACATGCAACCTTTGCTTTTCAAAACATCATGTTACCTGTGCACGAATAAACACTGCAACCAAAAATGACATCTATCTAGATAGGTGTTTCTGGATCTGCAACAGGGATGTGGAACTATGGACAGATATCAGGAAAGCACTCAGGAGGTTAATAAACAATAAGCACGAAAAAAAGGAGGAACTATTGAATAGTTTACCTGGAATATATAGAGCATGGGAAGATAGGAGAGGAGTAAAGTCTAACACAGAGAATGCCCAGTCTACAACAACTGACCCAAAAATAAGCAGATACACACTAGAAAAAAACACGGGAAACAAAAACAACAGCTAGTTCAGTCCCCAGCCTTAGGGCTGACCCAGACCCAGCCCCCAGCCATTGTGAAAATCCGGATTCAGTTAAAGGCTCCTCCACAACCACCAACGCCATAGCCCCTAGTACAGATGTAGTAGAGGAGCCCTCCTCTAGGGTAGACTCTTCTGCAACCATCACAGTCATAGCCTCTAGTACAGATGTAGTCGGGGAATCCCCTCCCAGGAAAAATGTTGTTGCCATGACAGCAGATGGTGGTGTCTCTGGATTGGCTATGGAGGACTGTAGTTCAGCCCTAGGGCCAGCACAGATTAAGAATACATCCAGCATGCATTGTACCCAGCCAAAAACAAAATGGTGCAAATACTATATTTGGGGCATCTGTAAACACGGAATATCAGGGAAAACGAATGGGGCATGCAACTTTGAGCATCCCAAAAAATGCCTCGACCTCCTGTCTAAGGAAGTGTGTCGTTCTACCTCTTGCAAATACTTCTACCCGGAGATGTGTCAGTCTTCAGTCCTTGAAAAACAATGTTACAATACCAACTGCACTGCATATCATCTAAAAGGGACCAGGAGGCACACACCCCATACAACACATCATAGTAACTATGGTAGCTATGACAACACCCCAAGTGATTTTTAGGGGTAGGAAACGAAGAAAGAAAATGGAAAGAGATAACCAAAATAGTGCACCACCTTGGAGCCTTGTTGGACTGGAGGCACAGCCAGTGGCACCTCCGGGCTCACAGTGGCACCTCCGGGCTCACAGTGGCGCCTCCGGACTCACAGCTACTGATGCCAACAACAAAATCCCCCCAACAAACATGCAACACAACCTCATTTATATTTGCTAATATACAGGGCCTTAAGCCATCCACAAACAACAAAATACCATTCATTAGTGGACTTCTAGGGGAGTCAAATGCACTGTTTGCAGCCTTCACAGAGACCCACGCAAAAGATTACTTTGACAGTGAAATATGGATACCTGGATACAACCTTTTCAGATGCGACAGAAAGAACAGGCAACAAGGGGGGGTTGGCCTGTACGTCAAAGTGTCTCTCATTTGCACAGAGATACTGAACACCACAAATGATGTAGTTGAAGTTCTGACAGTAAAAATCGAGAACCAAAACTTAGTCATTGTACTTGTATATAAGCCACCGGACGCAACTTCCCAACAGTTCAAAGAACTGTCAAAAATCGACTCCTGTCTGGACAACTTTCCAGCTCCATCCCCAAACATCTTGCTGCTTGGTGACTTCAATCTAAGACACACAAAACGGAAGAATATAGCAAATAATGTCGTAGCAGAAATAATCCCTGGAGGTAGCTCAGATGTAAGGTCACACATGCAGGAGCTGCTGAATTTCTGCAACACACCCTAAGTCAGCAAATAGTGGAGCCAACAAGACTGGAGAACACACTGGACCTTATTTTCACAAATAATGAGGACCTGGTAAAGAATATAACAATATAAAAAACAACAAATTCTGATCACAATCTAATCGAAATCCAGACTTGCATGCACAGGAGTCCTGATCAGCACAATGCATTCAGTTATGAGGGTACTTTACCAAATTCAACTTCAACAACAAGAACATCATCTGGGATCAGGTAAACTATGCCCTAAATGAAACATGCTGGGAGGATATCTTAAATTACATGGACCCTAACCAATGCCCCGAAAAGATCACCCTCCTGGTAGCTGAAGTATGTTCAAGGTATATTCCTATACAACAAAAGAAAAGAAGAAGTAAACTGGAGAGAGACGCTCCCTCTACAGGAGAAGACGAAGAATCATTGAGCTCCTAAAGAATGCCAGATTATCTGATACACGGAAGGTAGTGCTAACCAGGGAAGTGGAAAATATTGAGCTGAAGTTAAAGGACTCATAGAGGATCCAGGAGAGACAAGAGGAGCTAAAAGCGATTAATGAAATTTATAGAAATTCGAAATATTTCTTTTCATACGCCAAAAACAAGTCAAAAACCACTTCTAGTATAGAGCCCCTGCTCAAACAAGACGGATCCTACACTGACGACAACAAAGAAATGAGCGAGATACTGAAATTGCAGTACGACTCAGTGTTCAGCGAGCCACTAACCAGTTTAAAGATAGAGGATCCAAACAATTTTTTCATGAATGAGCCTCAAAACCCTGCCAATGTAGGCCAGATTTATGACAACTCTAACTCCACTAGTCTTTGAGAAAGCCATCGACGACATGCCCATGCACTCAGCCCCAGGCCCAGACTCGTGGAACTCGATGTTCATTAAAAACTGCAAGAAACCCCTCTCACGGGCCCTAAGTATGCTATGGAGAAGGAACTTAGGCACAGGCGAGATTCCACAAGTCACTAAAAACAACAGATATAGCCCCACTCCATAAAGGTGGCAGCAAAGCAGTAGCTAAGAACTATAGACCAATAGCTTTAACGTCCCACATCATAAAAATCTTTGAAAGAGTTCTAAGAAGCAGGATAGCAAACCACCTGGACTCCCAAAAATTGCACAACCCAGGGCAACATGGTTTCAGAGCAGGTCGCTCCTGCCTTTCGCAACTGCTTGACCAATATGATATGGTCCTAGATGCACTGGAAAACAAACAGAATGCGGATGTAGTATACACAGACTTTGCAAAAGCCTTTTACAGTGCGACCATGGTGTAATAGCACACAAAATGCGTGCTAAAGGGATAACCGGCAAAGTAGACAGGTGGATCTTCAACTTTCTAACCAATCGCACACAAAGAGTAGTGGTAAACAGAGTTAAATCAGATGATGCCATAGTGAAGAGCTCTGTCCCACAAGGCACAGTACTCGCACCTATCCTGTTTCTTATTCTCATATCAGACATAGACAGAGATGTAAACCACAGCGCTGTATCATCTTTTGCAGACGATACTAGGATCTGCACGAGAGTGTCATCCATTGAGGACACGGCAAAGCTCCAAGAAGATATAAACCAAGTTTTCCAATGGGCAACAGAGAACAATATGATGTTCAATGAAGACAAATTCCAACTACTCCGTTATGGAAAACTGGAGGAAATAATAACTAGAACTGAGTATACTACAAACTCCAATCACACAATAGAGCGGAAAAGTAATGTGAAGGACCTGGGTGTGGTAATGTCCGAAGACCTCACCTTCAAGGATCACAACAATGCCACTATCACATCTGCTAGGAAACTGATAGGAGGGATAATGAGAACATTCAAGACAAGAGATGCTAAGCCAATGATGATCCTATTTAAATCACTTATTCTTTCTAGGCTGGAATACTGCTGTACATTAACATCCCCATTCAAGGCAGGTGAAATTGCAGAGCTAGAGAATGTACAGAGAACCTTTACTGCACGTATAAGTTCCATCAAACACCTTAACTACTGGGAGTGCCTGGAAGCACTTGACTTGTACTCACTAGAGCGCAGGCGAGAGAGATGTATCATAATCTACACCTGGAAGATTCTGGAGGGACTGGTCCCTAATATGCACACAGCAATCACTCCATACGAAAGCAAAAGACTTAGCAGGCGATGCAACATACCCCCAGTGAAAAGTAGGGGCGTCACTGGTACACTAAGAGAAAACACAACAAGTGTCCGGGTCCCAAGACTGTTCAACAGCCTCCCACCAGCAATAAGGGGCATTACGGGAAGACCCCTGGTTGTCTTCAAGAGGGAGCTGAACAGATACCTAAAGACGGTGCCGGATCAGCCGGGCTGTGGTTCGTACGTTGGATTGCGTGCGGCCAGCAGTAACAGCCTCGTTGATCAGGCCCTGATCGACTGGGAGGCCTGGTCGTGGACCGGGCCGCGGGGGTGTTGATCCCCGGAATGCCCTCCAGGTAGACTCCAGGTAGGTAATGAATTCCAGATTTTTGGGCCTTCTGTGTGCATTGAGTTTTTGCACAGTTTGAGATGGACACGAGGAACATCAAAGAGTGTTCTGTGCCTTGTGTTATGATCATGTGTTCTGTTGAGGTTGGTAAGTAGAAGTTTGAGGGGAGGGTTTATATCCGAGTTAAGTGTTCTATGTATGTAGTAAGTACAATAATAAATATGGATGTTTTGTTCGGTGAGTAGGTTTAGAGTTTTGAATATTGGTGGAGTGTGTTGTCTGTAGTGGGTGTTATCATATACACGGACAGGTGTATGTCTCCCAGTGAATATACACGGACAGGTGTATGTCTCCCAGTGAATATACACGGACAGGTGTATGTCTCCCAGTGAATATACACGGACAGGTGTATGTCTCCCAGTGAATATACACGGACAGGTGTATGTCTCCCCAGTGAATATACACGGACAGGTGTATGTCTCCCAGTGAATATACACGGACAGGTGTATGTCTCCCAGTGAATATACACGGACAGGTGTATGTCTCCCAGTGAATATACACGGACAGGTGTATGTCTCCCAGTGAATATACACGGACAGGTGTATGTCTCCCAGTGAATATACACGGACAGGTGTATGTCTCCCAGTGAATATACACGGACAGGTGTATGTCTCCCAGTGAATATACACGGACAGGTGTATGTCTCCCAGTGAATATACACGGACAGGTGTATGTCTCCCAGTGAATATACACGGACAGGTGTATGTCTCCCAGTGAATATACACGGACAGGTGTATGTCTCCCAGTGAATATACACGGACAGGTGTATGTCTCCCAGTGAATATACACAGACAGGTGTATGTCTCCCAGTGTATATACACGGACAGGTGTATGTCTCCCAGTGTATATACACGCACAGGTGTATGTCTCCCAGTGTATATACACGGACAGGTGTATGTCTCCCAGTGAATATACACGCACAGGTGTATGTCTCCCAGTGAATATACACGCACAGGTGTATGTCTCCCAGTGAATATACACGGACAGGTGTATGTCTCCCAGTGAATATACACGGACAGGTGTATGTCTCCCAGTGAATATACACGGACAGGTGTATGTCTCCCAGTGTATATACACGGACAGGTGTATGTCTCCCAGTGAATATACACGGACAGGTGTATGTCTCCCAGTGAATATACACGGACAGGTGTATGTCTCCCAGTGAATATACACGGACAGGTGTATGTCTCCCAGTGAATATACACGGACAGGTGTATGTCTCCCAGTGTATATACACGGACAGGTGTATGTCTCCCAGTGAATATACACGGACAGGTGTATGTCTCCCAGTGTATATACATGGACAGGTGTATGTCTCCCAGTGTATATACACGGACAGGTGTATGTCTCCCAGTGAATATACACGGACAGGTGTATGTATCCCAGTGTATATACATGGACAGGTGTATGTCTCCCAGTGAATATACACGGACAGGTGTATGTCTCCCAGTGAATATACACGGACAGGTGTATGTCTCCCAGTGTATATACATGGACAGGTGTATGTCTCCCAGTGTATATACACGGACAGGTGTATGTCTCCCAGTGAATATACACGGACAGGTGTATGTCTCCCAGTGTATATACACGGACAGGTGTATGTCTCCCAGTGAATATACACGGACAGGTGTATGTCTCCCAGTGTATATACACGGACAGGTGTATGTCTCCCAGTGAATATACACGGACAGGTGTATGTCTCCCAGTGTAATATACACGGACAGGTGTATGTCTCCCAGTGAATATACACGGACAGGTGTATGTCTCCCAGTGTATATACACGGACAGGTGTATGTCTCCCAGTGTATATACACGGACAGGTGTCTGTCTCCCAGTGAATATACACGGACAGGTGTATGTCTCCCAGTGTATATACACGGACAGGTGTATGTCTCCCAGTGTATATACACGGACAGGTGTATGTCTCCCAGTGAATATACACGGACAGGTGTATGTCTCCCAGTGAATATACACGGACAGGTGTATGTCTCCCAGTGTATATACACGGACAGGTGTATGTCTCCCAGTGAATATACACGGACAGGTGTATGTCTCCCAGTGAATATACACGGACAGGTGTATGTCTCCCAGTGTATATATATGGATAGGTGTATGTCTCTTAGTGAATATACATCAACAGGTGTATATTCACTCAGTGTATATATGCTGGTAGTTTACAATAATCAATGTTTTAGTGGTAAATAAGTAACATGTAGACTTAAGAACCAACGAGCGAAAGCTAGCTTTTAAACCCCATTAACTAACCAACTGTACCTAATGACCATAGTGTAGTCGATAGGATTAAAACCCAGCCTACCTTGGCTCATTTCAAAGACTAGTCATATGGCTGTAGCCCTCAACATTAACCTAACACTCAGGTACCTATTTACTATGTGAACAGGGGCAGCAGGTGTAAGGTGACTAACACCCAGGTACCCACTTGCTGCTAGGTGAACAGTGACAACAGGTATAGACTTGCACACACGTCTAAACCCGCCCAAAACTGAACTCGGGTCCTTGGGTTGTGAGCCGAAGACGCCACTGTCGACTCTTAATTCTTATAAACAAGCAACTTAAGAGTCTGGATTCCTATAAGTCACTTAAATGAAAACCTGAGATGGTACGTCCAGGAGTCAAGTAGCAACACGGAGCCGCGCATCACACCCACATACTTCACATTTCATTTTCCATTTAAGCTCCTGACGAAAAACTGGGAACAGTGCGAAAGGCCATGAGCTATTATCCAACTACCACTGTGGATCAACTGTCAGTTACCTGAGGAGAAATTATTTCCAAATCGGTAGAGAGGAGCTCAGGAGAGTGGTGAATACACCCTCTATCTCTCTCTCTCTCTTTCTCACAGCAAGACAAAGGTCAGGATGGGGACAGGAGACCCTTCTATCCTTCCATTAGCGGGGATGGGGAGGATCGTATTTCTTGCAAGACAGCACCCTAAGCAATTTTAAATTAGTGCGAGATTACACGTAAACAGAATCAAATCATCAGTACACACCAGCTTGGCTGTGGGTGTCGACTCTCTCCAACAAGACTCCTTATAACATCCACACTTACATTTTCCCTAAGAGTACCTTTATCTAAGGACATTTTAAAAATACATAGAAATAAGCTCTAATAATAATAATAATAATAATAATAATAATAATAATAATAATTATAATTTATTATTTACTACCAGTACATGTACAAGGTATACAGACCATAGCTGACATCACTGACATACTACTATATAGAAAGTCACTTGTTATGTTGAGCATTTCCCGCAAATTAGGTCAGTTTTGTCCCAGGATGCGACCCACACCAGTCCACTAACACCCAGGATGCGACCCACACCAGTCCACTAACACCCAGGATGCGACCCACACCAGTCCACTAACACCCAGGATACGACCCCCACCAGTCCACTAACACCCAGGATGCGACCCACACCAGTCCACTAACACCCAGGATGCGACCCACACCAGTCCACT
Organism: Cherax quadricarinatus; assembly: GCF_026875155.1. Taxonomy (NCBI): domain Eukaryota; kingdom Metazoa; phylum Arthropoda; class Malacostraca; order Decapoda; family Parastacidae; genus Cherax; species Cherax quadricarinatus. Next base: position 14,913,112 of record NC_069413.1, on the reverse strand, counting down.
AACACCCAGGATGCGACCCACACCAGTCCACTAACACCCAGGATGCGACCCACACCAGTCCACTAACACCCAGGATGCGACCCACACCAGTCCACTAACACCCAGGATGCGACCCACACCAGTCCACTAACATCCAGGATGTGACCCACACCAGTCCACTAACACCCAGGATGCGACCCACACCAGTCCACTAACATCCAGGATGCAACCCACACCAGTCCACTAACACCCAGGATGCGATCCACACCAGTCCACTAGCACCCAGGATGCGACCCACACCAGTCCACTAACACCCAGGATGCGACCCACACCAGTCCACTAACACCCAGGATGCGACCCACACCAGTCCACTAACACCCAGGATGCGACCCACACCAGTCCACTAACACCCAGGATGCGACTCACACCAGTCCACTAACACCCAGGATGCGACCCCCACCAGTCCACTAACACCCAGGATGCGACCCACACCAGTCCACTAACACCCAGGATGCGACCCACACCAGTCCACTAACACCCAGGATGCGACCCACACCAGTCCACTAACACCCAGGATGCGACCCACACCAGTCCACTAACACCCAGGATGCGACCCACACCAGTCCACTAACACCCAGGATGCGACCCACACCAGTCCACTAACACCCAGTATGCGACCCACACCAGTCCACTAACACCCAGGATGCGACCCACACCAGTCCACTAACACCCAGGATACGACACACACCAGTCACATAACACCCAGGATACGACCACACCAGTCCACTAACACCCAGGATGCGACCCACACCAGTCCACTAACACCCAGGATGCGACCCACACCAGTCCACTAACACCCAGGATGCGACCCACACCAGTCCACTAACATCCAGGATGCGACCCACACCAGTCCACTAACACCCAGGATGCGACCCACACCAGTCCACTAACATCCAGGATGCGACCCACACCAGTCCACTAACACCCAGGATGCGATCCACACCAGTCCACTAGCACCCAGGATGCGATCCACACCAGTCCACTAGCACCCAGGATGCGACCCACACCAGTCCACTAACACCCAGGATGCGACCCACACCGGTCCACTAACACCCAGGATGCGACCCACACCAGTCCACTAACACCCAGGATGCGACCCACAACAGTCCACTAACACCCAGGATGCGACCCACACCGGTCCACTAACACCCAGGATGCGACCCACACCCGTCCACTAACACCCAGGATGCGACCCACACCAGTCCACTAACACCCAGGATGCGACCCACACCAGTCCACTAACACCCAGGATGCGACCCACACCAGTCCACTAACACCCAGGATGCGACCCACACCAGTCACTAACACCCAGGATGCGACCCACACCAGTCCACTAACACCCAGGATGCGACCCACATCAGTCCACTAACACCCAGGATGCGACCCACACCAGTCCACTAACACCCAGGATGCGACCCACACCAGTCCACTAACACCAGGATGCGACCCACACCAGTCCACTAACACCCAGGATGCGACCCACACCAGTCCACTAACACCCAGGATGCGACCCACACCAGTCCACTAACACCCAGGATGCGACCCACACCAGTCCACTAACACCCAGGATGCGACCCACACCAGTCCACTAACACCCAGGATGCGACCCACACCAGTCCACTAACACCCAGGTACCCATTTTATACTGATGGGTGAACAGGGACAGCAAGTGTCTTATTGAAATGTTTTCCAGCCGTACCGGAGATTCGAACTCCGAGAGATGCCAAGCCCATGATGATCCTTTTCAAATCACTTGTTCTCTCTAGGCTGGAATACTGCTGTACATTAACATCTCCATACAAAGCAGGTGAAATCGCAGATCTAGAGAGTGTACAGAGATACTTTACTGCACGTATAAGTTCTGTCAAGCACCTTAACTACTGGGAACGCTTGGAAGCACTTGACTTGTACTTGTTGGAACGCAGGAGGGAGAGATATATCATAATCTACACTTGGAAAATCTTGGAAGGAATGGTCCCAAATCTGCACACACAAATCACTCCCTACGAAAGTAAAAGACTGGGCAGGCGATGCAAAATGCCCCCAATAAAAAAGTAGGGGCGCCATTGGTACACTAAGGGAAAACACCATAAGTGTCCGGGGCCCAAAACTGTTCAACAGCCTCCCATCAAGCATTAGGGGAATTGCCAATAAACCCCTGGCTGCCTTCAAGAGAGAGCTGGACAGATACCTAAAGTCAGTGCCGGATCAGCCGGGCTGTGGCTCGTACGTTGGACTGCGTGCGGCCAGCAGTAACAGCCTAGTTGATCAGGCCCTGATCCATCGGGAGGCCTGGTCGTGGACCGGGCCGCGGGGGCGTTGATCCCCGGAATAACCTCCAGGTAACCAGGTAACCTCCGGACCTCAGTGTGTGAGCTGAGTGCTCAAGTGATCGAGCTACGGGGCACCTTGGTGTAATTAGTTAGCTAGGAAGTCTCATTTAGTGTATCAGGACAAGAGAAATCAGTTTTGCGACTCAATCACGTAGTGTTGGCTAACATCTCAGACATTATATCAGCACTATGTGACCCATATATTGGGAGCACACGACGCTAAGAACAGTAGAGACAAAAACGGTGATAACTGACCATAATTTTTAAAAGGGTGAACTGGTGAGCCAGTGGAAGGCCTCGGTCAGATGACCAAAACCTGCAACGGCGGTCATCATCTAAGACCGGCGTCAGGAAACACTTGTCCTGTTTCCTGACGAACCTTACCAAACCTAGTAGACAAGACTGTTGCCAGATACCCGAGTGAGTCAAACCTGCGGCAGAACACCACCTATCACATGTGTAAAATCGTGAATTCGTGGCCAGATGGTGTTTCTCCGTGTTGGTTATTCGTGCTTGAACGATCATTAAGAAGGACTGGAGTAACGATAGTGTTGAAACTACAATAGCTGTCTTTACCAAGTGAATTAACGCTAGTCATTCTCTCCACCGTCAACACTAACAGACGATGATGAGTGAATCTCGTGAACAAGTAACGTTGAACGAATTCGTAATATACCCGACGTGTTCAATATACTTAGTGAAGAACACTAGTCTCCAATGACCATTCTAGTGTTATTGGACCGTTCATCGTTGTTAAAAGGAAGTGGAACCATCTACCTTCAAACAAGAGTGGAACCATCTACCTTCAAACAAGAGTGGAACCATCTACCCTCAATCAAGAGTGGAACCATCCTACCATCAATCAAGAGTGGAACCATCCTACCATCAATCAAGAGTGGAACCATCCTACCCTCAATCAAGAGTGGAACCATCCTACCCTCAATCAAGAGTGGAACCATCCTACCATCAATCAAGAGTGGAACCATCCTACCCTCAATCAAGAGTGGAACCATCCTACCATCAATCAAGAGTGGAACCATCCTACCTTTAATCGAGAATGGAACCATCCTATCTTCAATCAAGAGTGGAACCATCCTACCATCAATCAAGAGTGGAACCCTCCTACCATCAATCAAGAGTGGAACCATCCTACCTTTAATCGAGAATGGAACCATCCTATCTTCAATCAAGAGTGGAACCATCCTACAATCAATCAAGAGTGGAACCATCCTACCTTCAATCGAGAGTGGAACCATCCTACCTTTAATCGAGAATGGAACCATCCTATCTTCAATCAAGAGTGGAACCATCCGACCTTTAATCGAGAATGGAACCATCCTATCTTCAATCAAGAGTGGAACCATCCTACCATCAATCAAGAGTGGAACCATCCTACCATCAATCAAGAGTGGAACCATCCTATCTTCAATCAAGAGTGGAACCATCCTACCATCAATCAAGAGTGGAACCATCCTACCATCAATCAAGAGTGGAACCATCCTATCTTCAATCAAGAGTGGAACCATCCTACCATCAATCAAGAGTGGAACCATCCTATCTTCAATCAAGAGTGGAACCATCCTACCATCAATCAAGAGTGGAACCATCCTACCTTTAATCAAGAGTGGAACCATCCTACCTTCAATCAAGAGTGGAACCATCCTACCTTTAATCGAGAATGGAACCATCCTACCATCAGAGTGGAACCATCCTATCTTCAATCAAGAGTGGAACCATCCTACCTTTAATCGAGAATGGAACCATCCTATCTTCAATCAAGAGTGGAACCATCCTACCTTCAATCGAGAGTGGAACCATCCTACCTTTAATCGAGAATGGAACCATCCTATCTTCAATCAAGAGTGGAACCATCCTATCTTCAATCAAGAGTGGAACCATCCTACCTTTAATCGAGAATGGAACCATCCTATCTTCAATCAAGAGTGGAACCATCCTACCTTCAATCGAGAGTGGAACCATCCTATCTTCAATCAAGAGTGGAACCATCCTACCTTTAATCGAGAATGGAACCATCCTATCTTCAATCAAGAGTGGAACCATCCTACCTTCAATCGAGAATGGAACCATCCTATCTTCAATCAAGAGTGGAACCATCCTACCTTTAATCGAGAATGGAACCATCCTATCTTCAATCAAGAGTGGAACCATCCTACCTTCAATCGAGAATGGAACCATCCTACCATCAATCAAGAGTGGAACCATCCTACCTTTAATCAAGAGTGGAACCATCCTATCTTCAATCAAGAGTGGAACCATCCTACCATCAATCAAGAGTGGAACCATCCTACCTTCAATCAAGAGTGGAACCATCCTACCTTCAATCAAGAGTGGAACCATCCTACCTTCAATCAAGAGTGGAACCATCCTACCTTTAATCGAGAATGGAACCATCCTACCTTCAATCAAGAGTGGAACCATCCTACCTTTAATCAAGAGTGGAACCATCCTACCTTTAATCAGAGTGGAACCATCCTCCTTCAATCAAGAGTGGAACCATCCTACCATCAATCAAGAGTGGAACCATCCTTCCTTTAATCAAGAGTAGAACCATCCTACCATCAATCAAGAGTGGAACCATCCTACCTTCAATCAAGAGTGGAACCATCCTACCATCAATCAAGAGTGGAACCATCCTACCTTTAATCAAGAGTGGAACCATCCTACCTTTAATCAAGAGTGGAACCATCCTACCTTCAATCGAGAGTGGAACCATCCTACCTTTAATCAAGAGTGGAACCATCCTACCTTCAATCGAGAGTGGAACCATCCTACCTTTAATCAAGAGTGGAACCATCCTACCTTCAATCAAGAGTGGAACCATCCTACCTTCAATCAAGAGTGGAACCATCCTTCCTTTAATCAAGAGTAGAACCATCCTACCTTTAATCAAGAGTGGAACCATCCTACCTTCAATCAAGAGTGGAACCATCCTACCTTCAATAAAGAGTGGAACCATCCTACCTTCAATCAAGAGTGGAACCATCCTACCTTCAATCAAGAGTGGAACCATCCTTCCTTTAATCAAGAGTAGAACCATCCTACCTTTAATCAAGAGTGGAACCATCCTACCTTCAATCGAGAGTGGAACCATCCTACCATCAATCAAGAGTGGAACCATCCTACCTTTAATCAAGAGTGGAACCATCCTACCTTCAATGAAGAGTGGAACCATCCTACCTTTAATCAAGAGTGGAACCATCCTACCTTTAATCAAGAGTGGAACCATCCTACCTTTAATCAAGAGTGGAACCATCCTACCTTTAATCAAGAGTGGAACCATCCTACCTTTAATCAAGAGTGGAACCATCCTACCTTCAATCAAGAGTGGAACCATCCTACCTTCAATCAAGAGTGGAACCATCCTACCTTTAATCAAGAGTGGAACCATCCTACCCTCAAACAAGAGTGGAACCATCCTACCTTTAATCAAGAGTGGAACCATCCTACCTTTAATCAAGAGTGGAACCATCCTACCTTTAATCAAGAGTGGAACCATCCTACCTTCAATCAAGAGTGGAACCATCCTACCTTCAATCAAGAGTGGAACCATCCTACCTTCAATCAAGAGTGGAACCATCCTACCTTCAATCAAGAGTGGAACCATCCTACCTTTAATCAAGAGTGGAACCATCCTACCTTCAATCAAGAGTGGAACCATCCTACCTTCAATTAAGAGTGGAACCATCCTACCTTCAATAAAGAGTGGAACCATCCTACCTTTAATCAAGAGTGGAACCATCCTACCTTTAATCAAGAGTGGAACCATCCTACCCTCAAACAAGAGTGGAACCATCCTACCTTTAATCAAGAGTGGAACCATCCTACCTTTAATCAAGAGTGGAACCATCCTACCTTCAATAAAGAGTGGAACCATCCTACCTTTAATCAAGAGTGGAACCATCCTACCTTCAATCGAGAGTGGAACCATCCTACCATCAATCAAGAGTGGAACCATCCTACCATCAATCAAGAGTGGAACCATCCTACCTTCAATGAAGAGTGGAACCATCCTATCCTCAATCAAGAGTGGAACCATCCTACCTTTAATCAAGAGTGGAACCATCCTACCTTTAATCAAGAGTGGAACCATCCTACCTTTAATCAAGAGTGGAACCATCCTACCTTCAATCAAGAGTGGAACCATCCTACCTTTAATCAAGAGTGGAACCATCCTACCTTCAATCAAGAGTGGAACCATCCTACCTTTAATCAAGAGTGGAACCATCCTACCTTCAATCAAGAGTGGAACCATCCTACCATCAATCAAGAGTGGAACCATCCTACCTTTAATCAAGAGTGGAACCATCCTTGACCTAAGAATGACCTAACATTGCCTTAACATTGACCTAACATTGCCTTAACATTGACCTAACATTTACCTAACATTGCCTTAACATTGACCTAACATTTACCTAACATTGCCTTAACATTGACCTAACATTGCCTTAACATTGACCTAACATTTACCTAACATTGCCTTAACATTGACCTAACATTTACCTAACATTGCCTTAACATTGACCTAACATTTACCTAACATTGACCTAACATTGACCTAACATTGCCTTAACATTGACCTAACATTTACCTAACATTGCCTTAACATTGACCTAACATTGACCTAACATTGCCTTAACATTGAACCTAACATTTTACCTAACATTGCCTTAACATTGACCTAACATTTACCTAACATTGACCTAACATTGACCTAAACATTGCCTTAACATTGACTAACATTTACCTAACATTTACCTAACATTGACCTAACATTGACCTAACATTTACCTAACATTGCCTTAACATTGTACTAACATTGACCTACATTTACCTAACATTGACCTAACATTGCCTTAACATTGACCTAACATTTACCTAACATTGACCTAACATTGACCTAACATTGCCTTAACATTGACCTAACATTTACCTAACATTTACCTAACATTGACCTAACATTGACCTAACATTTACCTAACATTGCCTTAATATTGACCTAACATTGACCTAACATTGACCTAACATTGACCTAACAATAACCTAACATTTACCTAACATTGCCTTAACATTGACCTAACATTGACCTAACATTGACCTAACATTGACCTAACATTGACCTAACATTGACCTAACATTAACCTAACATTTACCTAACATTGCCTTAACATTGACCTAACATTGACCTAACATTGACCTAACATTGACCTAACATTGACCTAACATTAACCTAACATTTACCTAACATTGACCTAACATTGACCTAACATTGCCTTAACATTGACCTAACATTGACCTAACATTGACCTAACATTGACCTAACATTGCCCTAACATTGACCTAACATTGCCCTAACATTGACCTAACATTGACCTAACATTGACCTAACATTGCCTTAACATTGACCTAACATTGACCTAACATTGACCTAACATTGACCTAACATTGCCCTTAACATTGACCTAACATTGACCTAACATTGCCTTAACATTGACCTAACATTGACCTAACATTGACCTAACATTGACCTAACATTGCCTTAACATTGACCTAACATTGACCTAACATTGACCTAACATTGACCTAACATTGACCTAACATTGACCTAACATTGACCTAACATTGACCAAACATTGACCAAACATTGACCTAACATTGACCAAACATTGACCTAACATTGACCTAAACATTGACCAAACATTGACCAAACATTGACCTAACATTGACTAACATTGACCTAACATTGACCTAACATTGACCTAACATTGACCTAACATTGACCTAACATTGACCTAACATTGACCTAACATTGACCTAACATTGACCTAACATTGCCTTAACATTGACCTAACATTGACCTAACATTGACCTAACATTGACCTAACATTGACCTAACATTGACCTAACATTGACCTAACATTGCCCTAACATTGACCTAACATTGACCTAACATTGACCTAACATTGACCTAACATTGACCTAACATTGACCTAACATTGACCTAACATTGACCTAACATTGACCTAACATTAACCTAACATTGACCTAACATTGCCTTAACATTGACCTAACATTGACCTAACATTGACCTAACATTGCCTTAACATTGACCTAACATTGACCTAACATTGACCTAACATTGACCTAACATTGCCCTAACATTGACCTAACATTGACCTAACATTGACCTAACATTGACCAACTTCACTAATATAGATCCTGAAAGTGTTTTAGTGTTGATGTATGTGTTTTTAAACATTATAATTAACATGTATAACAAACAGAGTAATAAAACTCGCGACATTTAACACTGACACATTACAACTTCCTGGACCAGCAATAACAACTTCCTGGACCAGCAATAACAACTTCCTGGACCAGCAATAAAACTTCCTGGACCAGCAATAACAACTTCCTGGACCAGCAATAACAACTTTCTGGACCAGCAATAACAAACTTCCTGGACCAGCAATAACAACTTCCTGGACCTGCAATAACAACTTTCTGGACCAGCAATAACAACTTCCTGGACCAGCAATAACAACTTCCTGGACCAGCAATAACAACTTCCTGGACCAGCAATAACAACTTCCTGGACCAGCAATAACAACTTCCTGGACCAGCAATAACAACTTCCTGGACACAGCAATAACAACTTCCTGGACCAGCAATAACAACTTCCTGGACCAGCAATAACAACTTCCTGGACCAGCAATAACAACTTCCTGGACCAGCAATAACAACTTCCTGGACCAGCAATAACAACTTCCTGGACAGCAATAACAACTTCCTGGACCAGCAATAACAACTTCCTGGACCAGCAATAACAACTTTCTGGACCAGCAATAACAACTTCTGGACCAGCAATAACAACTTCCTGGACCAGCAATAACAACTTCCTGGACCAGCAATAACAACTTCCTGGACCAGCAATAACAACTTCCTGGACCAGCAATAACAACTTCCTGGACCAGCAATAACAACTTCCTGGACCAGCAATAACAACTTCCTGGACCGCAATAACAACTTCCTGGACCAGCAATAACAACTTCCTGGACCAGCAATAACAACTTCCTGGACCAGCAATAACAACTTCCTGGACCAGCAATAACAACTTCCTGGACCAGCAATAACAACTTCCTGGACCAGCAATAACAACTTCCTGGACCAGCAATAACAACTTCCTGGACCAGCAATAACTTCCTGGACCAGCAATAACAACTTCCTGGACCAGCAATAACAACTTCCTGGACCAGCAATAACAACTTCCTGGACCAGCAATAACAACTCCTGGACAGCAATTACAACTTCCTGGACCAGCAATAACAACTTTCTGGACCAGCAATAACAACTTTCTGGACCAGCAATAACAACTTCCTGGACCAGCAATAACAACTTCCTGGACCAGCAATAACAACTTCCTGGACCAGCAATAACAACTTTCTGGACCAGCAATAACAACTTCCTGGACCAGCAATAACAACTTCTGGACCAGCAATAACAACTTCCTGGACCAGCAATAACAACTTCCTGGACCAGCAATAACAACTTCCTGGACCAGCAATAACAACTTCCTGGACCAGCAATAACAACTTCCTGGACAGCAATAAACAACTTCCTGGACCAGCAATAACAACTTTCTGGACCAGCAATAACAACTTCCTGGACCAGCAATAACAACTTCCTGGACCAGCAATTACAACTTCCTGGACCAGCAATAACAACTTCCTGGACCAGCAATAACAACTTCCTGGACCAGCAATAACAACTTCCTGGACCAGCAATTACAACTTCCTGGACCAGCAATAACAACTTCCTGGACCAGCAATAACAACTTCTGGACCAGCAATAACAACTTCTGGACCAGCAATAACAACTCCTGGACCAGCAATAACAACTTCCTGGACCAGCAATAACAACTTCCTGGACCAGCAATAACAACTTCCTGGACCAGCAATAACAACTTCCTGGACCAGCAATAACAACTTCCTGGACCAGCAATAACAACTTTCTGGAGCCAGCAATAACAACTTTCTGGACCAGCAATAACAACTTCCTGGACCAGCAATAACAACTTCCTGGACCAGCAATAACAACTTCCTGGACCGCAATAACAACTTTCTGGACCAGCAATAACAACTTCCTGGACCAGCAATAACAACTTCCTGGACCAGCAATAACAACTTCCTGGACCAGCAATAACAACTTCCTGGACCAGCAATAACAACTTCCTGGACCAGCAATAACAACTTCCTGGACCAGCAATAACAACTTCCTGGACCAGCAATAACAACTTCCTGGACCAGCAATAACAACTTTCTGGACCAGCAATAACAACTTCCTGGACCAGCAATAACAACTTCCTGGACCAGCAATAACAACTTCCTGGACCAGCAATAACAACTTCCTGGACCGCAATAACAACTTCCTGGACCAGCAATAACAACTTCCTGGACCAGCAATAACAACTTTCTGGACCAGCAATAACAACTTTCTGGACCAGCAATAACAACTTCCTGGACCAGCAATAACAACTTCCTGGACCAGCAATAACAACTTCCTGGACCAGCAATAACAACTTTCTGGACCAGCAATAACAACTTCCTGGACCAGCAATAACAACTTCCTGGACCAGCAATAACAACTTCCTGGACCAGCAATAACAACTTCCTGGACCAGCAATAACAACTTCCTGGACCAGCAATAACAACTTCCTGGACCAGCAATAACAACTTCCTGGACCAGCAATAACAACTTCCTGGACCAGCAATAACAACTTTCTGGACCAGCAATAACAACTTCCTGGACCAGCAATAACAACTTCCTGACCAGCAATTACAACTTCCTGGACCAGCAATAACAACTTCCTGGACCAGCAATAACAACTTCCTGGACCAGCAATAACAACTTCCTGGACCAGCAATAACAACTTCCTGGACCAGCAATAACAACTTCCTGGACCAGCAATAACAACTTCCTGGACCAGCAATAACAACTTTCTGGACCAGCAATAACAACTTCCTGGACAGCAATAACAACTTCCTGGACCAGCAATAACAACTTCCTGGACCAGCAATAACAACTTCCTGGACCAGCAATAACAACTTCTGGACCAGCAATAACAACTTCCTGGACCAGCAATAACAACTTTCTGGACCAGCAATAACAACTTTCTGGACCAGCAATAACAACTTCCTGGACCAGCAATAACAACTTCCTGGACCAGCAATAACAACTTCCTGGACCAGCAATAACAACTTTCTGGACCAGCAATAACAACTTCCTGGACCAGCAATAACAACTTCCTGGACCAGCAATAACAACTTCCTGGACCAGCAATAACAACTTCCTGGACCAGCAATTACAACTTCCTGGACCAGCAATAACAACTTCCTGGACCAGCAATAACAACTTCTGGACAGCAATAACAACTTCCTGGACCAGCAATAACAACTTTCTGGACAGCAATAACAACTTCCTGGACCAGCAATAACAACTTCCTGGACCAGCAATTACAACTTCCTGGACCAGCAATAACAACTTCCTGGACCAGCAATAACAACTTCCTGGACCAGCAATAACAACTTCCTGGACCAGCAATAGCAACTTCCTGGACCAGCAATAACAACTTCCTGGACCAGCAATAACAACTTCCTGGACAGCAATAACAACTTCCTGGACCAGCAATAACAACTTCCTGGACCAGCAATAACAACTTCCTGGACCAGCAATAACAACTTCCTGGACCAGCAATAACAACTTCCTGGACCAGCAATAACAACTTCCTGGACCAGCAATAACAACTTCCTGGACCAGCAATAACAACTTCCTGGACCAGCAATAACAACTTCCTGGACCAGCAATAACAACTTCCTGGACCAGCAATAACAACTTCCTGGACCAGCAATAACAACTTCCTGGACCAGCAATAACAACTTCCTGGACCAGCAATAACAACTTCCTGGACCAGCAATAACAAGGAGACAACAGAAATAAAGAAGCAATGGAAGAGGTCAATAATATCCTGGGACGTTAACATCAGACGATGAAAACGTCACACAAACAAACCTTGCTAGACGTATTTTTCTCCATATTAAAAAAGTTAACTTAATATTGCATGGTAAGTGTTGTGGTCGTAGCTGTGTTTAATACTGTGTCGTGGTCGTAGCTGTGTTTAATACTGTGTCGTGGTCGTAGCTGTGTTTAATACTGTGTCGTGGTCGTAGCTGTGTTTAATACTGTGCCGTGGTCGTAGCTGTGTTTAATACTGTGTCGTGGTCGTAGCTTTTGTTTAATACTGTGTCGTGGTCGTAGCTGTGTTTAATACTGTGTCGTGGTCGTAGCTGTGTTTAATACTGTGTTGTGGTCGTAGCTGTGTTTAATACTGTGTCGTGGTCGTAGCTGTGTTTAATACTGTGTCGTGGTAGCAGCTGCTGTGTTTAATACTGTGTTGTGGTCGTAGCTGTGTTTAATACTGTGTCGTGGTCGTAGCTGTGTTTAATACTGTGTCGTGGTCGTAGCTGTGTTTAATACTGTGTTGTGGTCGTAGCTGTGTTTAATACTGTGTTGTGGTCGTAGCTGTGTTTAATACTGTGTTGTGGTCGTAGCTGTGTTTAATACTGTGTCGTGGTCGTAGCTGTGTTTAATACTGTGTTGTGGTCGTAGCTGTGTTTAATACTGTGTTGTGGTCGTAGCTGTGTTTAATACTGTGTTGTGGTCGTAGCTGTGTTTAATACTGGTGTCGTGGTCGTAGCTGTGTTTAATACTGTGTTGTGGTCGTAGCTGTGTTTAATACTGTGTTGTGGTCGTAGCTGTGTTTAATACTGTGTTGTGGTCGTAGCTGTGTTTAATACTGTGTCGTGGTCGTAGCTGGTTTAATACTGTGTTGTGGTCGTAGCTGTGTTTAATACTGTGTTGTGGTCGTAGCTGTGTTTAATACTGTGTTGTGGTCGTAGCTGTGTTTAATACTGTGTTGTGGTCGTAGCTGTGTTTAATACTGTGTTGTGGTCGTAGCTGTGTTTAATACTGTGTCGTGGTCGTAGCTGTGTTTAATACTGTGTTGTGGTCGTAGCTGTGTTTAATACTGTGTTGTGGTCGTAGCTGTGTTTAATACTGTGTTGTGGTCGTAGCTGTGTTTAATACTGTGTCGTGGTCGTAGCTGCGTTTAATACTGTGTTGTGGTCGTAGCTGCGTTTAATACTGTGTCGTGGTCGTAGCTGTGTTTAATACTGTGTCGTGGTCGTAGCTGTGTTTAATACTGTGTCGTGGTCGTAGCTGTGTTTAATACTGTGTTGTGGTCGTAGCTGTGTTTAATACTGTGTTGTGGTCGTAGCTGTGTTTAATACTGTGTTGTGGTCGTAGCTGTGTTTAATACTGTGTCGTGGTCGTAGCTGTGTTTAATATCTGTGTTGTGGTCGTAGCTGTGTTTAATACTGTGTTGTGGTCGTAGCTGTGTTTAATACTGTGTTGTGGTCGTAGCTGTGTTTAATACTGTGTTGTGGTCGTAGCTGTGTTTAATACTGTGTTGTGGTCGTAGCTGTGTTTATTACTGTGTTGTGGTCGTAGCTGTGTTTAATACTGTGTCGTGGTCGTAGCTGTGTTTAATACTGTGTTGTGGTCGTAGCTGTGTTTAATACTGTGTTGTGGTCGTAGCTGTGTTTAATACTGTGTTGTGGTCGTAGCTGCGTTTAATACTGTGTTGTGGTCGTAGCTGCGTTTAATACTGTGTCGTGGTCGTAGCTGTGTTTAATACTGTTGTCGTGGTCGTAGCTGTGTTTAATACTGTGTCGTGGTCGGTAGCGGTGTTTAATACTGTGTTGTGGTCGTAGCTGTGTTTAATAATGTGTTGTGGTCGTAGCTGTGTTTATTACTGTGTTGTGGTCGTAGCTGTGTTTAATACTGTGTTGTGGTCGTAGCTGTGTTTAATACTGTGTCGTGGTCGTAGCTGTGTTTAATACTGTGTCGTGGTCGTAGCTGTGTTTAATACTGTGTTGTGGTCGTAGCTGTGTTTAATACCGTGTTGTGGTCGTAGCTGTGTTTAATACTGTGTCGTGGTCGTAGCTGTGTTTAATACTTTGTAGTCGTAGCTGTGTTTAATACTGTGTTGTGGTCGTAGCTGTGTTTAATACAGTGTTGTGGTCGTAGCTGTGTTTAATACTGTGTTGTGGTCGTAGCTGTGTTTAATACTGTGTTGTGGTCGTAGCTGTGTTTAATACTGTGTTGTGGTCGTAGCTGTGTTTAATACTATGTTGTGGTCGTAGCTGTGTTTAATACTGTGTCGTGGTCGTAGCTGTGTTTAATACTGTGTCGTGGTCGTAGCTGTGTTTAATACTGTGTCGTGGTCGTAGCTGTGTTTAATACTGTGTTGTGGTCGTAGCTGTGTTTAATACTGTGTTGTGGTCGTAGCTGTGTTTAATTACTGTGTCGTGGTCGTAGCTGTGTTTAATAATGTGTCGTGGTCGTTGCTGTGTTTAATACTGTGTTGTGGTCGTAGCTGTGTTTAATACTGTGTTGTGGTCGTAGCTGTGTTTAATGCTGTGTTGTGGTCGTAGCTGTGTTTAATACTGTGTCGTAGTCGTAGCTGTGTTTAATACTGTGTCGTGGTCGTAGCTGTGTTTAATACTGTGTCGTGGTCGTAGCTGTGTTTAATACTGTGTTGTGGTCGTAGCTGTGTTTAATACTGTGTTGTGGTCGTAGCTGTGTTTAATACTGTGTTGTGGTCGTAGCTGTGTTTAATGCTGTGTTGTGGTCGTAGCTGTGTTTAATACTGTGTCGTAGTCGTAGCTGTGTTTAATACTGTGTCGTGGTCGTAGCTGTGTTTAATACTGTGTCGTGGTCGTAGCTACTGTGTTTAATACTGTGTTGTGGTCGTAGCTGTGTTTAATACTGTGCTGTGGTCGTAGCTACTGTGTTTATTACTGTGTCGTGGTCGTAGCTGTGTTTAATACTGTGTTGTCGTCGTAGCTACTGTGTTTAATACTGTGTCGTGGTCGTAGCTGGGTTTAATACTGTGTCGTGGTCGTAGCTGTGTTTAATACTGTGTCGTGGTCGTAGGTGTGTTTAATACTGTGTCGTGGTCGTAGCTATTGTGTTTAATACTGTGTTGTGATCGTAGTTACTGTGTTTAATACTGTGTTGTGGTCGTAGTTACTGCGTTTAATGCTGTGTCGTGGTCGTAGATACTGTGTTTAATACTGTGTTGTGGTCGTAGTTACTGTGTTTAATACTGTGTTGTGGTCGTAGTTACTGCGTTTAAAAATGTGTCGTGATCGCAGATACTGTGTTTAATACTATGTCGTGGTCGTAGTTACTGTGTTTAATACTGTGTTGTGGTCGTAGTTACTGTGTTTAATACTGTGTCGTGGTCGTAGATGCTGTGTTTAATACTGTGTCGTTGTAGTAGTTACTGTTTAGTACTGTGTTGTGGTCGTAGTTACTGCGTTTAATACTGTGTTGCGGTCGTAGCTGTGTTTAATACTGTGTCGTGGTCGTAGTTACTGTGTTTAATACTGTGTCGTGGTCGTAGTTACTGTGTTTAATACTGTGTTGTGGTCGTAGTTACTGCGTTTAATACCGTGTCGTGGTCGTAGTTAGTGTTTAATACTGTGTCATGGTCGTAGATACTGTGTTTAATACTGTGTCGTGGCCGTAGTTACTGTGTGTAATACTGTGTTGTGGTCGTAGTTACTGCGTTTAATATTTTGTTGTGGTCGTAGCTGTGTTTAATACTGTGTCGTGGTCGTAGTTACTGTGTTTAATACTGTGTCGTGGTCGTAGTTACTGTTTAATACTATGTGGTGGTCGTAGTTACTGTGTTTAATACTGTGTGGTGGTCGTAGTTACTGTGTTTAATACTGTGTGGTTGTCGTAGTTACTGTGTTTAATACAGTGTGGTTGTCGTAGTTACTGTGTTTAATGCTGTGATGGTCGTAGTTACTGTGTTTAATACTGTGTGGTGGTCGTAGTTACTGTGTTGTGGTCGTAGCTACTGTGTTTAATGTGTGGTGGTCGTAGCTACTGTTTAATACTGTGTTGTGGTCGTAATTACTGTGTTTAATACTGAGTTGTGGTCGTAGCTGTGTTTAATACTGTGTCGTGGTCGTAGCTACTGTGTTTAGTACTGTGGTGGTCGTAGTTACTGTGTTTAATACTGTGTTGTGGTCGTAGTTGTGTTTAATACTGTGTGGTGGTCGTAGCTACTGTGTTTAATACTGTGTGGTGGTCGTAGCTACTGTGTTTAATACTGTGTGGTGGTCGTAGTTACTGTGTTGTGGTCGTAGTTACTGTGTTGTGGTCGTAGCTACTGTGTTTAATAATGTGTGGTGGTCTTAGCTACTGTTTAATACTGTGTTGTGGTCGTAGTTACTGTGTTTAATACTGAGTTGTGGTCGTAGCTGTGTTTAATACTGTGTCGTGGTCGTAGCTACTGTGTTTAGTACTGTGGTGGTCGTAGTTACTGTGTTTAATACTGTGTTGTGGTCGTAGCTACTGTGTTTAATACTGTGTGGTGGTCGTAGATACTGTGTTTAATACTGTGTGGTGGTCGTAGTTACTGTGTTTAATACTGTGTGGTGGTCGTAGTTATTGCGTTTAATACTGTGTGGTGGTCGTAGTTACTGTGTTTAATACTGTGTGGTGGTCGTAGTTACTGTGTTTAATACTGTGTGGTGGTCGTAGTTACTGTGTTTAATACTGTGTGGTGGTCGTAGTTACTGTGTTTAATACTGTGTGGTGGTCGTAGTTACTGTGTTTAATACTGTGTGGTGGTCGTAGTTATTGCGTTTAATACTGTGTGGTGGTCGTAGTTACTGTGTTTAATACTGTGTGGTGGTCGTAGTTACTGTGTTTAATACTGTGTGGTGGTCGTAGTTACTGTGTTTAATACTGTGTGGTGGTTGTAGTTTTGCGTTTAATACTGTGTGGTGGTCGTAGTTATTTCGTTTAATACTGTGTGGTGGTTGTAGTTATTGCGTTTAATACTGTGTGGTGGTCGTAGTTACTGTGTTTAATACTGTGTGGTGGTCGTAGTTACTGTGTTTAATACTGTGTGGTGGTTGTAGTTATTGCGTTTAATACTGTGTGGTGGTCGTAGTTATTGCGTTTAATACTGTGTGGTGGTCGTAGTTATTGCGTTTAATACTGTGTGGTGGTCGTAGTTACTGTGTTTAATACTGTGTGGTGGTCGTAGTTACGTGTTTAATACTGTGTGGTGGTCGTAGTTACTGTGTTTAATACTGTGTGGTGGTCGTAGTTACTGTGTTTAATACTGTGTGGTGGTCGTAGTTACTGTGTTTAATACTGTGTGGTATTTATCAATATACCATCATCATCATATGTAACGACTAACAACACTCGGAGACCGGTGACATCTCATTATACATGAGAATCTTGTGGGTATCTTAATTCTGGAAATGTTTCGCCAGGCAGTGGCTTCTTCAGTCCAGTGTAGAGAAAGGTGGAAGATGTGGAGGAGTTTTGAGGTAATCAGTCCCTCAGCCTGGAGTTGATGTGTCCAGTCCATCAATCTTGAACACACCGACTCCAGGCTGAGGGACTGACTACCTCAAATTCATCTTCCCCTTCTCAAAACTGGTGAGAAGCCACTGCCTGGAGAAACGTTTCAGAATAAGGAACCCAAAATATTACACAAGTGTCTCAATTTCGTTCGAAAACTGGTCAATAGACTAAGTAATGCAGCGGCTAGCACTAGTGTTACGCGAGCGACAGCCCAGTAAGACCTGTCGACGGCCTGGGCTGCCGAGCGTGACCAGGTAACTCGGACCATAACCTGCTGAACCGTATGGAGTCTGTGGGATAGTACGCATTTAATAGTCAGTAGGGGCTTTTAATGTTCTAGGAAAAAACAGTTCGACAAGATGGAAATCAGACTTTATCAAAGTCCTAGTTTGGAGCCCACCACTGACACAGACTTGTGACCAACTGCAAAATGGTAAAATTGAGCAGGGTTTTGGAGCTGGTAGAATTGTAAAACCAAACCGTCTATAAGGGCCAATACATGTGTACCTGTTCCGAGGTCAATTCAAGATGCAAACTAGGGTTCATGGCAAATTCCTAATACCATGTTTACAGGAACTTGAGATCTGTTTCCTGCGGGTTTTCTCGTAATCTGGTGTGGAAACATCTGTTCAGACCGATAGTAGTACTCTAGCGTCACCCATAATAATCGGCAGTCACGACTTGACGATTTTACGACATATCGGTGTAATTCTGTGAACATAGTTAAGTGAATGTCGTTAAAGACAGGCTGTCAGTTTGATAAACGAAGGTCATCTACATCTCTAGCATAACAGACGTTGTAACAAATGAGACTAACCAAACTGAACTAACAAGACGTGACTCATACCTATAGGAATTAAGAACAGACCAACCCATCAATTCAATATCGTGAATCGTACATCAACACATCAACAGGAAACCCTCACTCAAAGTGAACCGATCTCAAACGAGTGACCTTCACCTCCAGGTGAACACCACCTATCAATGAACATCGCTCCTTACTCAGAGGAACCCTACTCATCAAGGGAATCTCCTTTAATTAAAAAAATCCCCCAAAACAAAAAAATTTAAAAAAAGGGGAAAAAAAAGGGGGGAAAACCCAATTTTTTTCCCTTTTTAAAAATTTGGGAAACTATTGTAGGGCTCCATAATCAAAGGTGTTCTGGTAATCTCTTTAATCAGGGCAGCAGTCAGAAAAACACATAAAAAAATATACAGTGTCCGTATTTAAAGCGAGGGACAGACACGAGGCACTGAACTTCAGGCCAGCATCTCTGACACACATACTGGCCAAAAAAAAATTCTGGGAAAGATTTAAGACAACAAAGGATATTAGAGAGCTTGGAGAGGAGATTGTTTACAGAAAACCAACACAGATTTAGGGATGTTAAATCCTATATTACAAATGTGCTGGAGTTATACGAGTCACGGAGAAGAAACAAGGCAGGGTTGGGTGAACTGGACCTTCTTGGACTGCAGGAAAGCATCTGACACCAAACCACAGCAAAGATTAGTCCAGAAATTAGATGAATAGGAAGGGTCAAAAGGCAAAGCGCTACAGTACCTGAAGGACAGAAGGCAGAGAGTAGCAGTAAGAGATGAGGTATCAGAATGGAGGAGAGTAAAGAGTGAGGTTCCACAAGGATCAGTACTAGGACCACTACTGTTCGTAATATATGTGAGCGACTTTCCAGAAGGGAGTCCTCTGTGCCGCTTTTTACTCAAGATATAAAACAAATGAGAAGAATATGAACAGGAGGAGACAATGATAAACTACAGAGAGAGACCTCAACAGAGTACAGATATGGTCAAGCAAGTAGCTTCTAGAGTTCAACCCAAATAAATGGAAGGTCATGTGATCTGCAGAATGTAGACCAAACACAGAGCACAACATGAGCAGAAAGAAGCTACAAATATCAGAGAGTGAGAACGTGGGACAACATAACACCAAGTATATCACAACAATCACACAAAACGTACAACATTAGCGCGATATGAAAGATTAACAACCCTCAGAATAGCATTCAGAACCTTATATGCGACATAAGTTGAGTCAGTCACTGAGTATGCAGCCCCAGCATGGAGCCCACACCTGTTAAAGTACGTGAAGACATTGGAAAATGTCTGAAGGTTTGTAGTCAGACCAGAGTCAGAACTGAGAAGAATGTACTATGGGAAGAGATGGAAGGACAAGGGAAGACATGATTACTACATACAAAATCTTAAGAGGAACTGATAGGCTGATAAAGACAGACTGTTTAAAGAGGACCAGGATCAAGGGAACACAGGTGGAAGCAGAAGACACTGATGACAGTGATGTCAGGAAGTATTTCTTTAGACTCAGGCTGGTTGAAAAGTGGAATGACATGGATGACGCAGCAATGGTAGTGGCAAACTCAACACACAGCTTCAAGAATAGATATGACAAGACCCAAGAAACCAGAAGTTAGTTATGCTGTTGATCAAGGTGGTCGAGGATGGGGCCAGGAGCTGAGTTTCGGTCCTCGGAAAACACAGTCAGAGCAAGATACCCCTATCACAATCCACAACACAAAATCCCCTAACAACACACGATACCCGAACACATGATCACTCAACACAATTCCCCAACATATGATCCCCCCAGCACACGGTTCTCCTCAACACACAATTTCCCCCCACACACGATTCCCCAACACACGATTCCCCAACACACGATTCCCCAACACACGATTCCCCCAGCATACGATTCCCCTCAACACATGATTCCCCTATTACACACAATTCCTCCAACACACGATTTCCTCCAACACATGATTCCCAGAACACATGATCCCCAACACACGTGATTCCCCCGAACACACGATTCCCCCCTCCAACAGCCAAGGTAACAAGGTATCGCCCCCCTCCCCCAGCTCTTCTCACTCACAAACAACCAATCTCCAGAGCATCACACCTGGTATATTCACCACCATTGTGACCCCCGATATTCCTGCCATAACTTCTACTGACCCTTTTTACGTTACCAATACTAAAGCTGAGTATTGATTGTCCCTGTTCACTGTACTGATACTTTGTACGCTCATGGTTGTAAAATTGGTCACACCATCTGTGTGCTGCTGCTACACTATTCTGTATGATAGTTATACTGTGGGAACACCAGCAGTGTGTTGCTACACTATTCTGTATGAGAGTTACACAGTGGGAACACCAGCAGTGTGTTGCTACACTATTCTGTATGATAGTTATACTGTGGGAACACTAGCAGGGTGTTGCTACACTATTCTGTATGATAGTTATACTGTGGGAACACCAGCAGTGTGTTGCTACACTATTCTGTATGATAGTTATACTGTGGGAACACTAGCAGGGTGTTGCTACACTATTCTGTATGATAGTTATACTGTGGGAACACCAGCAGTGTGTTGCTACACTATTCTGTATGATAGTTATACTGTGGGAACACCAGCAGTGTGTTGCTACACTATTCTGTATGATAGTTATACTGTGGGAACACCAGCAGTGTGTTGCTACACTATTCTGTATGAGAGTTACACAGTGGGAATACCAGCAGTATGTTGCTACACTATTCTGTATGAGAGTTACACAGTGGGAACACCAGCAGTGTGTTGCTACACTATTCTGTATGAGAGTTACACAGTGGGAACACCAGCAGTGTGTTGCTACACTATTCTGTATGAGAGTTACACAGTGGGAATATCATGTGGGAGTTCGATACGTGGATAGGGTAAAGTAATACTCACGTAGGCTGGTAGTACGTATAATTACAGATAATGTGGGAGCGCCCAAACAGCCTGCCTATCTCTCTTGCTCACTCTCGTATAACTGACTGGCCGCCCACAGTACCCATATGTGAGGGGGTCTTTGAATACTGCTGTGGTCAGCACATAGACAGTGACTCAGGCAGAGACGGTTGGTAGTGAGTCAACTACTGGTACACTGGTTACTGGTAACTGGTTACTACTACTGAGAGGAACACCAACAGTGTGTTGCTACACTATTTTGTATGAGAGATACACAGTGGGAATACCAGCAACGTGTTGCTATACTATTCTGTATGATAGTTATACTGTAGGGAACACCAGAAGTGTGTTGCTACACTATTTTGTATGAGAGTTACACAGTGGGAACACCAGCAACGTGTTGCTACACTATTCTGTATGATAGTTATACTGTGGGAACACCAGCAGTGTGTTGCTACACTATTCTGTATGAGAGTTACACAGTGGGAACACCAGCAACGTGTTGCTACACTATTCTGTATGATAGTTATACTGTGGGAACACCAGCAGTGTGTTGCTACACTATTCTGTATGAGAGTTACACAGTGGGAACACCAGCAGTGTGTTGCTACACTATTCTGTATGATAGTTATACTGTGGGAACACTAGCAGTGTGTTGCTACACTATTCTGTATGATAGTTATACTGTGGGAACACCAGCAGTGTGTTGCTACACTATTCTGTATGATAGTTATACTGTGGGAACACTAGCAGGGTGTTGCTACACTATTCTGTATGATAGTTATACTGTGGGAACACTTACAGTGTGTTGCTACACTATTCTGTATGATAGTTATACTGTGGGAACACCAGCAGTGTGTTGCTACACTATTCTGTATGATAGTTATACTGTGGGAACACTAGCAGGGTGTTGCTACACTATTCTGTATGATAGTTATACTGTGGGAACACTAGCAGGGTGTTGCTACACTATTCTGTATGATAGTTATACTGTGGGAACACCAGCAGTGTGTTGCTACACTATTCTGAATGATAATTACATTGTGGGAGCTGATGATAACTATGTTACCTTGTCTGAGGGAGAAAGAGAAAGAAAGAGAGAGAGAGAGAGAGAGAGAGAGAGAGAGAGAGAGAGAGAGAGAGAGAGAGAGAGAGAGAGAGAGAGAGAGAGAGAGAGAGAGAGAGAGAGACTAACACACAGTGTGGTGTGTTGATCTCAATAATTGACAAGTCGCCTCCCAACCACCTTCAACCTGGTGACCTTTCGACCTCTTGACCTCATGAACACTGACCTTATCTTTTCCTGCTGATGACCTTATGGCCTTATCTCTTACCACTGTTGACCTCGTGACTTTATCTCTTACCACTGACCTAATCTCTTACCATTGTTGACCTCATGACATTATCTCTTACATCTGTTGACCTCATGACCTTATATCTTACATCTGTTGACCTCATGACCTTATCTCTTACCATTGTTGATCTCGTGACCTTATCTCTTATTATTGTTGACCTCATGACCTTATCTCTTAATATTGTTGACCTCGTGACCTTATCTCTTACATCTGTTGACCTCGTGATCTTATCTCTTACTATTGTTGACCTCGTGACCTTATTTCTTACTACTGTTTACCTCGTGACCTTATCTCTTACATCTGTTGACCTCGTGACCTTATCTCTTACTATTGTTTACCTCGTGACCTTATATCTTACTATTGTTGACCTCGTGACCTTATTTCTTACTACTGTTTACCTCGTGACCTTATCTCTTACATCTGTTGACCTCGTGACCTTATCTCTTACTATTGTTTACCTCGTGACCTTATATCTTACTATTGTTGACCTCGTGACCTTATATCTTACTATTGTTGACCTCGTGACCTTATATCTTACTATTGTTGACCTCGTGACCTTATATCTTACTATTGTTGACCTCGTGACCTTATATCTTACTATTGTTGACCTCGTGACCTTAATCTTACTATTGTTTACCTCGTGACCTTATCTGTTAATATTGTTTACCTCGTGACCTATATATTACTATTGTTGACCTCGTGACCTTATATCTTACTATTGTTGACCTCGTGACCTATATCTTACTATTGCTGACCTCGTGACCTTATATCTTACTATTGTTGACCTCGTGACCTTATATCTTACTATTGTTGACCTCGTGACCTTATATCTTACTATTGTTGACCTCGTGACCTTATATCTTACTATTGTTGACCTCGTGACCTTATATCTTACTATGTTGACCTCGTGACCTTATATCTTACTATTGTTGACCCTCGTGACCTTATATCTTACTATTGTTGACCTCGTGACCTTATATCTTACTATTGTTGACCTCGTGACCTTATATCTTACTATTGTTGACCTCGTGACCTTATATCTTACTATTGTTGACCTCGTGACCTTATTTCTTACTACTGTTTACCTCGTGACCTTATCTCTTACATCTGTTGACCTCGTGACCTTATCTCTTACTATTGTTTACCTCGTGACCTTATATCTTACTATTGTTGACCTCGTGACCTTATATATCTTACTATTGTTGACCTCGTGACCTTATATCTTACTATTGTTGACCTCGTGACCTTATATCTTACTATTGTTGACCTCGTGACCTTATATCTTACTATTGTTGACCTCGTGACCTTATATCTTACTATTGTTTACCTCGTGACCTTATCTGTTACTATTGTTTACCTCGTGACCTTATATCTTACTATTGTTGACCTCGTGACCTTATATCTTACTATTGTTGACCTCGTGACCTTATATCTTACTATTGCTGACCGTGACCTATATCTTACTATTGTTGCCTCGTGACCTTATCTTACTTGTTGACCTCGTGACCTTATATCTTACTATATTGTTGACCTCGTGACCTTATATCTTACTATTGTTGACCTGTGACCTTATATCTTACTATTGTTGACCTCGTGACCTTATATCTTACTATTGTTGACCTCGTGACCTTATATCTTACTATTGTTGACCTCGTGACCTTATATCTTACTATTGTTGACCTTATCTTTTACTAGTAGTGTCATCTACTACAACAGTAGTAGTGACTTCTACAACAGTAGTGACATCTACAACAGTAGTAGTAGTGACAGCTACAACAGTAGTGATATCTACAACTGTAGTAGTAGTGACAGCTACAACAGTAGTGACATCTACAACAGTAGTAGTAGTGACAGCTACAACAGTAGTGATATCTACAACAGTAGTAGTAGTGACAGCTACAACAGTAGTGACATCTACAACAGTAGTAGTAGTGACATCTACAACAGTAGTGATATCTACAACAGTAGTACTAGTGACATCTACAACAGTAGTGATATCTACAACAGTAGTAGTAGTGACAGCTACAACAGTAGTGACACCATCTACTACAGCAGTGACATCTACTACAACAGTAGTAGTGACATCTACACCAGTAGTGACATCATCTACTACAGCAGTGACATCTACTACAACAGTAGTAGTGACATCTACACCAGTAGTGACATCATCTACTACAGCAGTGACATCTACTACAACAGTAGTAGTGACATCTACACCAGTAGTGACATCATCTACTACAGCAGTGACATCTACTACAACAGTAGTGACATCTACAACAGTAGTGACATCATCTACTACAGCAGTGACATCTACTACAACAGTAGTAGTGACATCTACAACAATAGTGACATCTACTACAGCAGTGACATCTACTACAACAGTAGTAGTGACATCTACAACAGTAGTGACACCATCTACTACAGCAGTGACATCTACTACAACAGTAGTAGTGACATCTACACCAGTAGTGACATCTACTACAGCAGTGACATCTACTACAACAGTAGTGACATCTACAACAGTAGTGACATCATCTACTACAGCAGTGACATCTACTACAACAGTAGTAGTGACATCTACAACAGTAGTGACATCTACTACAGAAGTGACATCTACAACAGTAGTAGTGACATCTACAACAGTAGTGACATCTACTACAGCAGTGACATCTACTACAACAGTAGTAGTGACATCTACAACAGTAGTGACATCATCTACTACAGCAGTGACATCTACTACAACAGTAGTAGTGACATCTACAACAATAGTGACATCTACTACAGCAGTGCATCTACTACAACAGCAGTGTGACATCTACAACAGTAGTGACATCTATACAGCAGTGACATCTACAACAGTAGTAGTGACATCTACAACAGTAGTGACATCATCTACTACAGCAGTGACATCTACTACAACAGTAGTAGTGACATCTACAACAGTAGTGACATCTACTACAGCAGTGACATCTACAACAGTAGTAGTGACATCTACAACAGTAGTGACATCATCTACTACAGCAGTGACATCTACAACAGTAGTAGTGACATCTACAACAGTAGTGACATCATCTACTACAGCAGTGACATCTACTACAACAGTAGTGACATCTACAACAGTAGTGACATCATCTACTACAGCAGTGACATCTACTACAACAGTAGTAGTGACATCTACAACAGTAGTGACATCTACTACAGAAGTGACATCTACTACAACAGTAGTAGTGACATCTACAACAGTAGTGACATTCTACTACAGCAGTGACATCTACTACAACAGTAGTAGTGACATCTACAACAGTAGTGACATCATCTACTACAGCAGTGACATCTACTACAACAGTAGTAGTGACATCTACAACAATAGTGACATCTACTACAGCAGTGACATCTACTACAACAGCAGTAGTGACATCTACAACAGTAGTGACATCTACTACAGCAGTGACATCTACAACAGTAGTAGTGACATCTACAACAGTAGTGACATCATCTACTACAGCAGTGACATCTACTACAACAGTAGTAGTGACATCTACAACAGTAGTGACATCTACTACAGCAGTGACATCTACAACAGTAGTAGTGACATCTACAACAGTAGTGACATCATCTACTACAGCAGTGACATCTACAACAGTAGTAGTGACATCTACAACAGTAGTGACATCATCTACTACAGCAGTGACATCTACTACAACAGTAGTGACATCTACAACAGTAGAGACATCTACTACAGCAGTGACATCTACTACAACAGTAGTAGTGACATCTACAACAGTAGTGACATCTACTACAGAAGTGACATCTACAACAGTAGTAGTGACATCTACAACAGTAGTGACATCTACTACAGCAGTGACATCTACTACAACAGTAGTAGTGACATCTACAACAGTAGTGACATCATCTACTACAGCAGTGACATCTACTACAACAGTAGTAGTGACATCTACAACAATAGTGACATCTACTACAGCAGTGACATCTACTACAACAGCAGTAGTGACATCTACAACAGTAGTGACATCTACTACAGCAGTGACATCTACAACAGTAGTAGTGACATCTACAACAGTAGTGACATCATCTACTACAGCAGTGACATCTACTACAAACAGTAGTAGTGACATCTACAACAGTAGTGACATCTACTACAGCAGTGACATCAACAGTAGTAGTGACATCTACAACAGTAGTGACATCATCTACTACAGCAGTGACATCTACAACAGTAGTAGTGACATCTACAACAGTAGTGACATCATCTACTACAGCAGTGACATCTACTACAACAGTAGTGACATCTACAACAGTTAGTGACATCATCTACTACAGCAGTGACATCTACTACAACAGTAGTAGTGACATCTACAACAGTAGTGACATCTACTACAGAAGTGACATCTACAACAGTAGTAGTGACATCTACAACAGTAGTGACATCTTACTACAGCAGTGACATCTACTACAACAGTAGTAGTGACATCTACAACAGTAGTGACATCATCTACTACAGCAGTGACATCTACTACAACAGTAGTAGTGACATCTACAACAATAGTGACATCTACTACAGCAGTGACATCTACTACAACAGCAGTAGTGACATCTACAACAGTAGTGACATCTACTACAGCAGTGACATCTACAACAGTAGTAGTGACATCTACAACAGTAGTGACATCATCTACTACAGCAGTGACATCTACTACAACAGTAGTAGTGACATCTACAACAGTAGTGACATCTACTACAGCAGTGACATCAACAGTAGTAGTGACATCTACAACAGTAGTGACATCATCTACTACAGCAGTGACATCTACAACAGTAGTAGTGACATCTACAACAGTAGTGACATCATCTACTACAGCAGTGACATCTACTACAACAGTAGTGACATCTACAACAGTAGTGACATCATCTACTACAGCAGTGACATCTACTACAACAGTAGTAGTGACATCTACAACAGTAGTGACATCTACAGAAGTGACATCTACAACAGTAGTAGTGACATCTACAACAGTAGTGACATCTACTACAGCAGTGACATCTACTACAACAGTAGTAGTGACATCTACAACAGTAGTGACATCATCTACTACAGCAGTGACATCTACTACAACAGTAGTAGTGACATCTACAACAATAGTGACATCTACTACAGCAGTGACATCTACTACAACAGCAGTAGTGACATCTACAACAGTAGTGACATCTACTACAGCAGTGACATCTACAACAGTAGTAGTGACATCTACAACAGTAGTGACATCATCTACTACAGCAGTGACATCTACTACAACAGTAGTAGTGACATCTACAACAGTAGTGACATCTACTACAGCAGTGACATCTACAACAGTAGTAGTGACATCTACAACAGTAGTGACATCATCTACTACAGCAGTGACATCTACAACAGTAGTAGTGACATCTACAACAGTAGTGACATCATCTACTACAGTTGCAGGTGCAGCAGTCGTAGATGGTATCACATTTGTCCAATGTGGAAGTAGGTCGTGTTTAGGGAATTCTTCACTTGCCTAGCCCTTGAGCATGACCTAAGGTGGCACCAGCCCCTGACTGAGGGGGAGAGAGACCCAGGGGAATGCCAACCACAAACCGGTCCCCCCCCACCCCCCACACCGGTCCACATTGGACAAATGTGACACCACCTACGACTGCTGCACCTCTCCTGTCTACAGTATATAAGCCACATATGCTGCATTCTTTTCCAGACTGATGGACTGATTACATCGCCTCCAGGCTGAGGGACTGATTACCTCAAACTCCTCCTGTTCTTCACCATTCTTCTTTGTGTGGACTGATGAAGTCACTGTGTGGCGAGAAGTTTCCTCATTCAAGATACCCAAGTGTTGCACATGTGTCTAATTTATCAACTTGTCGGTTCTCTGAACCATTCATCTACAATTACTACAACAGTAGTGACATCATCTACTACAATAGTAGTAGTGACATCTACAACAGCAGTAGACATCTAGTACAACAGCAGCAGTGACATCTACAACAGTAGTAGTGACTACAACAGTAGTAGTGACATCTACAACAGCAGTAGAATCTAGTACAACAGCAGCAGTGACATCTACAACAGTAGTAGTGACTACAACAGTAGTAGTGACATCTACAACAGCAGTAGACATCTAGTACAACAGCAGCAGTGACATCTACAACAGTAGTAGTGACTACAACAGTAGTAGTGACATCTACAACAGCAGTAGACATCTAGTACAACAGCAGCAGTGACATCTACAACAGTAGTAGTGACTACAACAGTAGTAGTGACATCTACAACAGCAGTAGACATCTAGTACAACAGCAGCAGTGACATCTACAACAGTAGTAGTGACTACAACAGTAGTAGTGACATCTACAACAGCAGTAGACATCTAGTACAACAGCAGCAGTGACATCTACAACAGTAGTAGTGACTACAACAGTAGTAGTGACATCTACAACAGCAGTAGACATCTAGTAAAAAGCAGCAGTGACATCTACAACAGTAGTAGTGACTACAACAGTAGTAGTGACATCTACAACAGCAGTAGACATCTAGTACAACAGCAGCAGTGACACAACAATAGTAGTAGTGACATCTGCTACAACAGTAGTGGCATCTACTACAACAGCAGTGACATCATCTACTTCAAAGTGCCACAGGTGGCAGTTGCTGGCACTATCCCGCAGTGCTGGATTGTTAAACGGAGGCTGTCATAGGTCAGAGGTCAAGGTCGCTGGGAGCACCAGGAACTAGGTCACTTGCACCAGGTTAATGCTAGGTCACCTGCACCAGGAACTAGGTCACCTGCACCAGGAACCAGGTCACCTGGACCAGGAACTAGGTCGCCTGCACCAGGAACCAGGTTACTTGCACCAGGAACTAGGTCACCTGCACCAGGTTACTGCTAGGTCACCTGCACCAGGAACTAGGTCATCTGTACCAGGAACCAGGTCACTTGCACCAGGAACTAGGTCACCGGTACCAGGAACCAGGTCACCTGCACCAGGAACCAGGTCACCTGCACCAGGAACTAGGTCACCTGCACCAGGAACCAAGTCACCTGTACCAGAAACTAGGTCACCTGCACCAGGAACTACGTCAATTGCATCAGGACCAGGTCACCTGCACCATGAACTAGGTCACCTACACCAGGAACTAGGTCACCTGCACCAGGAACCAAGTCACTTGCACCAGGAACTAGGTCACCTGCACCAGGAACTAGGTCACCTGCACCAGGTTGCTGCTAGGTCACCTTCACCAGGTTACTGCTAGGTCACCTGCACCAGGTTAATGCTAGGTCACCTGCACCAGGAACTAGGCCACCTGTACCAGAAACCAGATCACCTGCACCAGGAACTAGGTCACCTGCACCAGGAACTAGGTCACCTGCATCAGGAACTAAGTCACATGCCCCAGGTTACTGCCAGGTCACCTTCACCAGGTTACTGCTAGGTCACCTGCACCAGGAACTAGGTCATCTCCAACAGGAACTAGGTCACCTGCACCAGGGAGTAGGTCACCTGCACCAGGGAGTAGGTCACCTGCACCACGTTACTGCTAGGTCACCTGCACTAGGAACTAGGTCATCTCCAACAGGAACTAGGTCACCTGCACAAGGAACTAGGTCATCTCCAACAGGAACTAGGTCACCTGCACCAGGGACTAGGTCACCTGCACCAGGGACTAGGTCACCTGCACCAGGTACTAGGTCATTTCAACCAGAGACTAGGTCATCTCCACCAGGATCTAGGTCACCTGCAGCAGGTTACTGCTAGGTCACCTGCATTAGGTTACTGCTTGGTCACCTGCACCAGGAACTAGGTCACCTGCACCAGGTTACTGCTCGGTCACCTGCACCAGGTTACTGCTAGGTCACCTGCACCAGGTTACTGCTAGGTCACCTGCACCAAGAACTAGGTAACCTGCACCAGGTACTGCTAGGTCACTTGCACCAAGAACTAGGTAACCTGCACCAAGTTACTGCTAGGTCACCTGCACCAAGTTACTGCTAGGTCACCTGCACCAAGAACCAGGTCACCTGCACCAGGTTACTGCTAGGTCACCTGCACCAGGTTACTGCTAGGTCACCTGCACCAAGAACTAGGCCACCTGCACCAAGAACTAGGTCACCTGCATCAGGTTACTGCTAGGTAACCTGCACCAAGAACTAGGTCACCTGCACCAGGTTACTGCTAGGTCACCTGCACCAGGAACTAGGTCACCTGCACCAGGTTACTGCTAGGTCACCTGCACCAGGAACTAGATCACCTGCATCAGGTTACTGCTAGGTCACCTGCACCAGGAACTAGGTCACCTGCACCAGGTTACTGCTAGGTCACCTGCACCAGTTTACTGCTAGGTCATCTGCACCAGGTTACTGCTAGGTCACCTGCACCAGGTTACTGCTAGGTCACCTGCACCAGGAACTAGGTCACCTGCACCAGGTTACTGCTAGGTCACATGCACCAGGAACTAGGTCACCTGCACCAGGTTACTGCTAGGTCACCTGCACCAGGTTAATGCTAGGTCACCTGCACCAGGAACTAGGTCAACTGCACCAGGTTACTGCTAGGTCACCTGCACCAGGTTACTGCTAGGTCACCTGCACCAGGAACTAGATCACCTGCATCAGGTTACTGCTAGGTCACCTGCACCAGGAACTAGGTCACCTGCACCAGGTTACTGCTAGGTCACCTGCACCAGTTTACTGCTAGGTCATCTGCGCCAGGTTACTGCTAGGTCACCTGCACCAGGTTACTGCTAGGTCACCTGCACCAGGAACTAGGTCACCTGCACCAGGTTACTGCTAGGTCACATGCACCAGGAACTAGGTCACCTGCACCAGGTTAATGCTAGGTCACCTGCACCAGGAACTAGGTCAACTGCACCAGGTTACTGCTAGGTCACCTGCACCAGGAACTAGGTCACCTGCACCAGGTTACTGTTAGGTCACCTGCACCAAGAACTTGGTAACCTGCACCAGGTTACTGCTAGGTCACCTGCACCAGGTTACTGCTAGGTCACCTGCACCAAGAACTAGGTAACCTGCACCAGGTTACTGCTAGGTCACCTGCACCAGGTTACTGCTAGGTCACCTGCACCAAGAACTAGGTAACCTGCACCAAGTTACTGCTAGGTCACCTGCACCAAGAACTAGGTCACCTGCACCAAGAACTAGGTCACCTGCACCAAGAACTAGGTCACCTGCATCAGGTTACTGCTAGGTCACCTACACCAAGAACTAGGTCACCTGCACCAGGTTACTGCTAGGTCACCTGCACCAGGAACTAGGTCACCTGCACCAGGTTACTGCTAGGTCACCTGCACCAGGAACTAGATCACCTGCATCAGGTTACTGCTAGGTCACCTGCACAAGGAACTAGGTCACTTGCACCAGGTTACTGCTAGGCCACCTGCACCAGTTTACTGCTAGGTCACCTACACCAGGTTACTGCTATCTCACCTGCACCAGGTTACTGCTAGGTCACCTGCACCAGGAACTAGGTCACCTGCACCAGGTTACTGCTAGGTCACCTGCACCAGGTTACTGCTAGGTCACCTGCACCAGGTTACTGCTAGGTCACCTGCACCAGGTTACTGCTAGGTCACCTGCACCAGGTTACTGCTAGGTCACCTGCACCAGGTTACTGCTAGGTCACCTGCACCAGGTTACTGCTAGGTCACCTGCAC
Organism: Cherax quadricarinatus; assembly: GCF_026875155.1. Classification (NCBI taxonomy): domain Eukaryota; kingdom Metazoa; phylum Arthropoda; class Malacostraca; order Decapoda; family Parastacidae; genus Cherax; species Cherax quadricarinatus. The sequence continues at coordinate 14,880,387 of NC_069413.1, read as the reverse complement.
CAGGTTACTGCTAGGTCACCTGCACCAGGAACTAGGTCACCTGCACCAGGTTACTGCTAGGTCACCTGCACCAGGTTACTGCTAGGTCACCTGCACCAGGTTACTGCTAGGTCACTTGCACCAGGTTACTGCTAGGTCACCTGCACCAGGTTACTGCTAGGTCACCTGCACCAGGTTACTGCTAGGTCCCTGCACCAGGTTACTGCTAGGTCACCTGCACCAGGTTACTGCTAGGTCACCTGCACCAGGTTACTGCCAGGTCACCTGCACCAGGTTACTGCTAGGTCACCTGCACCAGGTTACTGCTAGGTCACCTGCACCAGGTTACTGCTAGGTCACCTGCACAGGTTACTGCTAGGTCACCTGCACCAGGTTACTGCTAGGTCACCTGCACCAGGTTACTGCTAGGTCACCTGCACCAGGTTACTGCTAGGTCACCTGCACCAGGTTACTGCTAGGTCACCTGCACCAGGTTACTGCTAGGTCACCTGCACCAGGTTACTGCTAGGTCACCTGCACCAGGTTACTGCTAGGTCACCTGCACCAGGTTACTGCTAGGTCACCTGCACCAGGTTACTGCTAGGTCACCTGCACCAGGTTACTGCTAGGTCACCTGCACCAGGTTACTGCTAGGTCATCTGCACCAGGTTACTGCTAGGTACCTGCACCAGGTTACTGCTAGGTCACCTGCACCAGGTTACTGCTTAGGTCACCTGCACCAGGTTACTGCTAGGTCACCTGCACCAGGTTACTGCTAGGTCACCTGCACCAGGTTACTGCTAGGTCACACTGCACAAGGTTACTGCTAGGTCACTGCACCAGGTTACTGCTAGGTCATCTGCACCAGGTTACTGCTAGGTCACCTGCACCAGGTTACTGCTAGGTCACCTGCACCAGGTTACTGCTAGGTCACCTGCACCAGGTTACTGCTAGGTCACCTGCACCAGGAACTAGGTGACCTTCACCAGGTTACTGCTAGGTCACCTGCACCAGGTTACTGCTAGGTCACCTGCACCAGGTTACTGCTAGGTCACCTGCGCCAGGAACTAAGTCACCTGCACCAGGTTATTGCTAGGTCACCTGCACCAGGTTACTGCTAGGTCACCTGCGCCAGGAACTAGGTCACCTGCACCAGGTTACTGCTAGGTCACCTGCACAGGTTACTGCTAGGTCACCTGCACCAGGTTACTGCTAGGTCACCTGCACCAGGTTACTGCTAGGTCACCTGCACCAGGTTACTGCTAGGTCACCTGCACCATGTTAACTGCTAGGTCACCTGCACCAGGTTACTGCTAGGTCACCTGCACCAGGTTACTGCTAGGTCACCTGCACCAGGTTAACTGCTAGGTCACCTGCACCAGGTTACTGCTAGTTCACCTGCACCAGGTTACTGCTAGGTCACCTGCACCAGGTTACTGCTAGGTCACCTGCACCAGGTTACTGCTAGGTCACCTGCACCAGGTTACTGCTAGGTCACCTGCACCAGGTTACTGCTAGGTCACCTGCACCAGGTTACTGCTAGGTCACCTGCACCAGGTTACTGCTAGGTCACCTGCACCAGGTTACTGCTAGGTCACCTGCACCAGGTTACTGCTAGGTCACCTGCACCAGGTTAATGCTAGGTCACCTGCACCAGGTTACTGCTAGGTCACCTGCACCAGGTGTACTGCTAGGTCACTGCACCAGGTTACTGCTAGGTCACCTGCACCAGGTTACTGCTAGGTTCATCTGCACCAGGTTACTGCTAGGTCAACTGCACCAGGTTACTGCTAGGTCACCTGCACCAGGTTACTGCTAGGTCACCTGCACCAGGTTACTGCTAGGTCACTGCACCAGGTTACTGCTAGGTCACCTGCACCAGGTTACTGCTAGGTCACCTGCACCAGGTTACTGGTAGGTCACCTGCACCAGGTTACTGCTAGGTCACCTGCACCAGGTTACTGCTAGTCACCTGCACCAGGTTTACTGCTAGGTCACCTGCACCAGGTTACTGCTAGGTCACCTGCACCAGGTTACTGCTAGGTCACCTGCACCAGGTTACTGCTAGGTCACCTGCACCAGGTTACTGCTAGGTCACCTGCACCAGGTTACTGCTAGGTCACCTGCACCAGGTTACTGCTAGGTCACCTGCACCAGGTTACTGCTATTTCACCTGCACCAGGTTACTGCTAGGTCACCTGCACCAGGTTACTGCTAGGTCACCTGCACCAGGTTACTGCTAGGTCACCTGCACCAGGTTACTGCTAGGTCACCTGCACCAGGTTACTGCTAGGTCACCTGCACCAGGTTACTGCTAGGTCACCTGCACCAGGTTACTGCTAGGTCACCTGCACCAGGTTACTGCTAGGTCAACTGCACCAGGTTACTGCTAGGTCAACTGCACCAGGTTACTGCTAGGTCACCTGCACCAGGTTACTGCTAGGTCACCTGCACCAGGTTACTGCTAGGTCAACTATCTTGCTACCTTCAACATCTTCCTCATTTCTTGAACTCAAATGATTTGGCTAAATTGATCCAGTTCCCTCTTGAAGGGTCAGGGTGTGTTAGCAGGGAAAGTACTGAAGAGTCTTGGTTCCACTACACTTACTGAGTTATCTTTTAACTCAATAAACTAGTGCAAAATACCCTTAATAATATGAGGGGTGATTAAATATGTACACAAAGTGTAAAGGGACCAAGACTCTTCAACACTCCCTTCTAGACGATATTTCCTGTTCTTAGCAGAGGCACAGTGTTCCTTAATTTTAAAGCAATGTTTTGAAGCTTTAATCGTTAGTTTGTATGATGTGGCTTTACTTTTTGTAGTTTATGGGTAAGCCAGGGTAAGGTCTCAGTCACATCACCAAAAGCCCCACTGAGCGGGTCATCACATGACTAACATCAGGGTCAGAAATTGTGGCAGTTCTCCTGACAAGATGTACTTCCCTGATGCCAGGGATGTCTTAGTCTTCAGTCAGAAGTAAAGTACTGAACACCGGCTTCAGGGCTCGGGGACTGATTACCTCGTCTGTCTTGTGTATACTTCTACAAGTCTGAGGGACTGATTACCTCGTCTGTCTTGTGTATACTTCTACAAGACTGAGGGACTGATTACCTCGTCTGTCTTGTGTATACTTCTACAAGACTGAGGGACTGATTACCTCGTCTGTCTTGTGTATACTTCTACAAGACTGAGGGGACTGATTACCTCGTCTGTCTTGTGTATACTTTCTACAAGACTGAGGGACTGATTACCTCGTCTGTCTTGTGTATACTTCTACAAGACTGAGGGACTGATTACCTCGTCTGTCCTTGTGTATACTTCTACAAGACTGAGGACTGATTACCTCGTCTGTCTTGTGTATACTTCTACAAGACTGAGGGACTGATTACCTCGTCTGTCTTGTGTATACTTCTACAAGACTGAGGGACTGATTACCTCGTCTGTCTTGTGTATACTTCTACAAGACTGAGGGACTGATTACCTCGTCTGTCTTGTGTATACTTCTACAAGACTGAGGGACTGATTACCTCGTCTTACACTGTTACTGTATATATTCTGAAATCGACTGAAGAAGCTTCCTGTGTACCTGCAGTTTCTTCCGGAGGTCACTTCCCCCCGCGGCCAGGTCCCAGACCAAGCCTCCTGGTTGCTAGCCTGATCGATCAACCTGTTAACGTCCGCCGCCCGCAGTCCAACATATGCGCCACAGCCCGTTTAATCAGGAACTGTGCTAAGGAATCGAATTGCCTCTTGAAGACAGCTAGGAGGATGTTGAAGAGTCGTGGTCTCTTCATACTGAGCTCACCCTAGGTGGGTATTGAACTCGCCTCTACCACGATACACATAGGAAGACACCTGTGATATACCTTTGATGAGATCCGTGAGAGTTTTCCACTTCCAGAGCCCGGCCATGGGCCAGACTCGTCTGGTGCTTGCCTGATGAACCAGGCTGCTACTGCTGGTGGTTCACAGAGGGTAGAAGCACCCTGGTAACCTCTGACAGGTACCAGCTGATGCGTCAACGTGAGGTTCAACACAGAGTGACAGGATCTGGTACCCCACCTTTACCTACATAATATTACCACAGTATTTATATCCACTTTATTGACGACTCTCATCTATTTTTACTCTCATATTGTGTTGTAAAATGTGAGTCACCATGTGGGAGTATGTGGCAGTATGTTGTGCAGTATGTGGTGATTTTGTGTGGTGGTTGGTGTTGTGGTGATTTTGTGTGGTGGTTGGTGTTGTGTTGTGTGGTGTGTGGTGGTTGGTGTTGTGTTGTGTGGTATGTGGTGTTGTGTTGTGTAGTATGTGGTGTTGTGTTGTGTAGTATGTGGTGTATTGTGTTGTGTGGTATGTAGTATGTGGAGTGCTGTGTAGTATGTGGTGGTTTTTTGTGGTGTGTGTAGTATGTGGTGTGTTGTGTAGTATGTGGTGTTGTGTTGTGTAGTATGTGGTGTATTGTGGTGTTGTGTGGTATGTGGTGTTATGTAGTATGTGGTAGTGTGTCGTGTAGTATGTGGAGTGCTGTGTAGTATGTGGTGGTTTTTTGTGGTGTGTTGTGTAGTATGTACTGTGTTGTGTAGTATGTGGTGGTGTGTTGTGTAGTATGTGGTGGTGTGTTGTGTAGTATGTGGTGTTGTATTCTGTGGTATGTGGTGTGTTTGTTTGTGGTGTTTGTAGTATGTGGTGTTGGTTGGTGTAGTATGTGGTGTTGTGTATTCGTGGTATGTTTGGTGTTGTGTTGTGTAGTATGTGGTGGTGTTTTGTGTAGTAGTGGTGTTGTATTTGGTGGTATGTGTGTTGTGTTGTGTAGTATTGTGGTTGTGTGTGTGGTGTTGTGTAGTATGTGGTTGTTGGGTGTTGTGTGTAGTATGTGTGTTGTGTTGTGTAGTATGTGGTTGTTGTGTAGTATGTGGTGTTGTATTGTGTAATATGTGGTGTTGTGTTGTGTTAGTGGTATGTGGTTGGTGTATGTGGTGTGTTGGTATATGTGGTGTTGTGTGTAGTATGTGGTGTGTTGTGTAGTATGGTGTTGTGTTGTGATATGTGGTGTGTTGTGTAGTATGTGGTGGTGTGTTGTGTGGTATGTGGTGTTTGTGTTGTGGTGTGTGTAGTATGTGTGTGTGTTTGTGTTGTGTAGTATGTGGTGGTGTGTTGTGTAGTATGTGGTGTTGTGTAGTATGTGGTTGGTTGTGAGATTGGGTGTGGTATGTGTGGTGTTGTTGTGTGTTATGTATGTGTGTTGTGTAGTATTGGTGTGTTGTGTAGTATGTGGTGTTTTTGTGTTGTTGGTGTGCTGTCTAGTATGTGGTGGTGTGTTGTGTGGTATGTGGTGTTGTGTTGTGTAGAATGTGGTGTTGTGTGGTACGTGGTGTTATGTTGTGTAGTACGTGGTGTTGTGAAGTATGTGATGTTGTGTTGTGTAGTATGTAGTGTTATGTTGTGTAGTATGTAGTGTGTTGTGTGGTATGCGGTGTTGTGCTGTGTAGTACTACCATCCACAGGATGGATATGAGGTACTGTTGCAACCCCTGAATGGGTTACAATGTATATATGTATATATATATAATGTATATTACCTTTTCATATAATTTTACATTGCTTATATTTGCGATAATAGCTAAATCGTAAATATATTGCTTTATATTATTATTTGACTTAGTTATGTTGTTAGGTAGGATGTAACACATTGTATACTCATAGTTCAAGTCTTGATTGTCTAACTACTGTAATTATCGCTTGTGGCTCGTTACTCTGCCGGCTTCTGTGTTGCTGGGCAGCAACTGTCCACGGAGCTATCACGTGATCGAGGGGGGGGGTGTCCTCACCTCGCCTGAAGTATTCAGTCTGGTCTAGACTCTCTTGGTGGTTGGACGTATTCCTGACAAGTGCCTAACTCTTCCTTATTGGCACTTGTTGGAAGATCGTCTCTGTCTCATTGTTGTAGGTTCTGAAGACTCTGTTCACTGAACATTGTATAGACTTAGTGATTTTCGACGTTGTACTGAGGTTGTGTGTCTCATAGACACTCTGAGCAACTCAGGTCCTGAGCTGTAGCTTCTGGCCTAACTTGTACTGGTATCTGTGTACTGTCACAGTCGGGGATTTTCTTATGCTGAACTTAGATTCAGTAGTATGGGAGTTTTGTGACTTTTGTGGAGGATCTGCTGATGGTCCCTACTTAGTGTCGTTATATTATCTCCTTGTTCCTGATTCTGTGTCGCAGTTGCTTGTTATATTGCCATTGGGCTTATCAGTCGTTTTATTGTTCAAGCTGACTGTTCTGATTCCCAGTTGGTCAAGAAGTTAGTTTATGTGAGGACTTTGTCAGTCACTTGTTTAAGTCTAGTCGAGTCGTGAGACATAGCGAACTACTTAGAGCACTTACACACATACACACAAACTTATTTGTATATTGTATTATTAAATGCTAATGTACCAGACGGTACTTAAGAATTATAAATGTGATATGTGATTTCAGTACAATAATACTGTACACGAGAGAAGTGATTATTCTTATTTTGTTGATATTAATTTAATTTGATGTACGCCTACACAACTTAATTATTAATAAATTTATAAACTTTTAATTTCTCTAGTTAGCAGCCTACCAGTTGTAATCCTGAAGCACTAATAATTCTTATTGAATTCTAATGGATAATTGGACCAGGATACTGACTACTTGTTACGAAAACCCAGTAACAGGCTGGATGCTAGAAGGGCAGTCCTTTCTAGTATTCACTGGATATTTTTTGTAACAGGTACACAGTAAACTAGCCACTACCATCCACAGGATGGATATGCGGTACACAGTAAACTAGCCACTACCATCCACAGGATGGATATGAGGTACACAATAAACTAGCCACTACCATCCACAGGATGGATATGAGGTACACAGTAAACTAGCCACTACCATCCACAGGATGGATATGAGGTACACAGTAAACTAGCCACTACCATCCACAGGATGGATATGAGGTACACAATAAACTAGCCACTACCATCCACAGGATGGATATGAGGTACACAATAAACTAGCCACTACCATCCACAGGATGGATATGAGGTACACAATAAACTAGCCACTACCATCCACAGGATGGATATGAGGTACACAATAAACTAGCCACTACCATCCACAGGACAGATATGAGGTGCACAATAAACTAGCCACTACCATCCACAGGATGGATATGAGGTGCACAATAACTAGCCACTACCATCCCAGATGAGATATGAGGTCATCAATAAACTAGCCACTTACCATCCACGATGGATATAAAGGTGCAATAACGTAGCCACTACCATCACAGAATATTAGGTGCACAATAAACTAGCCACACCATCCACATGATGATATGAGGTACAATAAACTACCATACATCACAGGATGGATAGAGGTCACATAAACAGCATTACTCAAGATGTGATATGAGTTTACACAATAATACTAGACACTACATCCACAGGAATTATATGTGATACACAATTAACTAGCACTTACCACCACAATTATTAGTTAAATAAACTAGTAATAAGATGTTTATGAGGTCCATAAATAGCCACTACCATTCAGATGATATGAGTACACAATAAATCTAGCCTGCTACATTCAAGGATGATATGAGATCCAATAACTAGCCACTACCATCACGATGATAAAGTACACAATAAACTAGCCATACCATCAAGGATGGATATGAGATGCACAATAAACTAGCAACTACCATCCACAGGATGGATATGAAGGTACACATAAACTAGCCACTACCATCCACAGGATGGATATGAGATACACAATAAACTAGCCACTACCATCCACAGGATGGATATGAGGTACACAATAAACTAGCCACTACCATCCACAGGATGGATATGAGGTACACATAAACTAGCCACTACCATCCACAGGACGGATATGAGGTACACAATAAACTAGCCACTACCATCCACAGGATGGATATGAGTGCACAATAAACTAGCCACTACCATCCACAGGATGGATATGAGGTCACAATAAACTAGCCACTACCATCCACAGGATGGATATGAGGTACACAATAAACTAGCCACTACCATCCACAGGATGGATATGAGGTACACAATAAACTAGCCACTACCATCCACAGGATGGATATGAGGTTGCACAATAAACTAGCCACTACCATCCACAGGATGGATATGAGGGTACCACAAACAAACTAGCCACTACCATCCACAGGATGGATATGAGGTACACAATAAACTAGCCACTACCATCAACAGGATGGATATGAGTCACAATAAACTAGCCACTACCATCCACAGGATGGATATGAAGGTACACAATAAACTAGCCACTACCATCCACAGGATGGATATGAGGCACAATAAACTAGCCACTACCATCCACAGGATGGATATGAGGTACACAATAAACTAGCCACTACCATCCACAGGATGGATATGAGGTACACAATAAACTAGCCACTACCATCCACAGGATGGATATGAGGTACACAATAAACTAGCCACTACCATCCACAGGATGGATATGAGGTCACAATAAACTAGCCACTACATCCACAGGATGGATATGAGGACACATAAACTAGCCACTACCATCACAAGATGGATATGAGGTCACAATAAACTAGCCACTACCATCCACAGGATGGATATGAGGTCACAATAAACTAGCCACTACCATCCACAGGATGGATATGAGGTACACAATAAACTAGCCACTACCATCCACAGGATGGATATGAGGTACACAATAAACTAGCCACTACCATCCACAGGATGGATATGAGGTACACAATAAACTAGCCACTACCATCCACAGGATGGATATGAGGTACACAATAAACTAGCCACTACCATCCACAGGATGGATATGAGGTACACAATAAACTAGCCACTACCATCCACAGGATGGATATGAGGTACACAATAAACTAGCCACTACCATCCACAGGATGGATATGAGGTACACAATAAACTAGCCACTACCATCCACAGGATGGATATGATGTACACAATAAACTAGCCACTACCATCCACAGGATGGATATGAGGTACACAATAAACTAGCCACTACCATCCACAGGATGGATATGAGGTACACAATAAACTAGCCACTACCATCCACAGGATGGATATGATGTACACAATAAACTAGCCACTACCATCCACAGGATGGATATGAGTACACAATAAACTAGCCACTACCATCCACAGGATGGATATGAGGTACACAATAAACTAGCCACTACCATCCACAGGATGGATATGAGGTACACAATAAACTAGCCACTACCATCCACAGGATGGATATGATGTACACAATAAACTAGCCACTACCATCCACAGGATGGATATGAGGTACACAATAAACTAGCCACTACCATCCACAGGATGGATATGAGGTACACAATAAACTAGCCACTACCATCCACAGGATGGATATGAGGTACACAATAAACTAGCCACTACCATCCACAGGATGGATATGAGGTCACAATAAACTAGCCACTACCATCCACAGGATGGATATGAGGTCACAATAACTAGCCACTACCATCCACAGGATGGATATGAGGTACACAATAAACTAGCCACTACCATCCACAGGATGGATATGAGGTACACAATAAACTAGCCACTACCATCCACAGGATGGATATGAGGTACACAATAAACTAGCCTCTACCATCCACAGGATGGATATGAGGTACACAATAAACTAGCCACTACCATCCACAGGATGGATATGAGGTACACAATAAACTAGCCACTACCATCCACAGGATGGATATGAGGTACACAATAAACTAGCCACTACCATCCACAGGATGGATATGAGGTACACAATAAACTAGCCACTAGGGTGGCAAAACGCAAAATACGCAAGTGTTGCCCAAGTGTCAAATTTATCAAAACTCATCCATACAGCAATTATTTTTGGTACATTCAACTGCAAAATTCAACAACACATAGGTAGGCCTTCATGGAGGTCTATCCAATTTTTGGCTCGATTTTTTCAAACCCAATTTCAAAAAAAAAAAAACCCTGGTCATAGATGAGTGTAACACATGCAGGTGTATACTTTATTTCCTGCATAGTTTGAAGCTCCACACAGAGCAGAACTTGTATTAAGCAGAGCTTCTGTGTCTCCTGCCCTGTTGTAGCTAGAGTCGTGTAGAGGGCAACAGGTAGGCTGATAAATATACTGCTGGAATGGACATCTCTACGATCAAGGGAACACAGGTGTACACTGGGAGCACAGGTGTAAGGTGGGAGCACAGGTGCAAGCTGGCAGCACATGTGTAAGGTGGGAGCACAGGTACAAGCTGGCAGCACAGGTGTAAGGTGGGGGCACAGGTGCAAGCTGGCAGCACAGGTGTAAGGTGGGGGCACAGGTGCAAGCTGGCAGCACAGGTGTAAGGTGGGAGCACAGGTGCAAGCTGGCAGCACAGGTGTAAGGTGCGAGCACAGGTGCAAGCTGGCAGCACAGGTGTAAGGTGGGAGCACAGGTGCAAGCTGGCAGCACAGGTGTAAGGTGGGGGCACAGGTGCAAGCTGGCAGCACAGGTGTAAGGTGGGAGCACAGGTGCAAGCTGGCAGCACAGGTGTAAGGTGCGAGCACAGGTGCAAGCTGGGGGCACAGGTGTAAGGTGGGGGCACAGGTGCAAGCTGGGGGCACAGGTGTAAGGTGGGGCACAGGTGCAAGCTGGCAGCACAGCTGTAAGGTGGGAGCACAGGTGCAAGCTGGCAGCACATGTGTAAGGTGGGAGCACAGGTGCAAGCTGGGGGCACAGGTGTAAGGTGGGGGCACAGGTGCAAGCTGGCAGCACAGGTGTAAGGTGGGAGCACAGGTGCAAGCTGGCAGCACAGGTGTAAGGTGGGAGCACAGGTGCAAGCTGGGCGCACAGGTGTAAGGTGGGGGCACAGGTGCAAGCTGGGGCACAGGTGTAAGGTGGGGCACAGGTGCAAGCTGGAGGCACAGGTGTAAGGTGGGGGCACAGGTGCAAGCTGGGGGCACAGGTGTAAGGTGGGGGCACAGGTGCAAGCTGGCAGCACAGGTGTAAGGTGGGGGCACAGGTGCAAGCTGGCAGCACAGGTGTAAGGTGGGAGCACAGGTGCAAGCTGGCAGCACAGGTGTAAGGTGGGGGCACAGGTGCAAGCTGGGGGCACAGGTGTAAGGTGGGGGCACAGGTGCAAGCTGGGGGCACAGGTGTAAGGTGGGAGCACAGGTGCAAGCTGGCAGCACAGGTGTAAGGTGGGGGCACAGGTGTAAGCTGGAGATACAGTTGTAACCTGGGGACACATATGTAAGCCAAAGGGATGTTAGGAAGTACTATCCACAACAACAACAACAACAACAACAACAATAATAATAATAATAATAATAATAATAATAATAATAATAATAATAAATGTGAGCAGCTAGTGTGTGTTTACATCAGCATTGCTTTACCTGTGATACGTTTCATGGGTTGGTCAAGCGTGCTATCTTGACCTGAGTCACTCTTGGTGACTGACTGGTGAGAGGGGGGATGAGGGTGGGGGTGAGGGATCCTGAGTGAGGGAAACTGTTGGGGGTGAAGGTTCCTGTGTGAGGGAGGATGGCTGGGGCGAGGGAGGCTGCCATTAAAGCCGGGGTACTGGAGAGAGAGAAAGAGCCGTCTCTTAAAGCAGACACACTGACACACACACACATGCATGAGGCCGCTGGGAACACACACACACACACACACACAACACACACACACACACACACACACACACACACGCACACACACACAAACACACACACACACAACACACACACACACACACACACACACACACACACACACAAACACACACACACAACACACACACACACACACACACACACACACACACACACACGCACACACAGACGGAGTATAGGCTAGGTGGCCAAAGACTGCAAACCTCACTCGAGAAAAACCTGAGAACAGCGTTCCGATACCTTAGTAAGGAATCGTTCAAGACACTGTACACCGTGTACGTCAGGCCCATACTGGAGTATGCAGCACCTGTTTGGAACCCGCACTTGATCAAGCACGTCAAGAAATTAGAGAAAGTGCAAAGGTTTGCGATAAGGTTAGTTCCAGAGCTAAGGGGAATGTCCTATGAAGAAAGGTTAAGGGAAATCGGCCTGAAGACACTGGAGGACAGGAGGGTCAGGGGAGACATAATAACGACATATAAAATACTGCACGGAATAGACAAGGTGGACAAAGACAGGATGTTCCAGGGAGGGGACACAGAAACAAGATGTCACAATTGGAAGTTGAAGACTCAGTTTGAGTCAAAGGGATGTTAGGAAGTATTTTTCAGCCCATAGAGTTGTCAGGCAGTGGAAATCCCCTAAAAAAGTGACGTAGTGGAGGCGGGAAAACCATACATAGTTTTAAGAAGAGGTATGATAAAGCTCATGGGAGCAGGGAGAGAGAGGGACTAAAGTAGCAACCAGTGAAGAGGCGGGGCAGGAGCTAAGACTCGACCCCTGCAACCACAAATAGGTGATTTACACACACACACACACACACACACACACAGGACCTAGTAGCGATCAGTGAAGAGGCGGGGCCAGGAGCTGAGTCTCGACCCCTGCAACCACAAAAAGGGTGAGTACAAATAGGTGAGTACACACACACACACACACAAAACACACACACACACGCATGCACGCACACACACACACACGCACGCACACACACCCCACACACACACATACACACACACACACCACACACACACCATACACACACACACACACACACACACACACACACAAACACACACACACAAAAAACACACACACAAACACAAAAACACAAACACACACAACACACACACACACACACACACACACACACACACCACACAAAACACACACACAACACACACACACAACACATACAACACATACACAACACCCCACACAACACTAAAAACACCACACACACACACACACACACAGGGAATTGGAAGAAATATAGAAGGCAAAGGACCCGGGAGAATAAGGAGAACAGTCGTAGAGCCAGAAACGAATATGCACAGATAAAAGGGGAGGCCCAAAGACAATATGAAAATGACATAGCAGGGGAAAGCCAAATCTGACCCAAAACTTTTTGTACAGCCACATCAGGAGGAAAACAACAGTCAAGGACCAGGTAATCAGGCTAAGGAAGGAAGGAGGAGAGACAACAAGAAATGGACCGTGAAGTATGTGAAGAACTCAACAAAAAGATTCAAAGAAGTGTTCCAGAGGAGACAGAAGGGACTCCAGAAAGACGGAGAGGTGGGGCACCCCACCAAGTGCTGGACACAGTGCACAAAAACCGAGGGAAGAGTGAAGAGGCTTCTGAGTGAGCTAGATACCTCAAAGGGAAAATGGGGCCAGATAACATCTCCCCATGGGTATTGAGAGGGGAGCAGAGGTGCTATGTGTACCCCTAACAACAATATTCAATACATCTATCGAAACAGGGAGATTGCCTGAGGCATGGAAGACAGCAAATGTAGTCCCAATCTTTAAAAAAGGAGACAGACTGAAGCATTAAACTACAGACCGTGTCACTGACATGTATAGTATGCAAAATCATGGAGAAGATTATCAGGAGAAGAGTGGTGGAACACCTAGAAAGGAACGATCTCATCAACAGAGCCCAACATGGTTTCAGGGACGGGAAATCCTGTGTCACAAACCTACTGGAGTTCTATGACAATGGTGACAGCAGTAAGACAAGAGAGAGAGGGGTGGGTGGTTTGGGCATTTCTTGGATCCCAAGAAGGCGTTTGACACAGTTCCACACAAGAGATTGGTGCAAAAACTGGAGGACCAAGCAGGGATAACAGGGAAAGGCACTACAATGGATCAGGGAAAACTTGTCGGAAGACAGCAGCGAGTCATGGACGTGGCGAGGTGTCAGAGTGGGGCACCTGTGACCAGCGGGGTCCCCCCAGGGGGCAGTCCTAGGACAGTGCTGTTTCTGGGATTTGTGAACGACATGACGGAAGGAATAGACTCTGAGGTGTCCCTGTTTGCAGATGACGTGAAGTTGATGAGAAAAATACACTCGATCGAAAAACCAGGGAGAACTACAAAGGGATCTGGACAGGCTGCAGACCTCGGGCCAGCAATTGGCTCCTGGAGTTCAATCCCACCAAGTGCAAAGTCATGAAGATTGGGGAAGGGCCCAAAAAAGGCCGGAGACGGAGTAACAGTCTAGGGGGTCAGAGACTACAAACCTCACTCAAGGGAAAAAAGATCTTGGGGTGAGTATAACACCAGGCACATCTCCTGAAGCGCACATCAACCAAATAACTGCGCAGCATATGGGCGCCTAGCAAACCTCAGAACAGCATTCCGACATCTTAATAAGGAATCATTCAGGACCTGTACCCGTTTTTACGTTAGGCCCATATTGGAGTATGCGGCACCAGTTTGGAACCCACACCTAGCCAAGCACGTGAAGAAACTAGAGAAAGTGCAAAGGTTTGCAACAAGACTAGTCCCAGAGCTAAGGGGTATGTCCTACGAGGAGAGGTTAAGGGAAATCAACCTGACGACACTGGAGGACAGGAGAGATAGGGGGGAATGATAACGCATACAAAATACTGAGAGGAATTGACAAGGTGGACAAAGACAGGATGTTCCAGAGATTGGACACAGTAACAAGGGGATACAGTTGGAAGCTGAAGACACAGATGAATCACAGGGATGTTAGGAAGTATTTCTTCGCACAAGTAGCAGTAAGTGGAATAGTTTGGGAAGCGATGAGTGGAGGGAGGATCCATACAAGCTTTAAGCAGAGGTTATAAAACTCAGGGGAGGGAGAGTGCCTAGTAGGAAACGTGAAGAGGGGGGGCTAGGAGCTCGGACTCGACCCCGCAACCCCAAATAGGTGAGTGAGTAACACACAACACACAACCCCCACACACCACACAAACCATACACAACACACACACACACCCCACACAAAAAACCAAAAAACCCCACACAAACACACAAATACACAACACCCCCCACATTAAAAAACCACACACAAAAAAAAAAAAACAACAACACACACACCCCACACACCACAAAACACAACCCCAAAACACACACACACACCCCCCCCCCCCCACCCAACACACAAAACCACACCCAGCAGGGTTCATGGGGAAGGCAAAACTTTTACACAAAACCCCTGGGGGTTTTTGCAAGGTAAAAAGAATAAAACACGAGAGGAGGGTTGGGTAGATTTGGGTTTTCCTAGACTGCAGGAAGGCCTTTGAACAGTTCCCCACAAAAGATTGGGAGAAACGGAGGATCAGGCACAGTAAAAGGAAGGGGACTGCAAAGGAAAAGGGAATCCGACAGGGAGGGAGCAACGAGTATGTAATGAAGAGGTATCACAGTGGGGGGCCTGTTAGAGCGGGGTCCCACAGGGGTCAGTTTTAGGAACAGTGCTATTTTTGATATATGTGAACGACATGATGGAAGGAATAGACTCTGAGTGTCCCTGTTGCAGATGACGTGAAGTGATGAGAAGAATTAATCGGACGAAGGATGAGGCAGGACTGCAAAGAGACTGGAGAGGCTGGACATGTGGTCCAGTAACTGGCTTCTCGAATTCAATCCAGCCAAAGCAAAGTCATGAAGATTGGGGAGGGGCAAAGAAGACCGCAGACAGAGTATAGGCTAGGTGGACAAAGACTACAGACCTCACTCAGGGAGAAAGACTTGGGTGACCATAACACCGAGCACATCACCGAGCACACATCAACCAAATAACCGCTGCAGCATACGGGCGCCTGGCAAACCTCAGAATAGCGTTCCGATACCTTAATAAGGAATCGTTCAGACACTGTACACTGTGTATGTTAGGCCCATACTGGAGTATGCAGCACCAGTCTGGAACCCACACCTGGTCAAGCACGTCAAGAATTAGAGAAAGTACAAAGGTTTGCAACAAGGCTAGTCCCAGAGCTAAGAATGTCGTACGAGGAAGGTTAAGGGAAATCGAACTGACGACACTGGAGGACAGAAGGGTCAGGGGGGGACATGATAACGACATACAAATACTGCGGGGAATAGACAAGGTGGACAGAGATAGGATGTTCCAGAGAGGGACACAGGGACAAGGGGTCACAACTGGAAGCTGAAGACCAGACGATCACAGGGACGTTAGGAAGTATTTCTTCAGCCCATAGAGTTGTCAGCAAGTGGAATAGCCTAGCAAGTGAAGTAGTGGAGGCAGGAACCATACATAGTTTTAAGAAGAGGTATGATAAAGCTCACGACAGAGAGAGAGGGATCCAGTAGCGATCAGTGAAGAGGCGGGGCAGGAGCTGAGTCTCGACCCCTGCAACCACAATTAGGTGAGCATTAGTGAGCACACACACACACACACACACACACACACACACACACACACACACACACATCACAACACACACACACACAAACCACAACACACACACACACACACACACACAACACACACACACACACACACACACACACACATACACAACACACCACACACAAACACACACACACACACACACACAAAACACACACACACACACACACACACACACACACACACAACACATACACACACCAACAAAAACCAAACAAACCAACAAAAAATCCAAAAATCAAAACCAACCCAACACCCCACCACAAAAAACAAACAACACACAACAACAACCCCACACACAACACACACACACACACCACACACACAACAAAACACAAAACCCACACACACACCACAAAACACACAAACACAAAAACACACACAACAACCAACCACCCCAACCACAAAACTACAAGATCAACAAACTTCAGAATATAATTCATAAACTTGAATAAAGAATAATTTAGAAGCTTATACACGACATGTATTAGAGCAATCATTGAGTACGCAGCCCCAACATGGAGCCCACATCTGGAAAACACGTGAAGAAGGTTAAAAAGGTTGAAGGAATTGAACCTGACGACCTTGGCTAAAGGAAATATGATTACGACATAGAAAATCATAAGATGGGTTTCGAGAGTTTTCCTACTGCCGGAACCCGGCCTTGAGCCAGGCTTGTCTGGTGATTGTCTGGTCAATTATGTTGTTGCTGGTGGTGGTCCGCTGACCCACATATGCATCACAGCCTGGTTGAAGATACTTGTCTAGTTTCCTCTTGAAGACTTCTACACTTGTTCCAGCAGTGTTTCTGATATCTTCTGGTAAGATGTTGAATAATCTGGGACCACGAATGTTGATACAATGTTCTCTTATTGTGCTCACCGCACCCCGCTCCTCACTGGGTTATTTTACAACTTCCTCCCATCTCTCTCACTCCAGTATGTTGTTATGGCAGTGTGCAGATTTGGGACCAGGACCTCGAGTACTTTCCTGGTATATATTAACATGTATCTGCCTATTCATCCAGAGTATATATTTAAGACTTTAAGGGCTTCTCAGTAATTTAAACTGCTTCAACTGACTCTATGCGGCTGTAAATTATTTATGTATCTATACGGTCTGATACCTCACCTTTCCCTTTACCCGGGGCTGTCAAAAACTGAAAAACGTGTGGTCCAAGCATGGAGCACATAACTGCCCCAAGTACTTTGAAGTCGAAAATTTCCAAAGGTTTAAAACCAGACTAGTAACAGAACTGAGGGAAATGTTCCATGAGAAGAGGTTAAGGAACTGAACCTGACGACCTCAGAGAAGGGAAAAAGGGGTATGATTACAACATACAAAATCTTAAGAGCAACTGACCCGGCAGATAAGGAGACTGAATTAACATGACCAGGATTAAGGGGATGTCAGGAAATATTTCTTTAGTCTCAGGGTAGTTGAAAAGTGGAATGACTTGGATAAGGCAGTGGTTACCTGTAGTTGCTTCCGGAGGTCACCACTCCCTTGGGCCTGGTCCCCAAACCCGGCCCCCTGGCCGCTGGTCTGGTGTCCACTGCATCAAACTTAATGCAAGTTTCAAAAAATGATACTGTATGTCTCAAGAACCCAGACCTCCCTCTTGCTCCTGGTAAGGTCAGGAGCTGAATCTCGACCCCCGGAAACACAAATCAGTGAATGTATACACAATACACAAATTAACGGGAAAACTAGGACCCCCTTTCCCTTTTATAGGGTCCACAGACAAGAGAATTAAACTTATACAAACAGAAGAAGAATATTTTAAACCAAAGAGCCAATAAAGCATTTAAATTACTGGGGAAAGCTTTAAAATTTTAGGGTACGTATGTATTTACTGGAGCGGAGGAGAGAGAGGTAAAATGATAATAATATCCTGGAAAGTACTAGAGGTCCTGGTCCCAAATCTGCACACTGCCATAACAACATACTGGAGTGAGAGATATGAAAGGAAGTAAAGGGGAAAAAAAAAAGTGAGGAGCAGGGGTGCGGTGGGCACAATAAGAGAACACTGTATCAACATTCCCTGTCCCAGATTATTTAACATCTACAGAAGATATCAGAAACACTGCTGGAACAAGTGTAGAAGTCTTCAAGAGGAAACTGGACAAGTATCTTCACCAGGTGCCAGATCAACCAGGCTGTGATGGATATATCTGTCAGCAAACCACCAGCAGCAACAACCTGGTTGACAAGGCAAGCACCAGACGAGCCTAGCTCATGGCCGGGCTCCGAGAGTAGAAAAAATCTTGGAACTTATCAAAGGTCAAAGGTCTGGAGTGAAAAAAGAAGAGTGACGAGGGAGGATGAACCAGCAAGACTCGACCTGGTTTTTACACAAAATGATTCTGACCTAACTAAAATTGTTTATAGGGAACCAGTAAGTGGCAGCGATCAGGTGGTTCATGATGATGATAGATGACTCTCTGGAGGGTGACCCCCAGCACCGTCTTTACCAGATGGCGAGCCATCTTGCACTACCCGCTGAGAGAGAGAGAGAGAGAGAGAGAGAGAGAGACTTTATTTCAGGGTCTTGAAGGTTGATTACAGGTCATGGTGGGCAAAGATAATGTGGTCTGTTTGTTGAGGAACCTGCTGGTGTATTTGTTCCAGTTATCATATTTTTCCCCGTCCTATTCAATCCAGACAAAGACAGTTAATACGATTCTGGAAATAAAGAACAACCAAATACTAGACAGTGAAAAGGATCTGGGGGTGAATGTAACACCTAACATATCACCTGAATAATACACATTAGCGGTACATGCAAGATTAGCAAACCTCAGAACAACATTTAAGAACTTAATTTTTGTTATATACACGAACAGCAGTAAACTTACACCGGTCGTGAGTACCCAGCACCAGCATGGAGCCCCACACCTAGTCAAACACGTGAACAAACTGGTAAAGTCGAAAGATCACCAACCATGACCCATACCGTATACACTGACTCACACACCATGTACACTGACACACACCATGTACACTGACACACACCATGTTCACTGACCTACACATGTACACTGACACACACCATGTTCACTGACCTACACATGTACACTGACACACACCATGTTCACTGACCTACACATGTACACTGACACACATGTACACTGACACACACCATGTACACTAACCCACACACTATGTACACTTACCAACACACCATGTACACTGACCCACACCATGCACATTGACTCACACATCATACACACTCACCCACACGCCATGTACACTGACCCACACACCATGTACAGTGACCCACACATGTACACTTTCTACACACACTATGTACACTGACCCAAAACACCATGTACACTGACACACACCATGTACACTGACCCCCACACCATGTACACTGACACACACCATGTACACTGACCCACACACCATGTACAGTGGCACACATCATGTACAAATGACCCCCACACCATGTAAAACTGACACACACCATGTACACTGACCCAAAACACCATGTACAGTGGCACACATCATGTACACTGACCCCCACACCATGTACACTGACACACACCATGTACACTGACCCACACACCATGTACAGTGACACACACCATGTACACTGACACACACCACGTACACTGACCCACACACCATGTACAGTGACCCACACACCATGTACACTGACCCACACACATGTACACTGACCCACACACCATGTACACTGACCCGCACACCATGTACATTGACCCACACACCATGTACACTAATCCACACACCATGTACACTGACCCACACACCATGTACACTGACCCACACACCATGTGCAGTGACACACACCATGTACACTGACCCACACACCATGTACAGTGACACACACCATGTACATTGACCCACACACCATGTACACTGACCCACACACCATGTACACTGACCCACACACCATGTACACTGACCCACACACCCTGTACATTGACCCACACACCATGTACACTAATCCCACACCATGTACCTGACCCACACACCATGTACACTGACCCACACACCATGTGCAGTGACACACACCATGTACACTGACCCACAACCCATGTTTCAGTGACACCCACCATGTACACGACCCACACACCATGTACAGTGACAACACACCATGTTACACTGACCCCCACAAACCCTGTACACTGACCCACACACCATGTACAGTGACACCATGTACACTGACCCACACACCATGTACAGTGACACACACCATGTACACTGACCCACACACCATGTACAGTGACACACACCATGTACACTGACCCACACACCATGTACAGTGACACACACCATGTACACTGACCCCCACCCCATGTACAGTGAAAACCACCATGTACACTGACCCACACACCATGTACACTGACCCACACACCTGTACATTGACCCACACACCATGTACACTGACCCACACAAACCATGTACACTGACCCACACACCATGGGCAGTGACACACACATGTACACGACCCACACACCATGTACAGTGACACACACCATGTACATTGACCCACACACCATGTTACACTGACACACACCATGTACACTGAAACCCCCACACATGTACACTGAACCCCCACCCATGTACACTGACCCACACACCATGTACACTGACCCCCACACCATGTACACTGACCCACACACCATGGACACTGACACACACCATGTACACTGACCCACACCATGTACACTGACACACACCATGTACACTGACCCACACACCTTGTACACTGACCCACACACCATGTACACTGACACACACCATGTACACTGACACACACCATGTACAGTGACACACACCTTGTACACTGACCCACACACCTTGTACACTGACCCACACTATGTACACTGACCCACACACAATGTACACTGACCCACACACCTTGTACACTGACCCACACTATGTACACTGACCCACACACCATGTACACTGACCCACACACCTTGTACACTGACCCACACTATGTACACTGACCCACACACCATGTACACTGACCCACACACCTTGTACACTGACCCACACTATGTACACTGACCCACACACCATGTACACTGACCCACACACCTTGTACACTGACCCACACTATGTACACTGACCCACACACCTTGTACACTGACACACAGCATGTACACTGACACACACCATGTACAGTGACACACACCTTGTACACTGACCCACACACCTTGTACACTGACCCACACTATGTACACTGACCCACACACCATGTACACTGACCCACACACCTTGTACACTGACCCACACTATGTACACTGACCCACACACCATGTACACTGACCCACACACCTTGTACACTGACCCACACTATGTACACTGACCCACACACCATGTACACTGACCCACACACCTTGTACACTGACCCACACCATGTACACTGACCCACACACCTTGTACACTGACCCACACTATGTACACTGACCCACACACCATGTACACTGACCCACACACCTTGTACACTGACCCACACTATGTACACTGACCCACACACCTTGTACACTGACCCACACTATGTACACTGACCCACACACCTTGTACACTGACCCACACCATGTACACTGACCCACACACCTTGTACACTGACCCACACTATGTAATATTTAAGACAACTGCAGGTCCACTCTGCCCTGACGTCAACATCCTTCACAAGCTAGAATTATGTATGACTTTGTGAGGTGGCGGCTCCCCCCTTCCTGCATGTTGTTGGGGGGGAGGAGAAGCGGGGGAAGGGAAGTGGGGGGGGGAGGGAGACAACCCAAGAGGCAATTCGGGGAAGGGAAGAGACGTGGGGAATATGTCCCGACCTCAGTACGGGGGGAAGAGGTCTGTGAAGGAAGACAGGTCTGTGGAGGAAGACAGGTCTGTGAAGGAAGACAGGTCTGTGGAGGAAGACAGGTCTGTGAAGGAAGACAGGTTTGTGGAGGAAGACAGGTCTGTGGAGGAAGACAGGTCTGTGAAGAAAGACAGGTCTGTGAAGGAAGACAGGTTTGTGGAGGAAGACAGGTTTGTGAAGGAAGACAGGTTTGTGGGGGAAGACAGGTCTGTGGAGGAAGACAGGTCTTTTGGGGAAAAACAGGTCTGTGAAGAAAGACAGGTCTGTGAAGGAAGACAGGTTTGTGGAGGAAGACAGGTTTGTGGAGGAAGACAGGTCTGTGGAGGAAGACAGGTCTGTGGAGGAAGACAGGTCTGGGGGAGGAAGACAGGTTGTGAAGAAAGACAGGTCTGTGAAGGAAGGGCAGGTTTGTGGAGGAAGACAGGGCTGTGGAGGAAGACAGGTCTGTGGAGGAAGACAGGTCTGTGGAGGAAGACAGGTCTGTGGAGGAAGACAGGTCTGTGGAGGAAGACAGGTCTGTGGAGGAAGACAGGTTTGTGGAGGAAGACAGGTGTGTGGAGGAAGACAGGTCTGTGAAGGAAGACAGGTCTGTGGAGGAAGACAGGTCTGTGGAGGAAGACAGGTCTGTGGAGGAAGACAGGTTTGTGGAGGAAGACAGGTGTGTGGAGGAAGACAGGTCTGTGGAGGAAGACAGGTCTGTGAAGGAAGACAGGTCTGTGGAGGAAGACAGGTCTGTGGAGGAAGACAGGTCTGTGGAGGAAGACAGGTCTGTGGAGGAAGACAGGTCAGTGGAGGAAGACAGGTCAGTGGAGGAAGACAGGTCTGTGGAGGAAGACAGGTCAGTGGAGGAAGACAGGTCAGTGGAGGAAGACAGGTCAGTGGAGGAAGACAGGTCAGTGGAGGAAGACAGGTCAGTGGAGGAAGACAGGTCAGTGGAGGAAGACAGGTCAGTGGAGGAAGACAGGTCAGTGGAGGAAGACAGGTCAGTGGAGGAAGACAGGTCAGTGGAGGAAGACAGGTCAGTGGAGGAAGACAGGTCAGTGGAGGAAGCCAAGTCAAATATTTACTCAGTTTAACATGGGGTGTCAAAATGGTCACAATTATTAAATAATTTTCCCCAGTATCAGTATTACCATCATGGAAGCTGCAACTCAACTTTAGCAACACACCCACAACATGGACTAAGTAACACTTGCTAGCAATACACCCACAACAAAGACTAAGTAACACTTGCTAGCAACACACCCACAACAAAGACTAAGTAACACTTGCTAGCAACACACCCACAACAAGGACTAAGGAACACTTGCTAGCAACACACCACACAACAAGACTAAGTAACACTTGCTAGCAACACACCCACAACAAAGACTAAGGAACACTTGCTAGCAACACACCCACAACAAAGACTAAGGAACACTTGCTAGCAACACACCCACAACAAAGACTAAGTAACACTTGCTAGCAACACACCCACAACAAAGACTAAGTAACACTTGCTAGCAACACACCCACAACAAAGACTAAGTAACACTTGCTAGCAACACACCCACAACATGGACTAAGTAACACTTGCTAGCAACACACCCACAACAAAGACTAAGTAACACTTGCTAGCAACACACCCACAACAAAGACTAAGTAACACTTGCTAGCAACACACCCACAACAAAGACTAAGTAACACTTGCTAGCAACACACCCACAACAAGGACTAAGTAACACTTGCTAGCAACACACCCACAACAAAGACTAAGTAACACTTGCTAGCAACACACCCACAACATGGACTAAGTAACACTTGCTAGTAACACACCCACAACAAGGACTAAGGAACACTTGCTAGCAACACACCCACAACAAAGACTAAGGAACACTTGCTAGCAACACACCCACAACAAGGACTAAGGAACACTTGCTAGCAACACACTCACAACAAGGACTAAGGAACACTTACTAGCAACACACCCACAACAAGGACTAAGGAACACTTGCTAGCAACACACCCACAACAAAGACTAAGGAACACTTGGTAGCAACACACCCACAACAAGGACTAC
This sequence comes from Cherax quadricarinatus, assembly GCF_026875155.1. Taxonomy (NCBI): domain Eukaryota; kingdom Metazoa; phylum Arthropoda; class Malacostraca; order Decapoda; family Parastacidae; genus Cherax; species Cherax quadricarinatus. The sequence continues at coordinate 14,856,050 of NC_069413.1, read as the reverse complement.
GGAACACTTGCTAGCAACACACCAACAAGGAGGAAGGAACACTTGCTAGCAACACACCCACAACAAGGACTAAGGAACACTTGCTAGCAACACACCCACAACAAGGACTAAGGAACACTTGCTAGCAACACACCCACAACAAGGACTAAGGAACACTTGCTAGCAACACACCCACAACAAAGACTAAGTAACACTTGCTAGCAACACACCCACAACAAGGACTAAGGAACACTTGCTAGCAACACACCCACAACGAAGACTAAGGAACACTTGCTAGCAACACACCCACAACAAAGACTAAGGAACACTTGCTGCAACACGCCCACAACAAGGACTAAGGAACACTTGCTAGCAATACACCCACAACAAAGACTAAGGAACACTTGGTAGCAACACACCCACAACAAAGACTAAGGAACACTTGGTAGCAACACACCCACAACAAAGACTAAGGAACACTTGGTAGCAACACACCCACAACAAGGACTAAGGAACACTTGCTAGCAACACGCCCACAACAAGGACTAAGGAACACTTGCTAGCAATACACCCACAACAAGGACTAAGGAACACTTGCTAGCAACACACCCACAACAAGGACTAAGGAACACTTGCTAGCAACACACCCACAACAAGGACTAAGGAACACTTGCTAGCAACACGCCCACAACAAGGACTAAGGAACACTTGCTAGCAACACATCCACAACAAAGACTAAGGAACACTTGCTAGCAACACGCCCACAACAAGGACTAAGGAACACTTGCTAGCAACACGCCCACAACAAGGACTAAGGAACACTTGCTAGCAACACACCCACAACAAGGACTAAGGAACACTTGCTAGCAACACACCCACAACAAGGACTAAGGAACACTTGCTAGCAGCACACCCACAACATGGACTAAGGAACACTTGCTAGCAACACACCCATAACAAGGACTAAGGAACACTTGCTAGCAACACACCCACAACAAGGACTAAGGAACACTTGCTAGCAACACACCCACAACAAGGACTAAGGAACACTTGCTAGCAACACAACCCACAACAAGGACTAAGGAACACTTGCTAGCAACACACCCACAACAAAGACTAAGTAACACTTGCTAGCAACACACCCACAACAAAGACTAAGTAACACTTGCTAGCAACACACCCACAACAAGGACTAAGTAACACTTGCTAGCAAACACACCCACAACAAAGACTAAGTAACACTTGCTAGCAACACACCCACAACATGGACTAACATGTCACACCACAACATTGCTAACACGTAAACACACCCACAACAAGGACTAAGGAACACTTGCTAGCAACACACCCACAACAAAGGACTAAGGAACACTTGCTAGCAACACACTCACAACAAGGACTAAGGAACACTTACTAGCAACACACCCACAACAAGGACTAAGGAACACTTGCTAGCAACACACCCACAACAAAGACTAAGTAACACTTGCTAGCAACACACCCACAACAAAGACTAAGTAACACTTGCTAGCAACACACCCACAACAAGGACTAAGTAACACTTGCTAGCAACACACCCACAACAAAGACTAAGTAACACTTGCTAGCAACACACCCACAACATGGACTAAGTAACACTTGCTAGTAACACACCCACAACAAGGACTAAGGAACACTTGCTAGCAACACACCCACAACAAAGACTAAGGAACACTTGCTAGCAACACACTCACAACAAGGACTAAGGAACTCTTACTAGCAACACACCCACAACAAGGACTAAGGAACACTTGCTAGCAACACACCCACAAAAAAGACTAAGGAACACTTGCTAGCAACACACCCACAACAAGGACTACGGAACACTTGCTAGCAACACACCAACAAGGAGGAACACTTGCTAGCAACACACCCACAACAAGGACTAAGGAACACTTGCTAGCAACACACCCACAACGAAGACTAAGGAACACTTGCTAGCAACACACCCACAACAAAGACTAAGGAACACTTGCTGCAACACACCCACAACAAGGACTAAGGAACACTTGCTAGCAACTACACCCACAACAAGGACTAAGGAACACTTGCTAGCAACACACCCACAACAAGGACTAAGGAACACTTGTTAGCAACACACCCACAACAAAGACTAATAACACTTGCTAGCAACACACCCACAACAAAGACTAAGTAACACTTGCTAGCAACACACCCACAACAAAGACTAAGTAACACTTGTTAGCAACACACCCACAACAAAGACTAAGTAACACTTGCTAGCAACACGCCCACAACAAAGACTAAGTAACACTTGCTAGCAAACACACCCACAACAAAGGACTAAGTAACACTTGCTAGCAACACACCCACAACAAGGACTAAGTAACACTTGGTAGCAACACACCCACAACAAAGACTAAGGAACACTTGGTAGCAACACACCCACAACAAAGACTAAGGAACACTTGCTAGCAACACACCCACAACAAAGACTAAGTAACACTTGCTAGCAACACACCCACAACAAAGACTAAGTAACACTTGCTAGCAACACACCCACAACAAAGACTAAGGAACACTTGTAGCAACACACCCACAACAAGACTAAGGAACACTTGCTAGCAACACACCCACAACAAAGACTAAGGAACACTTGCTAGCAACACACCCACAACAAAGGACTAAGTAACACTTGGTAGCAACACACCCACAACAAGGACTAAGTAACACTTGGTAGCAACACACCCACAACAAAGACTAAGGAACACTTGCTAGCAACACACCCACAACAAAGACTAAGTAACACTTGCTAGCAACACACCCACAACAAAGACTAAGTAACACTTGCTAGCAACACACCCACAACAAAGACTAAGGAACACTTGCTAGCAACACACCCACAACAAGGACTAAGTAACACTTGCTAGCAACACACCCACAACAAAGACTAAGTAACACTTGCTAGCAACACACCCACAACAAGGACTAAGTAACAGTTGCTAGCAACACACCCACAACAAGGACTAAGGAACACTTGGTAGCAACACAACCACAACAAGGACTAAGTAACACTTGCTAGCAACACAAACATTCAAAACAGAGAAATACTACTACATTAAAGGGATCGGGGAATATTACTCTAATTACTGAATTTCGATGGCTTCACGAACCCAGAAAAGTGTCCCCCGTAGTGTACTAACCCCAGCCTTGTTGCCTCACTGCAAGTCTAATGGAACAGTGCAGAGTGCGGCAAAGTTTGCAACGCACTTAATATCTGCAGTAAAGATGAGGAGTAGGAGGAGACGCTTCATAGTTATCACATGGTAACTAAAATACCCACCCTCCCTTCCCTTAAAATTCTCTACCCAAATAGAAATATTGGGACATCCCACTAACTTATCTAGGTTGTGTGGTGTGCTTACCTGGCCCTCGTTCGAGCCTACATGATGGAATAACTCAGCAAAAGTACTATGAGTGACCCTTAATTGCTTAAATAGCAACGCATTTCTTGCCGAATAAAGCAAGTAAAAATTTGTGTATGCAATAATTTCGCCAAAATCATTCTGAACCTAACGAAAAAATGTATTTCATTATGTTTCTTTATTATTAATTAAATTATTGTAAACTTATCTAAAATATATTTAGTTGAATTAGGCTAAATTTAAATTGTGGTTCATTACGACTAAGGAAAGTTAGGAAAGTTTTCTAAGGTCCTTTGGTACAAAATTATTAATTTTTACATTGACATAAATGAAAAAATATATCTTTAAACGCAGAAAAGCAAATTTTAGAAAGAACTTAATTTTAAATGAGTTCTTGCTAACTGACTAATGTTAACTACTCCGTAACTCAGGTAGAACCATTAAGTAGTTACACTAACATACGAACCTAACTGAGATGGGCAGAAACATCAACCATTATATCATCCTCTGGAGACGATACTAGACTCTGTAAGAGTGTGACACCCACTGAGGACTAGACTCTGTAAGAGTGTGGCACCCACTGAGGACTAGACTCTGTAAGAGAGTGGCACCCACTGAGGACTAGACTCTGTAAGAGTGTGGCACCCACTGAGGACTAGACTCTGTAAGAGAGTGACACCCACTGAGGACTAGACTCTGTAAGAGAGTGACACCCACTGAGGACTAGACTCTGTAAGAGAGTGGCACCCACTGAGGACTAGACTCTGTAAGAGAGTGCACCCACTGAGGACTAGACTCTGTAAGAGAGTGGCACCCACTGAGGACTAGACTCTGTAAGAGAGTGGCACCCACTGAGGACTAGACTCTGTAAGAGAGTGACACCCACTGAGGACTAGACTCTGTAAGAGTGTGGCACCCACTGAGGACTAGACTCTGTAAGAGTGTGGCACCCACTGAGGACTAGACTCTGTAAGAGAGTGGCACCACTGAGGACTAGACTGTGTAAGAGAGTGGCACCCACTGAGGACTAGACTCTGTAAGAGAGTGACACCCACTGAGGACTAGACTCTGTAAGAGAGTGACACCCACTGAGGACTAGACTCTGTAAGAGAGTGGCACCCACTGAGGACTAGACTCTGTAAAGAGTGGCACCCACTGAGGACTAGACTCTGTAAGAGAGTGGCACCCACTGAGGACTAGACTCTGTAAGAGAGTGACACCCACTGAGGACTAGACTCTGTAAGAGTGTGGCACCCACTGAGGACTAGACTCTGTAAGAGAGTGACACACACTGAGGACTAGACTCTGTAAGAGTGTGGCACCCACTGAGGACTAGACTCTGTAAGAGAGTGGCACCCACTGAGGACTAGACTCTGTAAGAGAGTGGCACCCACTGAGGACTAGACTCTGTAAGAGTGTGGCACCCACTGAGGACTAGACTCTGTAAGAGTGTGGCACCCACTGAGGACTAGACTCTGTAAGAGTGGCACCCACTGAGGACTAGACTCTGTAAGAGAGTGGCACCCACTGAGGACTAGACTCTGTAAGAGAGTGACACCCACTGAGGACTAGACTCTGTAAGAGAGTGACACCCACTGAGGACTAGACTCTGTAAGAGAGTGGCACCCACTGAGGAATAGACTCTGTAAGAGAGTGGCACCCACTGAGGACTAGACTCTGTAAGAGAGTGGCACCCACTGAGGACTAGACTCTGTAAGAGAGTGGCACCCACTGAGGACTAGACTCTGTAAGAGAGTGGCACCCACTGAGGACTAGACTCTGTAAGAGAGTGGCACCCACTGAGGACTAGACTCTGTAAGAGTGGCACCCACTGAGGACTAGACTCTGTAAGAGAGTGGCACCCACTGAGGACTAGACTCTGTAAGAGAGTGGCACCCACTGAGGACTAGACTCTGTAAGAGAGTGGCACCCACTGAGGACTAGACTCTGTAAGAGAGTGGCACCCACTGAGGGACTAGACTCTGTAAGAGAGTGGCACCCACTGAGGACTAGACTCTGAAAAAGTGGCACCCACTGAGGACTAGACTCTGTAAGAGAGTGGCACCCACTGAGGACTAGACTCTGTAAGAGAGTGGAACCCACTGAGGACTAGACTCTGTAAGAGAGTGGCACCCACTGAGGACTAGACTCTGTAAGAGTGTGGCACCCACTGAGGACTAGACTCTGTAAGAGAGTGGCACCCACTGAGGACTAGACTCTGCAAGAGAGTGGCAACCCACTGAGGACTAGACTCTGTAAGAGAGTGGAACCCACTGAGGACTAGACTCTGTAAGAGAGTGGCACCCACTGAGGACTAGACTCTGTAAGAGAGTGGAACCCACTGAGGACTAGACTCTGTAAGAGACTGGCACCCACTGAGGACTAGACTCTGTAAGAGAGTGGCACCCACTGAGGACTAGACTCTGCAAGAGAGTGGCACCCACTGAGGACTAGACTCTGTAAGAGGGGTGGCACCCACTGAGGACTAGACTCTGTAAGAGAGTGGACCCACTGAGGACTAGACTCTGTAAGAGAGTGGCACCCACTGAGGACTAGACTCTGTAAGAGAGTGGCACCAACTGAGGACTAGACTCTGCAAGAGAGTGGCACCCACTGAGGACTAGACTCTGCAAGAGTGTGGCACCCACTGAGGACTAGACTCTGTAAGAGAGTGGCACCCACTGAGGACTAGACTCTGTAAGAGATTGGCACCCACTGAAGACTAAACTCTGTAAGAGAGTGGCACCCACTGAGGACTAGACTCTGTAAGAGTGTGGCACCCACTGAGGACTAGACTCTGTAAGAGATTGGCACCCACTGAGGACTAGACTCTGCAAGAGAGTGACACCCACTGAGTACTAGACTCTGCAAGAGAGTGCCACCCACTGAGGACTAGACTCTGCAAGAGAGTGGCACCCACTGAGGACTAGACTCTGCAAGAGAGTGACACCCACTGAGGACTAGACTCTGTAAGAGAGTGACACCCACTGAGGACTAGACTCTGCAAGAGAGTGGCACCCACTGAGGACTAGACTCTGCAAGAGAGTGGTACCCACTGAGGACTAGACACTGCAAGAGAGTGGCACCCACTGAGGAATAGACTCTGCAAGAGAGTGGCACCCACTGAGGACTAGACTCTGCAAGAGAGTGGCACCCACTGAGGACTAGACTCTGCAAGAGAGTGCCACCCACTGAGGACTAGACTCTGTAAGAGAGTGACACCCACTGAGGACTAGACTCTGCAAGAGAGTGGCACCCACTGAGGACTAGACTCTGCAAGAGAGTGGCACCCACTGAGGACTAGACTCTGCAAGAGAGTGGCACCCACTGAGGACTAGACTCTGCAAGAGAGTGACACCCACTGAGGACTAGACTCTGTAAGAGTGTGGCACCCACTGAGGACTAGACTCTGTAAGAGTGTGGCACCCACTGAGGACTAGACTCTGTAAGAGTGTGGCACCCACTGAGGACTAGACTCTAAGAGAGTGACACCCACTGAGGACTAGACTCTGCAAGAGAGTGCCACCCACTGAGGACTAGACTCTGCAAGAGAGTGGCACCCACTGAGGACTAGACTCTGCAAGAGAGTGCCACCCACTGAGGACTAGACTCTGCAAGAGAGTGCCACCCACTGAGGACTAGACTCTGCAAGAGAGTGGCACCCACTGAGGACTAGACTCTGCAAGAGTGGCACTCACTGAGGACACAACAACCCTTCAAACTGATGTAAACAAAGTCTTGTGAGGACAAATTTCAGTTATTCCGTTATGTAAAAATTGAGGAAATAAAAACTACTCAACGGAGCAAAAATCGAACGTGAAGGTATGATAACATCAGAGGTTCTGACTGTCATGTGTCACAACTGTGATCATGACAGCAAGGAAAATAATAGGTTGGATAACTATAACCTTCACAACAGCAAGGAAAATAATAGTTTGGATAACTAGAACCTTCACAACAGCAAGGAAAATAATAGGTTGGATAAATAGAACCTTCACAACAGCAAGGAAAATGATAGGTTGGATAACTAGAACCTTCACAACAGCAAGGAAAATAATAGTTTGGATAACTAGAACCTTCACAACAGCAAGGAAAATGATAGGTTGGATAACTAGAACCTTCACAACATCAAGAAAAATGATAAGTTGGATAACTAGAACCTTCACAACAGCAAGGAAAATAATAGTTTGGATAACTAGAACCTTCACAACAGCAAGGAAAATGATAGGGTGGATAACTAGAACCTTCACAACAGCAAGGAAAATGATAGGTTTGATAGCTAGAGCCTTCACAACAGCAAGGAAAATGATAGGGTGGATAACTAGAAGCTTCACAACAGCAAGGAAAATGATAGGGTGGATAACTAGAACCTTCACAACAGCAAGGAAAATGATAGGTTGGATAACTAGAACCTTCACAACAGGAAGGAAAATGATAGGTTGGATAACTAGAACCTTCACAACAGCAAGGAAAATGATAGGTTGGATAACTAGAACCTTCACAACAGCAAGGAAAATAAGCTGGATAACTAGAACCTTCACAAAGCAAGGAAAATGATAAGCTGGATAACTAGAACCTTCACAACAGCAAGGAAAATGATAGGTTGGATAACTAGAACCTTCACAACAGCAAGGAAAATGATAGGTTGGATAACTAGAACCTTCACAACAGCAAGGAAAATGATAGGTTGGATAACTAGAACCTTCACAACAGCAAGGAAAAAAGATAGGTTGGATAACTAAAAAACCCTTTACAACAGCAAGGAAAATGATAGGTTGGATAACTAGAACCTTCACAACAGCAAGGAAAATGATAGGTTGGATAACTAAAACCTTCACAACAACAAGGATAATGATAGGTTGGATAACTAGAACCTTCACAAAAGCAAGGAAAATGATAGGTTGGATAACTAGAACCTTCACAACAGCAAGGAAAATGATAGGTTGGATAACTAGAACCTTCACAACAGCAAGGAAAATTATAAGCTGGATAATTAGAACCTTCACAACAGCAAGGAAAATGATGGGGTGGATAACTAGAACCTTCACAACAGCAAGGAAAATGATAGGTTGGATAACTAGAACCTTCACAACAGCAAGGAAAATGATAGGTTGGATAACTAAAACCTTCACAACAGCAAGAAAAACGATAGGATGGATAACTATAACCTTCACAACTGCAAGGAAAATGATAGGATGGATAACTAGAACCTTCAAAATAAGAGATGCCAAGCCAATGATGATCCTCTTTAAGTCATTTCTTCTCTCTAGGCTGGAATACTGCTGTATACTAACCTCTTTTTAAAGCAGGCGAAACTGCAGACTTAGAGAATATACACAGAACCTTTACTGCTCGTCTAAGTTAGGCCAGACATCTAAATTACTGAAAATGTTTGAAGTTACTTAAATTGTATTCCTTGGAGTGCAGGCGAGAAAGATACATTTTCATTTGCACCTGGAAAGTTATTCAAGGATTAGTCCCAAATCTGCACACAGAAATAATTTCTTACGAAAGCCAGAGGACTGGAAGAACGGTGCAAAAATACCTCCAGTGAAAAGAAGGGCTGCCATGAGTACACGCAAAGGCATAAACAAAAAGTGTTAGGGGCCCAAGGCTTTGCAAAAGCCTACCATCATATATAAAAGGTGTTACTCTGTGCTGTCTTCAAGAGGGAATTTGATAAGTTCGTAAAGTCAGTTCCTGATCAGCCGGGCTGTGGATCGTACGTCTGACAGTGAAAGGCCAGCAGTAATAACCTGGTTGATCCGGTCTTGAACCACCAGGCCTTGTCTGGGATGTAAATCCTTTCTTACAAACCTACTAGAATTCGACAGATTAACAAAGCGAAGGTAGGAGAAGAGACGAGAGAGAGAGAGAGAGATAGAAGAGGGAGAGCGAGAGAGGGAGAGAAAGGAAGAGCCGACAGAGAGAGAGAGAGAGACAGGAAAGAGAGAAAGACGAGTGAGGTGAGACAGAGCGCGAGAGAGAGAGAGACAAAAAAGAAGACAGATAGAAGAGCAAAGCGAGAGAGAGAGAGAGAGAGAGAGAGAGAGAGAGAGAGAGAGAGAGAGAGAGAGAGAGTACAGTGAATATTCTTGAACGGTAGGAAGCTTGTGACACAGTACTGCACAAGAGACTGGTACAAGAGCTAGAGGATCAGGCAGGAATAACAGGGAAAGGCATTGCAATGGCTCAAGGAATATGTAACAGGAAGGAAACAACGAGCAATTGTCCGAGAAGAGGTTGTTGGGATGGGTGCATGTGACGAGTGGGGTTCCACAAGGATCAGTACTAGGACCACTATTATTTCTTATATATGTGAAAGATAAGATGGAAGAGAATAGAGAAAGAGGTATCCCTCTTTGCAGATGATGTGAAACTAATGAGAATACAAGATGAGGATCACTATATCAGGACAGGCTGCAAGCTTGGTCTAATAAGTGGTTATTGAAATTTAACCCCAGCAAGTGCAAAGTTATATGAAGAGTGGGAATGTAAAGAAGACGGCAGACAGAGTACAGACTCGAGGAGTGGAACTCAAGAAAGACCTTGGGGTGAGTATTATACTGAGCATATCACTTGAGGTGGACATCAACCAAACAACTGATGCAGCAAATGAACGCCTGGCAAATTTGAGACTAGCTATCAGAAATCTAAATAGGGAGTCATTCAAGACACTGTACACCTTGTACGTCAGGCCCATACTGGAGTATGCAGCACCAGTATGGAACCCACACCTTGTCAAACACGTCAAGAAATTAGAGAAAGTGCAAAGGTTTCCAACAAGACTAATCCTGGAACCAAGGGGTATGTCTTACGAGGAGAGGTTAAGGGAAATCAACCTGGCGACACTGGAGGACAGGAGGGATAGGGGGACATGATAACGTACAAAATACTAAGAGGAATTGATAGGGTAGACAGGGACAGTTTAAGAAATGGGACACAGGAACACGAGGGCACAGTTACAGTTGGAAGCTAAAACCTTTGATGAGTCGTAGGGATGTTAGTAAATATTTCTTCAGTATTGGAATAGTCAGGAAGTGGAGCGACCTGGAGGGTGATGTAGTGGAGGCAGGATCCATACATAGCTTTAAGAGGCACGATAAAGCTCATGGAGCAGGGAATGAACCTAGTAGCGACCAGCGAAGAGGCGAGGCCAGGAGCTGTGACTCGACCCCTGCAATCATATATAGATGAGTACATATAGGTGAGTACACACACACACACACACACACACACACACACACACACACACACACACACACACACACACGCACACACACACACACACACACACACGCACGCACACGCACACACACACACACACCACACCACACACACAGTACAGAAGTGGTTAACAAAGCAAAAATAGTTGTGGGGTGCCGAGGGTCCGCGTTGATTCACACAGGTGAGGCAAATGAAACACAGGTGAAACACAGGTGAAAAGTGCCAGAGATGAAAGATAACAGGCAAGTAATAAATGTGAGAGAGGAAGAGAAGAGAGGAAAAGAGGAAGAAACAATAGAAAGAGGTAGAGAGGTGAAAATCCAGTAAATCACAGGTGAAAGACACAAGTGGGAGACAAGAATATAAGAAAGAAAAAACACTGCAACAGGCCTACTGGCCTATGCGACGCAGGTCCAATTCTCCCACCGGCTTAAGCTCACCGACCGTCTGACCTCACTAGGTCACTTAAAGGAGGAGCACAGCGTCCGACCTAGTAGCACAAGCTAGTCAGGTCCAACTCACACCCACTCATGTATTTATCCAAACTATTTTTAAAACTACACAAGGTCTTAGCCTCTATGATGGTACTCGGGAGTTTGTTCCACTAATCCACAACTCTTACCAAACCAGTGCTTTCCTATATCCTTCTTGAATCTGAGTTTTTCCAATTTAAAACCATTGCTGCGAGTCCTGTCTATTTAGATATTTTCAGCACGCTATTTACATCCCTTCATTAATTCCTGTTTTCCATTTATACTCCTCAATCATATCTTCCCTAATTCTACGTCTTTCTAGAGAGTGCAGATTCAGGGCCCTTAGTCTATCCTCATAGGGAAGATTTCTGATACATGGGATCAACTTTGTCATCCTCTTTTGTATGTTTTCCAGACCATTTATATCCATTCTGTAATACGGTGACCAAAACTGTGCAGCATAATCTAAATGAGGCCTAACCAAGGATATATAGAGTTGAAAAACAACCTGAGGGCTTCTGTTAGCTTTATTGCGAACACTAATGCACTGTTCTCTTGGTTTTAGATTACTGCTAACCAGAACTCCTAAATCCTTTTCGCAATCAGTAATATTAAGATCTACATTATTTAGTTTATATGTGGCATGGTTATTTTCCTGTCCAACATTTAGAACTTTGCATTTGTCAATATTAAACTGCATCTGCCATTTCTCTGACCACTGCATCAGTCTATTCAAATCATCCTGGAGTGCTCTAATGTCTTCATTAGAATGAATTGGACGGCTTATTTTGGTGTCATCAGCAAATTTGCTTATGTTGCTATTTATTCCCTCATCTACGTCGTTTATGTAGATTGTGAACAACAACGGGCCCAACACTGACCCTGTGGAACACCGCTTGTGACATGCCCCCATTTTGATTTCTCCCATTTATGTAAAATGCTGCCTATTTGTCAGCCATGCCTCTACCCAGGAAAAAAAATTTCCTCCTATTCCGTGTGCCTTAATTTTCCTCAGTAGTCTCTGGTGTGGAACTCTATCGAAAGCCTTACTGAAGTCCATATACACAATATCATATTCATTACCATGATCTACCTCCTCAAACACCTTAGTGAAGAAAGTTAGTAAATTCGTAAGACAGGAACGCCTCTTTGTAAAACCATGTTGAGATTCATTAATTAATCTGTGCCTGTCAAGATGGCTACGAATTGCTTCGGCAATTATTGATTCCATAAATTTACCAACTATGGAAGTAAGGCCTATTGGTCTATAGTTCGAAGCTAAGGACCTGTCACCTGCCTGGTAAATACGTATTACATTTGCCATTTTCCACTTGTCTGGCACTATGCCAGTTTGTAGTGATATATTGAAAAGATTAACCAAAGGTATGCTAAGTTCCTCTTTACATTCCTTTAACACCCTTGCAAACAGTTCATCAGGACCTGGGGATTTGTTAGGTTTTAATTTCTCTATTTGTCTAAGGACCATGTCACTAGTTACCCTAATTGTGCATAGTTTATTATCGTCCTGTTCCTGGAGTTTACCTGGAGAGAGTTCCGGGGGTCAACGCCCCCGCGGCCCGGTCTGTGACCAGGCCTCCTGTTCTACATAATTTATTTCTGGAATTTCGCTAGTAACTTCCCGAGTAAAACTGAGAGGAAGTAGGTATTGAAAAGTTCACACATACCCTTATCACTGTCAGTGATCTGACGTGAGTTCTCTTAAGGGGGCCAAATTTTGTCCCAAATTTCTTCTGTGTACCTTAAAGAACCCAAAAGTTTTCGAATCCTTTGCGACTTTAGTCTCATAATCCCTTTTTGCTTTTCTTATTCCTTTTTTCATTTCTCTCTTTAACTGAATATATTAATTTCTTAACTGCCATCCCTTTTGATAGTTTTAATACCCTTCTTTAGATCAATGAATTTTTTTAATCTTTTGTTTACCATTCGGGTATTTTGTTAGTTTAAATTTTCCCCTACTGGGACAAAGTCTCTGGGACCACCACTATGCTCGAAAAAAGCTATTGGAGTCTCGATTTTAAAGGGCCACTAGCCAGAAGGTGTGGGTCTTACACCCCAAATAATAAAAAGGTGTGAGGAGGGATTGTTGGATTACCTTTACCTTTGAAAAATTTCCCAAAGGGTTTTTCTCCCCGGGAGCCCGGCCAGGGGACAGGTTGTTAGTTAACCAGGTTGTTGCTGCTCGTGGCCTACTGCCCCAATATCCACACAGCCTGGTTATTGGCCCCTAGTAAAAGATATTGTCATTTTCCTCTAAAGCTTTACACTTATTCCAGCAGTGTTTTGATATCTTCGGGAAAAGATTTTGAAAATATGGGCCCACGAATGTTAAAACAATGTTCTCTTATTGGTCCCTGCGCCCTGCTCCCCCTGGGTTTATTTTTCAAATGTCCCAAGGGATATTTCTCTTGTTTTTTCCCGGCTGGCAGACCCTTTTAATTATTGTGTTTTTTTGAAAAAAAAGTCAGCTGACATATTCTCACCTGAAAGGGGGAAGTCTGGCCACATCTGCGGTGGGGAGAATGTACAGCTGGAGGTGGGGAAATATATACTTAACCCTGAAGGATGGGTGGAATTACTCCCGGGGGTGGGTGTACCTAACCCCCTGAAGGATAGGTGGGAGTTACGTCCTGGAGTGGGTAGTACCCACACTCTGAAAGGGTGGGTGAGGATTAAGTCCTGGGGTGGGAATACCCACCTCTGAAGGTGGTGAGGAGTTCAGTCCCGGGGATGGGTGTACCTACACTCTGAAGAATGGGGGAGGGGTTTCAGTCCGGAAGGGTAGTACCAACTCTGAAGGGGGGGTGAGGGTTACATCCTGGAGATGGGTGTACCTACACTTGAGGGGTGGGTGAGGAGTTTCAGTCCTGGAGGTGGGGATACCTACAACTGAAGGGTGGGTGAGGGTTTTCAGTCTGGAGAGGGGGGTACCTACTCTGAAAAGGTGGGGTTAAGTCCTGGAGATGGGTTACCTACACTCTGAAGGATGGGGTGAGGGTTACAGTCCCGGGGGTGGGTAGTACCTACACACTGAAGTGGGTGAGGAGTTTTAGTCCTGGGATGGGTGTACCCACCTCTGAAAGGGTGGGGGAGGATTCGTCCGGTGGGGGTGTTCCTACCCCTGAAGGGGGGTTAGGAGTTACAGTCCTGGAGATGGTAGTACCTCATCTGAAGGTGAGTGAGAAAAGGGGCCAAGCAAAGAGGGGGTTGAATGCTAAATTAGGCCCTTTTGTGTTGCAATCAACCATCATCAGGGGGCTTGAATATTGCAGAAACAGAGGGAAAATTTAGGGAAAGGTCCGTGCATGTGAATGGCTATCCCAAGGAAAGCCATTCACATTAAAGGATTTCACATGGGCAGAAAGGTGTGAGACAGACGAGCAGTGAGGCAGTAACCCAGGATGAGCAGTCATCTCACTCCTCAAGTGACAGTAATGAGAGAGAGGTAAGGAAAAGCCAGGGCTAGGTGAGAGGTCCAGGTGAGAGGTCCAGGTGAGAGGTCCAGGTGAGAGGTCCAGGTGAGAGGTCCAGGTGAGAGGTCCAGGTGAGAGGTCCAGGTGAGAGGTCCAGGTGAGAGGTCCGGTGAGAGGTCCAGGTGAGAGGTCCAGGTGAGAGGGCCCGGTGAGAGGTCCAGGTGAGAGGTCCAGGTGAGAGGGCCAGGTGAGGGGGGCCAGGTGAGAGGGCCAGGTGAGAGGTCCAGTGAGAGGTCCAGGTGAGAGGGCCAGGTGAGAGGTCCAGGTGAGAGGTCCAGGTGAGAGGTCCAGGTGAGAGGTCCAGGTGAGAGGTCCAGGTGAGAGGTCCAGGTGAGAGGTCCAGGTGAGAGGGCCAGGTGAGAGGTCCAGGTGAGAGGTCCAGGTGAGAGGTCCAGGTGAGAGGTCCAGGTGAGAGGTCCAGGTGGGGGTCCAGGTGAGAGGTCCAGGTGAGAGGTCCAGGTGAGAGGTCCAGGTGAGAGGTCCAGGTGAGAGGTCCAGGTGAGAGGTCCAGGTGAGAGGTCCAGGTGAGAGGTCCAGGTGAGAGGGCCAGGTGAGAGGTCCAGGTGAGAGGTCCAGGTGAGAGGGCCAGGTGAGAGGGCCAGGTGAGAGGGCCAGGTGAGAGGTCCAGGTGAGAGGTCCAGGTGAGAGGGCCAGGTGAGAGGTCCAGGTGAGAGGTCCAGGTGAGAGGTCCAGGTGAGAGGTCCAGGTGAGAGGTCCAGGTGAGAGGTCCAGGTGAGAGGTCCAGGTGAGAGGGCCAGTGAGAGGTCCAGGTGAGAGGTCCAGGTGAGAGGGCCAGGTGAGAGGTCCAGGTGAGAGGTCCAGGTGAGAGGGCCAGGTGAGAGGTCCAGGTGAGAGGTCCAGGTGAGAGGGCCAGGTGAGAGGGCCAGGTGAGAGGGCCAGGTGAGAGGGCCAGGTGAGAGGGCCAGGTGAGAGGGCCAGGTGAGAGGGCTAGGTGAGAGGTCCAGGTGAGAGGTCCAGGTGAGAGGGCCAGGTGAGAGGTCCAGGTGAGAGGGCCAGGTGAGAGGGCCAGGTGAGAGGGACAGATGAGAGGGATAGGTGAGAGGGACAGATGAGAGGGATAGGTGAGAGGGACAGGTGAGAGGGCCAGATGAGAGGGCCAGATGAGAGGGCCAGGTGAGCGGGACAAGTGAGAGGGATAGGTGAGAGGGACAGACAGGTGAGAGGGATAGGTGAGAGGGACAGGAGAGAGGGACAGGTGAGAGGGACAGGTGAGATGGACAGGCGAGAGGGACAGGCGAGAGGGACAGGTGAGAGGGATAGGTGAGAGGGACAGGTGAGAAGGAAAGTGATAGGGATAGGTGGGAGGGCCAGGTGAGAGGGACAGGTAAGAGGGACAGGTGAGAGGAACAGGTGAGAGGGCCAGGAGAAAGGGACGAGAGAGACAGGTGAGGACAGGTGAGAGGGACAGGTGAGAGGGATAGGCGAGAGGGACAGATGAGAGGGACAGGTGAGAGGGACAGGAGAAATGGACAGGTGAGAGGGACAGGTGAGAGGAACAGGTGAGATGGACAGGCGAGAGGGCTAGGTGAGAGACAGGTGAGAGGGATAGGTGAGAGGGACAGGAGGGACAGATGAGAGGGACAGGTGAGAGGGCCAAGTGATAGGGCCAGGTGAGAGGGATAGGTGAGAGGGACAGGCGAGAGGGACATGTGAGAGACAGGTGAGAGGACCAGGTGAGAGGGACAGGTAAGAGGGCCAGGTGAGAGGTCCAGGTGAGAGGGCCAGGTGAGAGGGCCAGGTGAGAGGGCCAGGTGAGAGGGCCAGGTGAGAGAGACAGGTGAGAGGGATAGGTGGAGGGACAGGAGAGAGGGACAGGCGGAGAGGACAGGTGAGAGGGACAGGTGAGAGGGCCAAGTGATAGGGCCAGGTGAGAGGGATAGGTGAGAGGGACAGAGCGAGAGGGAATGTGAGAGAGGTCAGGTGAGAGGGCAAGGTGAGAGGGACTGGTATGAGGGCACAGGTGAGGAGGGACGGCGTGAGAGGGCGCGGGGTGAGCTGAGGACAGTTGAGAGGGGCAGGTGAGGGGCCTGGGTGCGGAGGGTCAGGAGAGGACCAGGTGAAGAGGGACAGGTGTGAGGGACAGGTTGAGAGGGACAGGTGAAGGGGCCAATGATAGGGCCAGGTGAGAGGGACAGGCGAGTGGGGAAGAGTGAGAGGGACAGGGGTGAGAGGGCCAGGTGAGTGGGACAGGTGAGTAGGGCCGGGTGCATGAGGAGGGGCAGGTGAGAGGAGCAGGTGAGAGGGCCAGGTGAGAGGGCCAGCGTGAAAGTGGACAGGTAGAGAGGGATAGGTGAGCGGACAGGTGAGAGGGACAGGTGAGAGGGGAAAGCGTGCATTGGGACAGGTGAGAGGGACTGGTGAGATGGGACAGTGTGAGAGGGACAGGTGAGAGGGACAAGAGAGAGGGAAGGTGAGAGGGATAGTGAGATGGACAGCGTGAGAGGGTCAGGGCGAGAGGGACAATGTGAGAGGGACAGGTTAAGTATGGCCAGGTGAGAGGACTGGTGAGAGGAATCAGAGAGAGGCGCCCGGTGAGAGGGCCATGTGAGAGGGCCGGGTGAGAGGGCCAGGTGTGAGGGCAAGGTGAGGAGGGGCTGGGTGAGAGGGCCAGGGTGAGAGGCGCCAGGTGTAGTAGAGGGGGACGGGTGAGAGGGGACAGGTGAGAGAGGCCAGCTGAGAGGGCCAGGTGTGCAGGGATAGGTTGAGATGGAAGGTGAAGAGGGGACAGGCGAGAGGACAGGCGAGAGGGGCACAGGTAAGAGGGACAGGTGAGAGGAAAAGGTGAGAGGGCCGGGTGAGAGGGTTAGGTGACAGGGCCAGGTAAAAAGGGGACAGATGAGAGGGAGGTTAAGAGGGACACAGGTGAGAAGGACAGGTGGGTGCGGAAAGTGTGAGAGGGGCCAGAGTGATGAGGGACAAGTGAGCGGACAGGGTGAGAGGAACAGGGTGATGACAGGTGAGAGGGCCAGGTAGTGTGAGAGGCACAGGATGAGAGGGATAGGTGAGAGGGACAGGAGAGAGGGACAGGCGAGAGGAACAGGTGGGAGGGACAGGTGTATAAAGGGTCGTGTGATACTCTTGGGAATTCTTAGTATTTTGACAACCGTGATCACCACCGCTACAATAACCACATCAGGAACGTTAAGGAATGTGTTATGGTCCTCAGGAACGTTAAGGAATGTGTTATGGTCCTCAGGAACGTTAAGGGATATGGTTATGGTCCTCAGGAACGTTACAGAATTGTGTTATGGTCCTCAGGATACGTTAAGAATGTCGTTATGGTCTCAGGAACGTTAAGGAATGTGTTATGGTCCTCAGGAACGTTAAGGAATGTGTTATGGTCCTCAGGAACGTTAAGGAATGTGTTATGGTCCTCAGGAACGTTAAGGAATGTGTTATGGTCCTCAGGAACGTTAAGAATGTGTTTTGGTCCTCAGGAATACGTTTAAGGGATTGTGTTATGGTCCTCAGGAACGTTTAAGGAATGTGTTTATGGTTCCTCAGGAACGTTAAGGAATGTGTTATGGTCCTCAGGGACGGTAAGGAAATGTTGTTATGGTCCTCTGGAACGTTAAGGAATGTGTTTTTGGTCTCAGGAAGTTAAAGAATGTGTTTGGTCCTCAGGAAACGTAAGGAATGATCAATGGTCTCAGGAACGTTAAGGAATGTGTTATGGTCCCTCAGGAACGTTAAGGAATATGTTATGGTCCTCAGGAACGTTAAGGAATGTGTTATGGTCCCAGGAACGTTAAGGATTGTGTTATGGTCCTTCGGAAACGTAAGGAATGAGATATGGCCATCAGGTACGTTATGGAATATGTTATGGTTCATCAGGAACGTTAAGGATTGTGTTATGGTACTAAGGAACGTTAAGGAATGTGTTATGGTCTCAGGAAACGTTAAGGAATGTGTTATGGTCATACAGGAACGTTAAGGAATGTGTTATGGTCCTCAGGAACGTTAAGGAATGTGTTATGGTCCTCAGGAACGTTAAGGAATGAGATATGGTCCTCAGGAACGTTAAGAAATGTGTTATGGTCCTCAGGAACGTTAAGGAATATGTTATGGTCCTCAGGAACGTTAAGGAATGTGTTATGGTCGTCAGGAACGTTAAGGAATGTGTTATGGTCCTCAGGAACGTTAAGGAATGTGTTATGGTCCTCAGGAACGTTAAGGAATGTGTTATGGTCCTCAGGAACGTTAAGGAATGTGTTATGGTCTCAGGAACGTTAAGGAATGTGTTATGGTCCTCAGGAACGTTAAGGACTGGTTATGGTCCTCAGGAACGTAAGGACTGTGTTATGGTCCTCAGGAACGTTAAGGAATGTGTTATGGTCCTCAGGAACGTTAAGGAATGTGTTATGGTCCTCAGGAACGTTAAGGAATGTGTTATGGTCCTCAGGAACGTTAAGGAATGTGATATGGTCCTCAGGAACGTTAAGGAATGAGATATGGTCCTCAGGAACGTTAAGGAATGAAATATGGTCCTCAGGAACGTTAAGGAATGAGATATGGTCCTCAGGAACGTTAAGGAATGTGATATGGTCCTCAGGAACGTTAAGGAATGATATGGTCCTCAGGAACGTTAAGGAATGTGATATGGTCCTCAGGTACGTTAAGGAATGATATGGTCCTCAGGAACGTTAAGGAATGTGATATGGTCCTCAGGAACGTTAAGGAATGAGATATGGCCCTCAGGAACGTTAAGGAATGTGTTATGGTCCTCGAGAACGTTAAGGAATGTGTTATGGTCCTCAGGAACTTTAAGGAATGAGATATGGTCCTCAGGAACGTTAAGGAATGAGATATGGTCCTCAGGAACGTTAAGGAATGAGATATGGTCCTCAGGAACGTTAAGGAATGAGATATGGTCCTCAGGAACGTTAAGGAATGAGATATGGTCCTCAGGAACGTTAAGGAATGTGTTATGGTCCTCAGGAACGTTAAGGAATGTTATGGTCCTCAGGAACGTTAAGGAATGAGATATGGCCCTCAGGAACGTTAAGGAATGTGTTATGGTCCTCGGGAACGTTAAGGAATGTTGTATGGTCCTCAGAACGTTAAGGAATGAGATATGGTCCTCAGGAACGTTAAGGAATGTGTTATGGTCCTCAGGAACGTTAAGGAATGAGATATGGCCCTCAGGAACGTTAAGGAATGTGTTATGGTCCTCGGGAACGTTAAGGAATGTGTTATGGTCCTCAGGAACGTTAAGGAATGAGATATGGTCCTCAGGAACGTTAAGGAATGAGATATGGTCCTCAGGAACGTTAAGGAATGTGGTACGGCCCTCAGGAACGTTAAGGAATGAGATATGGTCCTCAGGAACGTTAAGGAATGTGTTATGGTCCTCGGGAACGTTAAGGAATGTGTTATGGTCCTCAGGAACGTTAAGGAATGTGTTATGGTCCTCAGGAACGTTAAGGAATGAGATATGGCCCTCAGGAACGTTAAGGAATATGTTATGGTCCTCAGGAACGTTAAGGAATGTGTTATGGTCCTCAGGAACGTTAAGGAATGTGTTATGGTCCTCAGGAACGTTAAGGAATGTGTTATGGTCCTCAGGAACGTTAAGGAATGAGATATGGCCCTCAGGAACGTTAAGGAATATGTTATGGTCCTCAGGAACGTTAAGGAATGTGTTATGGTCCTCAGGAACGTTAAGGAATGAGATATGGTCCTCAGGAAGGTTAAGGAATGTGTTATGGTCCTCAGGAACGTTAAGGAATGTGTTATGTCCTCGGAACGTTAAGGAATGTGTTATGGTCCTCAGGAACGTTAAGGAATGTGTTATGGTCCTCAGGAACGTTAAGGAATGTTATGGTCCTCAGGAACGTTAAGGAATGTGTCATGGTCCTCAGGAACGTTAAGGAATGTTATGGTCCTCAGGAACGTTAAGGAATGTGTTATGGTCCTCAGGAACGTTAAGGAATGCGTTATGGTCCTCAGAACGTTAAGGAATGTGTTATGGTCCTCAGGAACGTTAAGGAATGCGTTATGGTCCTCAGGAACGTTAAGGAATGTGTTATGTCCTCAGGAACGTTAAGGAATGTGTTATGGTCCTCAGGAACGTTAAGGAATGTGTTATGGTCCTCAGGAACGTTAAGGAATGTGTTATGGTCCTCAGGAACGTTAAGGAATGTGTTATGGTCCTCAGGAACGTTAAGGAATGTGTTATGGTCCTCAGGAATGTTAAGGAATGTGTTATGGTCCTCAGGAACGTTAAGGAATGGTTATGGTCCTCAGGAACGTTAAGAATGTGTTATGGTCCTCAGGAACGTTAAGGAATGTGTTATGGTCCTCAGGAACGTTAAGGAATGTGTTATGGTCCTCAGGAACGTTAAGGAATGTGTTATGGTCCTCAGGAACGTTAAGGAATGTGTTATGGTCCTCATGGAACGTTAAGGAATGTGTTATGGTCCTCAGGAACGTTAAGGAATGTGTTATGGCCTCAGGAACGTTAAGGAATGTGTTATGGTCCTCAGGAACGTTAAAGAATGTGTTATGGTCCTCAGGAACGTTAAGGAATGTGTTATGGTCCTCAGGAACGTTAAGGAATGTGTTATGGTCCTCAGGAACGTTAAGGAATGTGTTATGGCCCTCAGGAACGTTAAGGAATGTGTTATGGCCCTCAGGAACGTTAAGGAATGTGTTATGGTCCTCAGGAACGTTAAGGAATGTGTTATGGTCCTCAGGAACGTTAAGGAATGTGTTATGGTCCTCGGGAACGTTAAGGAATGTGTTATGGTCCTCAGGAACGTTAAGGAATGTGTTATGGTCCTCAGGAACGTTAAGGAATGTGTTATGGTCCTCAGGAACGTTAAGGAATGTGTCATGGTCCTCAGGAACGTTAAGGAATGTGTTATGGTCCTCAGGAACGTTAGGGAATATGTTATGGTCCTCAGGAACGTTAAGGAATATGTTATGGTCCTCAGGAACGTTAAGGAATGTGTTATGGTCCTCAGGAACGTTAAGGAATGTGTTATGGTCTCAGGAACGTTAAGGAATGTGTTATGGTCCTCAGGAACGTTAAGAATGTGTTATGGTCCTCAGAACATTAAGGAATGTGTTATGGTCCTCAGGAACGTTAAGGAATGTGTTATGGTCCTCAGGAACGTTAAGGAATGTGTTATGGTCCTCAGGAACGTTAAGGAATGTGTTATGGTCCTCAGGAACGTAAGGAATGTGTTATGGTCCTCAGGAACGTTAAGGAATTGTTATGGTCCTCAGGAACGTTAAGGAATGTGTTATGGTCCTCAGAACGTTAAAGAATGTGTTATGGTCCTCAGGAACGTTAAGGAATGTGTTATGGTCCTCAGGAACGTTAAGGAATGTGTTATGGTCCTCAGGAACGTTAAGGAATGTGTTATGGCCCTCAGAACGTTAAGGATGTGTTATGGCCCTCAGGAACGTTTAGGAATGTGTTATGGTCCTCAGGAACGTTAAGGAATGTGTTATGGTCCTCAGGAACGTTAAGGAATGTGTTATGGTCCTCGGAACGTTAAGAATGTGTTATGGTCCTCAGGAACGTTAAGGAATGTGTTATGGTCCTCAGGAACGTTAAGGAATGTGTTAATGTCCTCAGGAACGTTAAGGAATGTGTTATGGTCCTCAGGAACGTTAAGAATGTGTTAGGTCTCAGGAACGTATAGGGATATGTTATGGTCCTCAGGAACGTTAAGGAATATGTTATGTCCTCAGGAACGTTAAGGAATGTGTTATGGCCTCAGGAACGTTAAGGAATGTGTTATGGTCCTCAGGAACGTAAGGAATGTGTTATGGTCCTCAGGAACGTTAAGGAATGTGTTATGGTCCTCAGGAACATTAAGGAATGTGTTATGGTCCTCAGGAACGTTAAGGAATGTGTTATGGTCCTCAGGAACATTAAGGAATGTGTTATGGTCCTCAGGAAAGTTAAGGAATGTGTTATGGTCCTCAGGAACGTTAAGGAATGTGTTATGGTCCTCAGGAACATTAAGGAATGTGTTATGGTCCTCAGGAACGTTAAGGAATGTGTTATGGTCCTCAGGAACATTAAGGAATGTGTTATGGTCCTCAGGAACATTAAGGAATGTGTTATGGTCCTCAGGAACGTTAAGGAATGTGTTATGGTCCTCAGGAACGTTAAGGAATGAGATATGGTCCTCAGGAACGTTAAGGAATGAGATATGGTCCTCAGGAACGTTAAGGAATGAGATATGGTCCTCAGGAACGTTAAGGAATGAGATATGGTCCTCAGGAACGTTAAGGACTGTGTTATGGTCCTCAGGAACGTTAAGGAATGTGTTATGGTCCTCAGGAACGTTAAGGAATGTGTTATGGTCCTCAGGAACGTTAAGGAATGTGTTATGGTCCTCAGGAACGTTAAGGACTGTGTTATGGTCCTCAGGAACGTTAAGGACTGTGTTATGGTCCTCAGGAACGTTAAGGACTGTGTTATGGTCCTCAGGAACGTTAAGGAATGTGTTATGGTCCTCAGGAACGTTAAGGAATGTGTTATGGTCCTCAGGAACGTTAAGGAATGTGTTATGGTCCTCAGGAACGTAAGGAATGTGTTATGGTCCTCAGGAACGTTAAGGACTGTGTTATGGTCCTCAGGAACGTTAAGAATGTGTTATGATCCTCAGGAACGTTAAGGAATGTGTTATGGTCCTCAGGAACGTAAGGAATGTGTTATGGTCCAGGAACGTTAAGGAATGTGTTATGGTCCTCAGGAACGTTAAGGACTGTGTTATGGTCCTCAGGAACGTTAAGGACTGTGTTATGGTCCTCAGGAACGTTAAGGACTGTGTTATGGCCCCTCAGGAACGTTAAGGACTGTGTTATGGTCCTCAGGAACGTTAAGGACTGTGTTATGGTCCTCAGGAACGTTAAGGACTGTGTTATGGTCCTCAGGAACGTTAAGGACTGTGTTATGGTCGTCAGGAATGTTAAGGACTGTGTTATGGTCCTCAGGAACGTTAAGGACTGTGTTATGGTCCTCAGGAACGTTAAGGACTGTGTTATGGTCCTCAGGAACGTTAAGGAATGTGTTATGGTCCTCAGGAACGTTAAGGACTGTGTTATGGTCCTCAGGAACGTTAAGGACTGTGTTATGGTCGTCAGGAACGTTAAGGACTGTGTTATGGTCCTCAGGAACGTTAAGGACTGTGTTATGGTCCTCAGGAACGTTAAGGACTGTGTTATGGTCCTCAGGAACGTTAAGGACGTGTTTATGGTCCTCAGGAACGTTAAGGACTGTGTTATGGTCCTCAGGAACGTTAAGGACTGTGTTATGGTCATCAGGAACGTTAAGGACTGTGTTATGGTCCTCAGGAACGTTAAGGACTGTGTTATGGTCCTCAGGAACATTAAGGACTGTGTTATGGTCCTCAGGAACGTTAAGGACTGTGTTATGGTCCTCAGGAACATTAAGGACTGTGTTATGGTCCTCAGGAACATTAAGGACTGTGTTATGGTCCTCAGGAACATTAAGGACTGTGTTATGGTCCTCAGGAACATTAAGGACTGAGATAAAGTACAGTAAAAGGCTCGTCTACATGCTAATAATGGCATAAATCTTTCCCTTGTTACACTACACCGCCCGGCGTTTAGGGTTTGAAGTCTACCAGGTGAGGCGTTCTCAAGGTATCATATAAACAAAAACTTTGCAAAAAATTATTTTCTGTCAACCTCTTAAAGAAACATTGTTTTGTAAATAGTTTCAAGACGTTTCACACTATTTATCAGACCATTTACAAAATGACCTTCAAAATATCGCCTGGTCACAGACCGGGCCGCGGGGGCGTTGACCCCCGGAACTCTCTCCAGGTAAACTCCAGACCTCCTGATTAAGAGACCATTTTTCCAAACGGTCTGTAAACGGTCCCATGATGTCCCCAAGACAGAAAAATAAGAAACACCGGTTAGAAAAACTGAAAATAATGAGAACAGAGTGAAGTCTGTTACAAGGACCACCACAAACTGTGGTAAAACTTATAAATGAACTTGAGCTGCAATATGAGAGTGTCCTCGTATATAACAACCACAACAAAACCAACATCCGGTGTCATGGCTTTTGTTTCAAGGCGACAGAGCCTTTAATGACAAGGAAACAAGTGAAATACTCAAGTCACAATATGACTAGTTTTTTCAGAGTGGTTAATCAGTACAAAGACTTCTGAATCGAGTGAGTTTTTTCATGGGCGAGATTTCAACCCTATCTACATTATTGTTTCTGAGATAATCCTAACCCCCAGTGGACTCCCAAGTAATATACTGATTATATGTTCTTGCACTCTGTGTTCCTGCACTCTGTGTTCCTGCACTCTGTGTTCCTGCACTCTGTGTACCTGCACTCTGTGTTTCTGCACTCTGTGTTCCTGCACTCTGTGTTTCTGCACTCTGTGTTCCTGCACTCTGTGCCCCTGCACTCTGTGTTTCTGCACTCTGTGTTCCTGCACTCTGTGCCCCTGCACTCTGTTCCTGCACTCTGTGCCCCTGCACTCTGTGTTTCTGCACTCTGTGTTCCTGCACTCTGTGCCCCTGCACTCTGTGTTTCTGCACTCTGTGTTCCTGCACTCTGTGTTTCTGCACTCTGTGTTCCTGCACTCTGTGTTCCTGCACTCTGTGTTTCTGCACTCTGTGTTCCTGCACTCTGTGCCCCTGCACTCTGTTCCTGCACTCTGTGTTCCTGCACTCTGTGTTCCTGCACTCTGTGTTTCTGCACTCTGTGTTCCTGCACTCTGTGTTCCTGCACTCTGTGTTCCTGCACTCTGTGTTCCTGCACTCTGTGTTCCTGCACTCTGTGTTTCTGCACTCTGTGTTCCTGCACTCTGTGTTTCTGCACTCTGTGTTCCTGCACTCTGTGCCCCTGCACTCTGTTCCTGCACTCTGTGCCCCTGCACTCTGTTCCTGCACTCTGTGCCCCTGCACTTTGTTCCTGCACTCTGTGTTCCTGCACTCTGTGCCCCTGCACTCTGTGTTCCTGCACTCTGTGCCCCTGCACTCTGTTCCTGCACTCTGTGCCCCTGCACTTTGTTCCTGCACTCTGTGTTCCTGCACTCTGTGTTCCTGTACTCTGTGTTTCTGCACCCTGTGTTCCTGCACTCTGTGTTCCTGCACTCTGTGTTTCTGCACTCTGTGTTCCTGCACTCTGTGTTCCTGCACTCTGTGTTCCTGCACTCTGTGTTTCTGCACTCTGTGTTTCTGCACTCTGTGTTTCTGCACTCTGTGTTCCTGCACTCTGTGCCCCTGCACTCTGTTCCTGCACTCTGTGTTCCTGCACTCTGTGTTCCTGCACTCTGTGCCCCTGCACTCTGTGTTCCTGCACTCTGTGCCCCTGCACTCTGTTCCTGCACTCTGTGTTCCTGCACTCTGTGCCCCTGCACTCTGTGTTCCTGCACTGTGTCTCAGGCCACGACTCGTAGAGTGCAAGAAACCAACATGTTTAGACATGTTCTCTGAGGAGGTCTGGACACTGCAGTCATCCCACAGTACTTACAAACCGCTGATGTAACTTCATTCCACAAGACAACAACTATTTCTTTCTACAGTATACAGTGTCTACATTACACGTAATATAATATTAAGCACACCACAACAACACTAGTATACTGTGTACTTGTGACA
This sequence comes from Cherax quadricarinatus, assembly GCF_026875155.1. Taxonomy (NCBI): domain Eukaryota; kingdom Metazoa; phylum Arthropoda; class Malacostraca; order Decapoda; family Parastacidae; genus Cherax; species Cherax quadricarinatus. The sequence goes on along the minus strand of NC_069413.1, from coordinate 14,829,824 downwards.
GTAAACCAACAGCAAAACAACTATTGACTGATAGTAATGACTTCCCATATTATCAAAATCTTTGAAGTTTAGGAATGGTAATGAGAGGGAATTATAACAGTTGCATAATGCAAGTCAACATTGTTCTAGCAACTACTGCAACAAGACAGTGCGGTCTTACCAGTAGATAAAAAGGTATAAAATACCGACACGATGGAACAATCAAGACAAATGCAGTAAAATGCGTCCCCCGTCTGGGACACACGGGCGACGCAGTCTGGGACACACGGGGGACGCAGTCTGGGACACACGGGGGACGCAGTCTGGGACACACGGGCGACGCAGTCTGGGACACACGGGGGACGCAGTCTGGGACACACGGGGGACGCAGTCTGGGACACACGGGGGATGCAGTCTGGACACACGGGGGACGCAGTCTGGGGACACACGGGGGACGCAGTCTGGGACACACGGGGGACGCAGTCTGGGACACACGGGCGACGCAGTCTGGGACACACGGGGGACGCAGTCTGGGACACACGGGGGATGCAGTCTGGGACACACGGGGGACGCAGTCTGGGACACACGGGGGACGCAGTCTGGGACACACGGGGGACGCAGTCTGGGACACACGGGGGACGCAGTCTGGGACACACGGGGGACGCAGTCTGGGACACACGGGGGACGCAGTCTGGGACACACGGGGGACGCAGTCTGGGACACACGGGGACGCAGTCTGGGACACACGGGGGACGCAGTCTGGGACACACGGGGACGCAGTCTGGGACACACGGGGGACGCAGTCTGGGACACACGGGGGACGCAGTCTGGGACACACGGGGGACGCAGTCTGGGACACACGGGGGACGCAGTCTGGGACACACGGGGGACGCAGTCTGGGACACACGGGGGACGCAGTCTGGGACACACGGGGGACGCAATAAAAAAAATCGTTTCATACGGCATTTTTATTTATTTTTCCATAGTCTTGACTGACCTTGTACATGTTGCACACTCTGACCTTGTACATGTTGCACACTCTGACCTTGTACATGTTGCACACACTGACCTTGTACATGTTGCACACTCTGACCTTGTACAATGTTGCACACTCTGACCTTGTACATTGCACACTCTGACCTGTACTGTGTTGCACACTCTGACCTTGTACATGTTGCACACTCTGACCTTGTACATGTTGCACACACTGACCTTGTACATGTTGCACACACTGACCTTGTACATGTTGCACACTCTGACCTTGTACATGTTGCACACTCTGACCTT
>NC_069413.1:14696058-14821058 GCF_026875155.1 Cherax quadricarinatus | reverse complement strand
TCTCTCTCTCTCTCTCTCTCTCTCTCTCACTCTCTCTCACTCTCACCTCTCAGCTTCCCCTCTACTCTCACCCTCCCCATCACTTCTCTCTCTCTCTCTCTCTCTCTCTCTCTCCCTCACTTCTACCAACAGCAAAAATAGAACAATTATTCCAAGAAGAGGATAAAGAATGAAAGTCACAATACAATGACTGGAACAATACACAACCCACACATACTAGAAACCTTATGACGATGTTTCGGTTCGATTTGGACCATTAAGTAGTCATACGACTAGTTAATGGTCCAAGTCGGACCGAAACGTCGTCATATCTTTCAGTTTCCCATGTGCGGTTAATATGTTTGTGGAAAGAGTGTAATTACCTATCAGAGAGAAGCCTCGACGTTCTGATATATGATAAATGTCTTGTGAGGAAAGTAGCAAAACTGTGTTCTAACAGACACCAATGGAAATAAGTCAAGGACACCAATGGAAATAAGTCAAGGACACCAATGGAAATAAGTCAAGGACACCAATGGAAATAAGTCAAGGACACCAATGGAAATAAGTAAGCCAAGGAGCAACCCAATGGAAATAAGTCAAGGACACCAATGGAAATAAGTCAAGGACACCAATGGAAATAAGTCACGGACACCAATGGAAATAAGTCACGGACATCAATGGAAATAAGTCAAGGACCCCAATGGAAATAAGTCACGGACACCAATGGAAATAAGTCAAGGACCCCAATGGAAATAAGTCACGGACACCAATGGAAATAAGTCACAGACACCAATGGAAATAAGTCAAAAAAGGGCCCCAAGGGAAAAAAATCAAGGACCCAACGAAATAAGTCACGGACCCCCAATAGAAATAAGGGCAAGAAACCCTAATGGAAATAAGTCAAGGGACCCCAAAGGAAATAAGTCACGACACCCAAAGGAAATAAGGGCAAGGGCCCCCAAAGGGAAAAAAGTCAAGGCCCCCCAAAAGGGAAAAAAAGTCCCCGGACACCCAAAGGAAAAAAAAAAAAAAGGGCCCCAATAGAAAAAAAAGGGCACTGACACCCGTGGGAAAAAAGTCAAGGACCCCAAAAAAAAAAAAAAAATTAAAAAAAAAAATCCCCCAAAAAAAAGGAAAAAAAAAAAAAAAAAAAAAAAATAAAAAAAACAAAAAAAAAAAAAAAAATAAAAAAAAAACAAAAAAAATCCACAAAAGGAAAAAAAGTCAAGGACCCCAAAGGGAAAAAAGTCCCCGGGGCCCCAAAAGGAAATAAATAAAAGGGCACCAATTGAAATAAGTCAAGGACCCCCAATGGAAATAAGTCAAAAGGAAACCCCAAAAGAAAAAAGTCACGGGGCACCAATGGAAAAAAAGTCAAGGGGCCCCAATGGAAATAAGTCAAGGCCCCAAAGAAAAAAATTTCCGGGGGCACCCCAAGGAAAAAAAAGTCAAGGGCCCCAATGGGGAAAAAATCAAGGACCCCAAAGGAAAAAAGCCCCAAAACCAAAAAAAATAAGTCAAGGACCCCAATGGAAAAAAAGTCAAGGACCCCAAAAAGAAAAAAAATTTACCGGGCACCCAAAGGAAATAAGCCAAGGGGCCCAAGGGAAATTTAAATCAAGGAAACCCCAAAAAAAAAAAAAGGGAAAAAATTCCCCGGGCACCAATGGGAAATTTAATTCCCAAGGGGGCCCCCCAAGGGGAAATAAGCAAGGACACCCCCTGGAAAAAGTCAAACACCAATGGAAAAAAGTAAGGAACCCCCAAAAAAAAAAAGTCAAGGGGCCCCAATGGGAAAAAATTTAAGGGGGCCCCAAAAAAAATAAGTCAAAGGGCAACCAAAGGAAATTTAAATCAAGGACCCCAATGGAAATAAGTCCCCGGAAATTTCCCAAAAATAAGTCAAAAGGGCCCCAAGAAAAAGTCAAGGGGGGGCACCAATGGAATTTAAACAAGGACACCAATGTAATAAGGACCCAAAAGGAAAAAAAATTTAAGGACACCAAAAGGAAATAAGTCAAGGGCCCAAAAAAGGAAATAAGTCAAGGACACAAATTTTTAAAAAATTTAAGGAAAACCAATTTGGAAAAACCCGGACCCAAAGGTAAGTTTAAGGACCCAAAAAAAAAAAAGGGCAAGGACCCCCAAAAAGAAAAACAAGGGCCCCAATGGTAAGTCAAGGGGCACCCAAAGGAAAAAAATCAAGGCACCAAAGGGAAAAAAGTCAAGGACCCCAATTTTGGGAAAAAAAATTTAAGGACCCAAAGGAAAAAAGCCGGACACCAATGGAAATAATTTAAGGACACCCCAATTTGGGAAAAAAATCAAAAGGACCCAAAAGGAAAAAGTCACGGACACCAAAAGGAAAATTTAAATCAAGGACCCAATGGAAAAAGTCCCCGGACACCAAAGGGAAAAAATAAAAGGGGCCCCAAAAGGGAAAAAAGCAAGGACACCAATTTAAAAAATCAAGGACCCCAAAAGGAAAAAAAAGCACCAAAAGGAAAACCCCAATGGAAATAAGAAGGACACCAATGGGAAAAAAAATAAGGAACCCCAAAGGAAAAAAGTCAGGACACAAAAGGAAATAAACAAGGACCCCAATGGAAATAATCAGGACCCAATGGGAAAAAAGTCAAGGGCACCAATGGAAATAAGTCCCAAAGGGCACCCCAAAGGAAAAAGTTTAAGGACACCCAAAAGGAAGTCAAGGACACCAATGGAATTAAGGCCCAAAAAGGAAATAAGTCAAGGACACCCAAAGGGGAAAAAATCCCAAGGGGAACCCCCTGGAAAAATTTAAGGGGCCCAAAAGGAAATAAGTCAAGGACCCCAATGGAAAAAGTCTGGGCCCAATGGAAAAAAGTCAAAAAAAACACCAATGGAAAAAAAATCAAAAGGCCCCCAAAATGGAAAAAAAGTCAAGGGCACAAAAGGAAAAAAATCAAGGACCCATGTAAGGGCAAGGCAAAATGGAAATAAGTCAAGGGCCCAAAGAATAAGCCAAAGGCACCAAAGGAAAAAAGGGCAAGGACACCAAAAGGAAGTTGCAAGGACACCAAAAAATAAGTCAAGGGAAAACCAAAAGAAATAAGTCAAGGGCACCCAAAGGAAAAAAATCAAGGACCCCAATTGGGAAAAAAAATCAAAAGGGCACCAATTGGGAAAAAAAAAGGGGCAAATGGGGGAAAAAGTCAAGGAAAACCCCAAAGGGAAATAAGTCAAAAGGGAAAAAATGGAAAAAAAGTCAAACACCAATGGAATTTAAAACCAAAACACCCATGGAAATAAGTCCCAAGGGGCACCAATGGAAGTAAGGAAAAAAGGGAAACAAAAACCCCAAAAAATAAAACCCAAGGGGCACCCAAAGGGAAAAAAGTCAAGGGCACCCAAAGGAAATTTAAATCAAGGAACCCCAAAAAATAAATCAAGGACACCAATTTGGGAAAAAAGGGGCAAAGGGGGTCAAATGGAAATAATCCCGGACACCAAGGAAATAAGTCAAGGCCCCCAATGGAAAAAGTCAAGGACCCAAATGGAAATAAGTCAAAGGGCACCAAAAGGAAATAAGAAAGGGGCACCAAAGGAAAAAATCAAGGGGCACCAAATGAAATAAATCAAGGGGGCCAAAGGAAATAAGTCAAGGACCCAATGGAAATAATTTAAGGGCACCAATGGAAATAAAATCAAGGTCCCAAAAAGGGAAAAAAGTCAAGGGAAACCCAATTTGGAAAAAATCAAAGGGAAACAAAAGGAAATAAGTCCCAAAGGGCACCCAAAGGAAAATAAGTCAAGGAAAACAATGGAAAATAAGGCCCAAGGAAAAATGGAAATTTAAATCAAGGGCACCAAAGGAAAATCAAGGAAAACCAAAGGAAAAAAGTAAGGACACCAATGGGAAAAAAATAAAGGGGACCCCAAGGAAAAAAGTCAAAGGGCCCCAATAAAATAAGTCCCAAAGGGCACCAATGGAAATTTAAACAAGGATGGGGGGAAAAAAAAGTGGCAAATGGAAATAATCAAGGACCCCAAAAGGAAATAAAATCCCAAAGGGCCCCCAAAAGGGAAAAATCCCAAAGGGCCCAAAGGGAAAAAAGTCAAAGGGCCCAAAAGGAAATAAGTCCCAAAGGGCACCAATGGAAATAAAATCAAGGACACCAATGAAGTCAAGGCAAATGGAAATTTAAATTCCCCAAGAAAAACGGAAACCCAATTTAAATAAGTCAAGGGCACCAAATGGGAAAATAATCAAGGGCACCCAAAGGAAATAAGTCAAGGACCCCCAAAAAAATAAGTCAAGGAAAAACCAAAAAGGGGAAAAAAAGCAAGGGGCAAAATGGAAATAAGGGCAAGGACCCAATGGAAATAAAATCAAGGGCCCCCAATGGAAAAATAAGGGCCCCAAAAGGAAAATAAGTCCCCGGACCCAAAAGGAAAAAAAATCAAGGAAACCAAAAAGGAAATAAAATCAAGGGCACAAATGGAAATAATCCCAAAGGGCCCCCCAAAGGTAAGTCAAGGACACCAAGGAAATAAGTCAAGGACCCCAAAGGGAAAAAAAGTCAAGGACCCAATGGAATTTTAAAATCAAGGGCACCCAAAGTAAAATCAAGGACACTAATGGAAAAAAAGTCAAGGACACCCAAAAGGGAAAAAAGCAAAGGGCCCCCAAAGGAAATAAGTCAAGGAAAACCAATGAAAAAGTCAAGGACACCAATGGGAAAAAATCAAGGACCCCAATGGAAATAATCCCCCCAAAAAAACACCAAATGGAAATAAGTCAAGGACCCCAAAAGGAAAAAAAGTCAAGGACACCAAGGAAAATTTAAATCAAGGGCCCAAAAGGAAATAAGTTTAAAGGGGCACCCAAAAAGGGAAAAAAAATTTAAGGACCCCAATTTTGGGGGAAAATAAAAAAAGGAAAAAATGGGGAAAAAAGGACCCCAAAGGAAAAAAAGCAAGGGCACCAATGGAAATAAATCAAGGACACCAATGTAAATCAAGGAAAACCAATGGGTAAGTCCCAAAGGGCACCAATTAAAAAAAAGTCAAAGGGCACCAATTTGGGAAAAAAGTCAAGGACAAACCCAAAGGGGGTAAAATCAAGGGCCCAAAGGGGAAAAAATTTAAGGACCCAATTGGAAAAAATCAAAGGGGCCCCCAAAGGAAATAAGTCAAGGGCAAAATGGGAAAAAAAGTCCCAAAGGGCCCAAAAGGGAAAAAAGCAAGGACCCCAAAGGAAATAATTTAAGGGGCACCAATGGAAGTAAAACCCGGACACCAAAGGAAAATAAGCAAGGACACCAATGTAAGTAAGGGACCAATTAAAGGGAAAAAATCAAGGGAAACCCAAAGGAAAAATAAGGACACCAAAGGAAATAAGTCAAGGACCCCCAATGGAAAAAAAGTCAAGGGAAAACCAATGGAAAAAAAATCAAGGACAAATGGTAAGTCAAAGGAACCAATGGAAAAAAGTCCCAAAGGGCCCCAATGGAAAAAAGTCCAAAGGACAAACCCAAAGGGAAAAAAGTCAAGGGCACCAAAAAGGAAAAATTTAATCAAGGACCCAATGGGAAAAAAGTCAAGGACACCAAAAGGAAAAAAGTCAAGGGCCCCCTTGGGAAAAAAGTCCCAAAGGGCACCCAAAGGAATAAGTCAAGGCCCAAATGGAAAAAAAATCAAAGGGCACCCCAAGGGAAAAAAGTCAAGGACACCAAAGGGAAAATTTTAAATCAAGGGGCCCAAAATTGGTAAGTCAAGGACCTAAAAGGGGAAAAAATCAAAGGGCACCAAGGGGAAAAAATCAAGGGGCACCAAGGAATTTAAATTAAAAGGGCCCAAAAGAAAAAATCAAAAACCAAAATGGGGAAAAAAGTCAAGGAACCCAAAAAAGGAAATAAGTCAAGGACAAACCAAAAGGAAATAAATCAAGGACACCAAGTGAAAAATCAATGAAAAAAATAGGAACCAAAAGGGAAAAAAGTCAAGGACCCCAATGGAAGCAAGGAAAACCAATGGGAAAAAAAGTCAAGGACCCCCAATGGAAATTTAATTCAAGGGCACCCGGAAATAAGTCCCAAGGGCCCCTGGAAAAAAGTCCCAAAGGGCCCCAATGGAAATAAGTCAAGGGGCAAATGGAAATTTAAATCAAGGGAACCAAAAAGGAAATAAGTCAAGACACCAAAGGAAATAAAATCAAGGACCCCAAAAAAAAATAAGTCCCCGGACCCAAAAGGAAAATAGTCAAAGGGCCCCAATGAAATTTAAAATCAAGGACAAACCCAAATTAAAAAGTCCCAAAAAAAACCAAAGGTAAGCAAGGACACCAAAGGGAAAAAATCAAGGGCACCCAATTTAAAAAAAAGTCAAAGGGAAAAATGGGAAAGTAAGCCAAGGGCACCAATGGGGAAGTTTAAGGACACCAAAATTAAAAAAAGTCAAGGAAAAACCGGAAATAAGTCAAGGACCCCAAAAAAGGGAAAAAAAAATCAAGAACCCCCAAAAAGGGGAAAAAAGTCAAGGAAACCCAAAAGGAAAAAAATCAAAAGGGAAAACCCTGGAAATAAAGTCAAGGGCACCAAAGGGAAAAAATCAAGGTCCCCAAAGGAAATTTAAATCAGGGACACCAAAGTGGGAAAAAAAAGTCAAGGGAAACCTAAAATGGGGGAAATAAAGTTTTAAGGGCACCGAATGGGAAGGAATTAAGTCAAGGAAAACCCCAAAGGAAAAGAACAAGGGGCACCAAAGAAAAAAGTCCAAGGGCCCCAAGGGAAAAAAGTCAAGGGCCCAAAGGAAATTTAAGGGCCCCCAATGGAAAAAAGTCAAGGACCCCAATTTGGGAAAAAAACCAAAGGGCACCAATGGGAAAAAATTCAAGGGCCCAAAAGGAAATTAAACCCAAGGGGCCCAAAAGGAAATTAGCCCAAAAAACCAAAGGGAAAAAAATCGGGGCACAATGGGAAAAAAGTAAAAGGGCCCCAATGGAAATAAAATCACGGGCAACCCAAAGGAAATTAAGTAAAGGGCCCCAAAAAAATGGAAAATAAAATCAAGGACACCAATGGAAATAAGTCAAGGACCCCAATGAAAAAGTCCGGACACCAATGGGAATAAGTCAAGAACACCAATGGAAGTTTAAAGGGAAAAAGGAAAAAAGCAAGGAAACCCAAGGAAAAAAAAGTTCCCAAAGGGCCCCAAAGGAAAGTCAAGGACACCAATTGGTAAGTCAAGGGCCCAAAAGGAAATAAGTCAAGGACACCCAAAAGGAATAAGTCCCAAAGGGCACCAAAAATTTTGTCAAGGGCACCAATGGAAAAAAAATCAAGGCCCAAATGGAAATAAGTCAAGGGGGCCCAATGGAAATGTAAGGGGCCCCCAATGGGGAAAATTTAAATCCAAAGGGAAACCCAAATGGAAAAAATTCCAAAGGGAACCCAAAAGGAAATAAGCAAGGGCCCCAAAAGGGAAAAAAAATCAAGGAACCAATTAAACCCAAGGAAAATAAAGTCAAGGACCCAAGGGAAATAAGTCAAGGAAAACCAATGGAAAAAAAAAGGCCCAATGGAAAAAATAAGTCAGGACCCCAAGGAAATTTAATTTAAGGCCCCAATGGAAAAAAGTCAAGGGCCCAAAAGGAAAAAATTTAGGACACCAATGGAAATAAGTCAAGGGCCCCAAAAGGAAAAAAATCAAGGAAACCAATGGAAATAAGTCAAGGAAACCCCAAAGGGAAAAAAGGGGCAAGAAACCCTAGGAAATAAGTCACGGACACCAATGGAAAAAAAGTAAAAAACCCCAATGGGAAAACAAGGCACCAATGGAAAAAAGTCAAGGGCCCAAAGGGGAAAAAAGTCCGGACACAATGGGAAAAAAGTCAAGGACACCAAGGGAAAAAAAAGTCCCCCGGGCCCCAATGGAAATAATCCGGGGAAAACCCAAAAGGGAAAAAAAAAAAGGGCAAACCAAAGGAAATAAGTCAAGGACAACCCAAAGGAAAAAGGGCAAGGACACCAAAGGAAATAAGTCAAGGACCCAATGGAAAAATAAGGACAAATGGAAATAAGTCAAGGAACCAAAAGAAAAAAGTAAAGGGAACCAAATGGGAAAAAATTAAAGGGCACCCAAAGTAAGTAAGGGCCCAATGGAAATAAGTCAAGGACCCCAATGGAAATAAGGGCAAGGGGCCCAATGGAAATAAGTCCCAAAGGGGCCCCCGAAAAGGAAAGGAAAAGTCAAAGGGGGCACCAATGGAAAAAAAGTCAAGGACCCAAAAGGAATAATTCAAGGACACAATTTAAAAAAGTCAAGGACCCAAAAGGAAATTAATTTTAAACCCAAAAGGAAATTAAAATTAAAAACCCAAAAAGGGAATTTAAATCAAGGACACCCCAAAGTAAGTCAAGGAAAAAAGGAAATAAATCAAGGGGCCCCAAAAAAAAAAAATCAGGGGCACCAATGGGAAAAAAGTAAAAGGGAACCCAATGGGAAATTTAATCAAGGACACCAAAGGAAAAAAGTCAAAAACCCCAATGGAAATAAGCAAAGGGGGCCAAAGGAAATAAGTCAAGGAAAACCAATGGAAATAATTTTAAGGGGCCCCAAAGGGAAAAAAGTCCCCCGGCCCCAAAGGAAATAAATCAAAAACCCCAAAGGGAAATAAGTTTAAAGGGCAAAAATGGAAATAAGTCAAGGACCCCCAAGGGAAAGAAATTTAAGGACCCCAATGGGAAGTCAAGGACACCAATGAAAAATCAGGACACAATGGAAATAAGTCAAGGGAAACCAAAGGAAATAAGTAAAAGGGCACCCCAAAGGAAAAAAGTCAGACCCAATGGGGAAGTCAAGGGCCCAAAAAGAAAATAAGTCAAGGGAACCAAAAAACCGCCCAAAGGAAAATAAGGCCAAAGGACCCAAAGGAAAAAATTTAAGCACCAAATGGAATAATCAAAGGAAAACCCAAAGGGAAAAAAGTCAAAAGGGCCCAAAAAGGAAAATAAGTCAAGGGAAAAAACCCAAAGGAAAAAAAGTCCCCAAGGGAACAGGGGCCCAAAAGGAAATAAGCAAGGGCCCCAAAAGGAAATAAATCAAGGGCACCCCAAAGGAATAAGTCAAGGACCCCCAATGGGAAATCAAGGGCACCAAAGGAAAAAGGTTTTAAGGGACAAATGGAAAAAAAATCAAAGGGCAAATGGAAATTTCCCAAAGGACCCAAAGAAATAAGTCAAGGACCCCAAAGGAAAAAAGTCCCAAAGGGGAAACCAATTTGGGAAATAGCAAAAGGGCACCAAAGGTAAGTTTAAAGGGCACCAAAAAAATAAGTTAAGGCCCCCAAAGGGAAAAAAGTTTAAAGGGAAACCCTTGGAAAAAAAATTTAAGGACACCAAAGGAAAAAGTAAAGGGCACCAAAGGAAATAAGTTTAAGGAAAACCCCCGGAAAAAAATCAAGGAAAACCAATGGAAGTAAGACAAGGAACCAAAGGGTAAGTCAAGGACACCAAAAAGGGAAAAAAGTCAAAAGGGAAACCTGGGAAAAAAGTCAAGGACCCAAAGGAAAAAAAAATCAAGGGCACCCAAGGTAAATTTAAAGGGCCCAAAAAGAAAAAGTCCAAGGGCCCCAAAGGAAAAGTCAAAAAACACCAAAAGAAAAAAAGCAAGGGGAAAAAAAGGGGAAAAAAAGGGCAAGGGCCCAAAGGAAAAAAGTAAGGACAACCCAAAGGAAATAAGTCAAGGGGCCCCAAAGGTAAGTCAAGGGCACCAAAAAATAAGTTTAAGGAAAACCAAAGGAAATAAGTCAAGGGGACCAATGGAAATAAGACAAGGAAGGCAAATGGGAAAAAAAAAGGGAAAAGGGCCCCCAATGGAAATAAAATCAAGGACCCCAAAGGAAAAAACAAGGACACCAATGGAAAAAATCAAAAAACCCAAAAAGGGAATAAGTCCCGGGGCCCCCAAAAAGGAAATGTTTAAAGGGCCCAATGGAATTAAAATTTAAGGACCCCAATGGAAAAAAGTCAAGGACACCAAAGGAAAAAAGTCCCTGAACCAATGAAAATCAAGGAAAAACTAATGGAAATTTAAATCAAGGGAAAAAAAAACCCCCACCAATGGAAATAAATTAAAGGGAAACCCAAAGGAAAAAACCCAAAGGGCACCAATGGAAAAAAAAAAAAGGACCAAAGGGAAAAAATCCAAGGGGCCCCAATGGAAAAAAAGTCAAGGACACCAATGGAAAGTAAGGGCCAAAGGAAAAAAACACCAAAGGAAATAAGTCAAGGGCCCAAAAGGGAAATAAGTCAAGGGGCACCAATGGAAAAAAAGTCAAGGTCCCAATTGGAAAAAAGTCAGGACACCAAGGAAAAAAAATCAAGGGCCCCAAGGAAATTTAAATCCCCGGAACCAATGGGAAAAAAATCAAGGAAAACCAATTTTTAAATAAGTTTAAGGCCCAAATGGGGAAAAAAAATCAAGGGAACCCAAAGGAAATAAGTAAAAAAACACCAAAGGAAAATAAGTCAAGGACAAATTAGGGCCCAAGGGCCCAATTAAAAAAAAGCGAACCAATGGGAAAAAATCAAGGAACCCCAATTTGGAAAAATCAAGGGCCCAAAAGGAAAAAATCAAGGACCCTAAAGGAAAAAAAAGTCAATTAACCAATGGAAGTAAGTCAGGACACCAAAGGTAATCAAGGACACCAATGGGAAAAAAAGTCAAGGACCCCAAAAGGAAATAAAAAAGGGCACCAAAGGAAATAAATCCCAAAAAAAACCCCCCCGGAAATAAGTAAGGCCCCCAAAGGAAATAAATCCCAAAGGGCCCCAATGGGAAAAAGTCAAGGGGCCCAAATTTTAAGTTAAGAAAACACCAAAGGAAATAAGTTTAAGGCACCAAGAAATTTAAATCAGGGCACCAATGGGAAATAAGTCAAGGGCCCAAAGGAAATAAACCCGGGGAAACCCAAAAAAAAAAAATCAAGGGAAAACCCCAAAAAAAATAAGTCAAAGGGTTCCAATGGAAAATAAAGAAAACCCCAAGTGGGAAAAAAAGTCAAAAGGGCCCCCAAAGGAAAAAAAAATCAAGGGACCAAAAGGAAAAAAAGTCAAGGACCCAAAAGGAAATAAGTCAAGGACACCAATGGGTAAGTCAAGGGGCCTAATAAATAAGTCCAAGGAACCCAAAGGGAAAAAATCCCAAAGGGCCCCCCAAAGGAAGTAAGCACCGGAACAAACCCAAAGAAATAATCCCCAAAGGGCACCAATGGGGAAATAAGTCAGGCAAACCCAAAGGAAAAACCCCGGGAAACCCAAAAGGAAATAAGTCAAGGGCCCAAAGGAAGTAAGTCAAGGGCTTCCCAAAGTAAGTTTAAGAAAAAAAAAGGAAATAACAAGGGCACCATGGAAAAAAAGTCAAAGGGCAAATGAAATAAGTCAAGGACCCAAAAGGAAATAAGCAAGGACCCCTTTGGGGTTGGGGCCCGTAAGGGGGAAGGGATAAAGGAAATAATCAAACACCTTTGGGAAAAAAAAACAAGGGCCCCCAAAGGTAAGTCCAAAGGGCACCAAAAGGGGAAAAAATCAAGGACACCAATTTAAAAAAAATTAAAGGGCACCAATGGAAATAAGTCAAGGACCCAATGGAAATAAGTAAAAAACACCCAAAGGGGAAAAAAGTCAAGGGCCCCAATGGAAATAATTCCCCAAGGTACACCCAATTTGGGAAAAAAAAAACAAACACCCAAAAAAAATAAAACAAGGACCCAAAAGGGAAAAAAAATTTAAGGGGCAACCAAATTGGGGGGGGAAAAAAGTAAAAGGGCCCAAGGGGGAAAAAACAAGGACACCAAAGGAAAATTAAATCAAGGACCCCAAAGGAAAAAAAAAACAAGGAAACCAATGGAAATAAGTCAAGGAAAAACCCAAAGGAAATTAAATCAAGGACCAAAAAGGAAAAAATTTTGGGCACCAATGGAAATAAAAACAAGGGAAACCAATGGAAGTAATCAAGGACAAAATGGGAAAAGTCCCAAAGGGCCCAATTAAAAAAGTCCCCGGAACCCCCAAAGGAAAAAAATTTAAGGAAAACCAATGGAAAAACAAGGGCACCAAAAAATAAGTCCCAAAACAAAATGGAAAAAAATTAAGGGGTTAAAGTGAAACCAATGGAATAAATCAAGGACCCAATGAAATAAGCAAGGAACCAATGGAAAAAAGTCAAGGGCCCAAAGGGGAATAAGTCAAGGGCAACCTAATGAAAACCCAAGAAACACAAATGGGAAAAAAGTAAAAGGAAAACAAAGGGAAAAAATTTAAAGGGCCCCCAAAAGGAAAATAAGTCAAGGACACCAATGGAAAAAAACCCAAGGGCACCAATGGAAATAAGCAAAACACCAAAAAAGGGAAAAAAAATCAAGGGGCCCAATGGAAATAATTTAAGGGGCACCAATGTAAGTCGACCCCAATGGGGGAAAAAGCAAGGAAAACCCAAAGGAAAAAAAAGTCAAGGGCCCCAATGGAAAAAAGTCCCAAAGGGCACCAAAGGAAATAAGTCAAGGAACCCAAAAGGAATAATTAAAGGCCAAAATGGAAAAAGTCAAGGGCCCAAATGGAAAAAAATTTAAAGGGCACCAATGGAAATAAGTCAAGGGGCCCAAAAGGAAAAAAGGGGCAAAAGGAAACCCAAAGGGGAAAAAAGCAGGGCCCCCCAAAAAGGAAAAAAAGTCAAAGGGCCCCTTTTGGGAAAAAAGTAAAAAACCCAAGGAAAAAATTTACGGACCCCCAATGGAAATTTAAATCCCAAAGGGAACCCCCCAAAGGAAAAAAAGCACGGACACCCAAAGGAAAAAAAGTCAAGGAAAAACCAATTTGGGAAAAAAAATCAAGGAAAAAAAAAGGAAAAAAAAGTCAAGGACAAACCCAAAGGAAAAAATCAAGGGCCCCCAAAAAGGAAGTCAAGGACACCAAAGGAAATAAGTCAAGGACACCAAAAGGAAAAAAAGTCAAGGGAAACCCCAAAAGGGAAAAGGGCAAGGACCTTTGGGTAAAAACCAATTTAAAAAAAGTCAAAGGACCCCCAAAGGGAAAAAAGTCAAGGACCCCCAAAAGGGGAAAAAAAGTCTGGAACCCCAAAGGAAATTTTAAAAATTCCCCCCCCCAAGACAAGGCCAAAGGAAATAAGTCAAGGGGCCCAAAAGGAAAAAAGTCAAGGAACCCCCAAAAAAGGAAATAAGTCAAAGGGCACCAATGGAAAAAAGTCAAGGACACCCAAAGGGAAAAAAAACAAGGACCCAAAAGGTTTAAAAATTTAAAAGGACTTTAAGGAAATTTAAATAAGGAACCAAAAAAAATAAATTTAAGGACCCCCAATTTGGGGTTTAAAAAAGGAAAAACCCAAAGGTAAGCAAGGAACAATGAAATAATCCCAAAGGGCAAACCAAAGGAAATAAAATCAAGGACACCAATGGAAGTAAACAAGGGACACCAAAGGAAAAAAGTCAAGGACACAATTGAAAAAAAAGTCAAGGAAAACCAAAAAAAAATAATCAAGGGGCCCCAAGGGAAATTTAAATAAAAGGGCACCAATGAAATAGGGCCCGGACCCAAAGGAAATAATCCAAGGGCACCAATGGAATAAGTCAAGGGCCCCAAAAAAAAATAAGTCAAGGACCCCAAGGGGAAAAAAAATCAAGGGAAAAAAGGGAAAAAATTCAAGGACCCAAAAGGGAAAAATCAGGGCACCAATGGAATTTAAATCAAAGGAAACCGGGGGTTGGTTGTGGGTTGGAAATGGAAATAAGTCAAGGACACCAATGGAAATTAACCCAAATTTCGGACAGAATGGGAAAAAAGTCAAGGACCCCAATGGAAAAGGGCAAGGACACCCCAAGGAAATAAGCAAGGAAAACCAAAGGAAATTTAAATCAAGGACCCAAAGGGAAAAAAAATTAAAGGGCACCAAAAGGAAAAAAGTCAAAAACCCCCAAAAAAATAAATAAAAAAACCCAAAGGAAAAAAAGTCCAAAGGGCACCCAAAGGGAAAAAAAAACAAGACCCAAAAGGGGGAAAAACCCCCCCCCCAAGAACCAAAAGGAAATAAGTTAAAGGGGGCACCAATGGAAAAAAAAATCAAGGCCCCAAAGGTAATTTAAGGCCCCAAAGGAAATAAGCAAGGACACCCAAAGGAAAAATAAGTCAAGGAAACCCAAAGTAAAAATCAAGGACACTAATTGGGAAAAAAGTCAAGGGGCACCCAAAGGAAATAATCAAGGGAAAAAATGGAAATAAGTCAAGGGCAAAAAATGGAAATAATTTAAGGAAAACCCCCTGGAAATAAATCAAGGGCCCAAAAGGAAATAAGCAAGACCCAAAAGGAAAAAAAAATCAAGGACAAACCCCCAAATTTAAATCCCAAAGGGCCTAAAGGAAAAAAGTCAAGGACACCAAAGGAAATTTTTCAAGGACCCAAAAGGAAATAAATCAAGGAAACCAAAGGGAAATAAGTCAAGGGGCACCAAAGGAAATAAAAACAAGGACCCCCAAAGGAAATAAACAAGGAACCAAAAGGGAAAAAGTAAGGACACCAATGGGGTAAGTCCGGACCACCAAAAGGAAAAAAAGTCAAGGACCCCAAAAAAAAAAAATTTGGGAAAAAATCAAGGGCAAATAAAAATAAGTCAAGGAACCAAAGGAAATAAGTCAAGGACACCAAAGGGAAAAAAGTCAAGGACCCCAATGGGAAAAAAGTTTTAAGGGCACCAAAGGAAGTAATTTAAGGAAAACCAAAGTAAGTCAAGGACCCAATTAAATAAGGGGAAGGAACCAAAGGGGGAAAAAGTTTAAAGGGCACCAATGGAAATAATCAAGGGGAAAAACCAAGGGGAAAAAAAGGCACCAATTTAAAAAAGAAAGGGCCCATGGAAAAAGTCAAGGGCACCAATGGAAGTAAGGCAAGGGCACCAAAGGTAAGTCAAGACAAATGAAAAAAAAGCCCAAAGGGCACCCAAAGGAAATCAAGGACCCAATTTAAATTTAAAACAAGGGCACCAAAGGGAAAAAAGTCAAGGACCCAAAAGAAAAAAGCAAGGAACCCAAAGGAAATAATCAAAAAACCCCAATGTAAATAAGTAAAGGGCCCAAAAAGGAAAAAGTCAAGGACACCCTTGGGAATAAGTCGGCACCAATGGAAATAAGGAACCAAAAATGGACACAAATAAATAAATAAATTCCCCCAAAAAGGGAAATTTTGTCAAGGACACCCAAAAGGGGAAATCAAGGGCACCAAATTTTTTCAAGGACATAATGGAAAAAAAGTCCCAAAGGGCACCAAAGGGAAATAATCAAGGGAAAACCCAAGGAAAAAAACAAGGACACAATAAAAAAAATCAAGGACCCAAAAGGAAAAAAGGCAAAAGGAAAAAAAAAAAAACCCCAAGGAATAAGGGCAAAGGGCCCCAAAGGGGAAAATAATCAAGGACCCAAAAGGAAATAATCCCAAGGGCACCAATGGAAAAACAAAGGTTAAAAAGGGCCCAAAAGGAAAATAAAATCAGGACACCAATTGGAAAAAAAGGGCAAGGACCCAATTTGGGAAAAAAGCCCCGGACACCAAAAGGAATTTAAACAAAAGGGCCCCAAAGGAAATAAAAAAATTTTAAAGGGGCCCCAAGGAAATAAGTCAAGGAAACCCTGGAAATAAGTCAAGGAAAACCCCAAGGAAAAAAGTCAAGGGAAACCCCCGGAAATAAGGGGCAAGGCCCAATGGAAATAATCAAGGGACACCAATGGAAATAAGTAAGGCCTTAAGGGGGTGGTGGGGTGGTTGGGAATTGTGGCCCAATGGAAAAATCCAAAAACCAATGGAAATAAAACAAGGACAAAATGGAAATAAGTCAAGGACCCAAAAGGAAATTTAAATCAAGGAAACCAATGAAATAAATTTAAGGGCCCCAAAAAAAAATAAGGGCAAGGACACCCAATTTAAATAAAATTTAAGGACCCCAATTAAAAACAAGGGCACCCAAAAAAAATAAGTCAAGGACAAAATGGAAAATAAGGAAAAAGGAAAACAAAGGGCCAAAGGAAATAAGTCAAGGACCCCAAAGGAAATAAGAAAAGGGCACCAAAGGAAATAAGCAAGGGGCCCCAATTGGTAAGCAAGGGGCACTAAGGAAAAAATAAGGACAAGGGACCCCCCAAGGAAAAAAAATTCAAGGACACCAAAGGAAAAAAGTAAGGCACCAATTTGGAAAATAAGTCCAAGGGCCCCCTGGAAAAAGTCAGGGAAAAAGGGCAAGGACACCCAAAAGGAATAAGTCAAGGGGCCCCAAAGAAAAAAAAGTCAAGGTACCAAAAGGAAATTTGTCAAGGAAAAAAACCCAAAGGAAAAAAGTCAAGGACCCAAAAGGAAAAAAGTTAAAACCCAAAAAAAAAAATTTTGGGGAAGGGGGGAAAAAAAAAACATAAAAAAAGTTTGGAAAAAAAAATTTTAAAGGGAAAAAAAAAGTTTTAAAAAAAAAAAAAAAAGGGGGGGTTAAAAAAAGGAAAACCCCCAAAAAAAAAAAGAAACCCCAAAAAAAAAGGGCCCAAAAAAAAACCCCAAAAAAAAAAAAAAAATTTAAAAAATTAAAAAAAAAAAAAAAAGGAAAAAAAAAAAAAAGGAAAAAAAAAAGGAAAATAAAAAGTCAAGGAAAACCCCCCTGGAAAAAAAAACCAATTTGGGAAAAAAAAACCCAATTTAAATTAAAAGGCCCAAGGGGGAAAAAGCCAAGGCCCCAAAAAAAGGGAAAAAAAAAAAATAAAAAAAAAAAAAAAGGGGCCCAAAAAAAAGCAAAAAAAAGGAAAACCCTAAAAAAAAAAAAAAAAAAAGGCACCCAAAAAAAAAAAGGCCCCCAAAAAAAAAGGGGGGGGAAAAAAAAAAGGCCAAAAAAAAAAAAAACCAAAAAAAACCGGGGCCCCAAAGGAAAAGCCCGACACCAATGGAAAAAAAGGGAAAACCCCCCCGGAAAAAAAAACCCCCAAAAAAAAAAACCCCCCAAAAAAAACAAGGAACCCCAAAAAAAAAAACAAAATTGGGAAAAAAAAAAAAAAAAAAAATTAAAAAAACCCAAAAAAAAAAAAACCCCCCAAAAAATTAAAAAACCCAAAAAATTAAAAAAAAACCAAAATTTTTAAAAAAAAGGGGGGGGGTTTTTTTTTAAAAATTTAAAAACCCCGGGGGAAAAAATTTTAAAAAGGAAAAATTTTTAAAAAAAAAATTTTTAAATTAAAAAAGGGAAAAAAAAAAAAGGGGGGAAAAAAAAAAGGGGGGAAAAAAAAAAAAAAAAAAAAAAAGGAAACCCCCCAAAAAAAAAAAAAAAAAAAAAAACCCCCCAAAAAAAAAAAAAAGGGGCCCCAAGGGAAAAAAAAGGCCCCCAAAAAAAAAAAAAAAAAAAAAACCCCCAAAAAAGGGGCCCCAATTTGGGAAAAAAAGGGGAAAAAAAAGGGAAAAAAAAAAGGGAAAAAAAAAAAAACCCAAAAAAACCCCAAAAAAAAAAAAAAAAAAAGGGAAAAAAAAAACCCCAAGGGAAAAAAAAAGAAAAAAATGGAAAAACCCCAAAAAAAAAAAAAAAAAAAAAGGAAAAAAAAAAATAAAAAAAAAATAAAACCCCCAAAAAAAAAAAAAAAAAAAAAAAAAGGAAAAATAAAAAAAAAAGGAAAAACACCAAAAAAAAAAAAAAAAAAAAAAAAAAAAAAGGGAAAAAAAAAAAAAAAAAAAAAAAAAAAAAAAAAAAAAAAAAAAAAAAAAAAAAAAAAAAAAAAAAAAAAAAAAATTGGGGGGAAAAAAAAAAAAAAGGGGGAAAAAATGGGAAAAAAAAAAAAAATAAGGGGCCCCCCCGGAAAAAAAAACCCCCCCCCAAAAAAAAAAAAAAAAAAAAAAAGGACCCCCAAAGGAAAAAGGCAAGGCCCCAAAGGAAAAAAAAAAACCCCAAAAAAAAAAAAAAAAAAAAAAAAAAGGGAAAAAAAAAAAAATTAAAAAACCCAAAAATTTTCCCCAAAAAAAAAAAAGGGAAAAAGGGGGGAAAAAACCCAAGGAAAAAAAAACCCCGGAAAACCCCCAAAAAAATTTAAGGACCCCAAGGAAAAAAAAAACACCAAAGGAAAAAAAAAACCCCCCAAAAAAAAAGGAAAAAAGGAAAAAAAAAAAAAAAAAAAGGGGGAAAAAAAAATTTAAAAAAAAAGGAAAAAAAAAAAAAGGAAAAAAAAAATTAAAAAAACTCAAGACACAATGAATATCAGGACACCAATGAAATAGTCAAGACACCAATGAAATAAGCAAGGAAACCAAGGAGATAACAGGACAGAGGAAATAGTCAAGACCCAGGAAATAAGTAAAAAGAGACACCATGAAATAAGTCAAGACATGGAAAAAGTCAAGGACACCAATGGAAATATCAAGGACACCTGAAAAAGCAAGGACACCAATGGAAATAAGTCAAGACCCCAATGAATAAACAAGGACACCATGGAATAAGTCAGACACCATGAATCAGGAACCAAAGAAACAAGACCATGGAAAATCAGGACACCAAAAGGGCAGGACCAATGGAATAATCAGACACCAATGAAATCAGACACAATGGAAATATCAGAACCAATGAGATAAGTCAAGGACAAAGGAATAGTCAAGGACACAATGAAAAAGTCAAGACCAAAGAATAATCAGGACACCAATGGAAATAAGTCAAGGACACCATGGAATAACAAGACAAATGAATAATAAGGACACATGGAATAAGTCAGGACCCAAGGAAAATCAGGACACCAATGAATAGTAAGAACCAATGGAAGTAAGACACAAGGAAATAAGTCAAGAAATGGAGTCAAGGAACAATGGAATAAGTCAAGACACATGAATAGTCAAGGACACCATGGAGTAAGTCAAGGACACCAATGGAAATAACCAGGACACCAATGAAAGCAAGGCCCATGGAAAAGTAAGGACACCATAAGTAAGCAAGGACACATGGAATTTAAGGCACCAATGGAAATAGTCAAGGCCCATGAAAAATAAGGCACGGGACCCCAATGGAATAGTAAGGACCCAATGGAATACAGACACATGGAATAAGTCAAGGACACAATGGAAAAGTCAGACACATGAATAAGTCAGGACACATGGAATCAAGGACACAAGGAAGTCAGGACACCAATGGAATAAGTCAAGACACCAATGAAATAAGTACGGACACCATGGAAATAATCAAGGACACAGAAGTCAGGAACCAATGAAGTCAGGACACCAATGAAATAGTCAGGAACCAAGAAGTCAGACACAATGAATAGCAAGGACCCAATGGGATAAGTAAGGACACCAAGGAAATAGCAGGACCAATGGAAATAAGCAGGAACCAATGGAATAAGGACCCCATTGGAATAGTCAAGGACCCAATGGAAATAAGTCAAGGACACCAATGGAATAAGTCAGGACCCCATGGAAATAAGTCAAGGACACCAATGGAAGTAAGTCAAGGGCCACAATGGAAATAAGTCAGGGAAACCAATGGAGATAAGTCAAGGACAATAATGGAAATAAGTCAAAGATCCCAATGGAAATAAGTCAAGGACACCAACTGAAATCAAGGATCCCAAATGAAATAATTCAAGGACACCAATGGAGATAAATCAAGAACAATAATGGAAATAAGTCAAGGACACCAATGGAAATAAGTCAAGGACACCAATGGAAGTAAGTCAAGGACACCAATGGAAATAAGTCAAGGACACCAATGGAAATAAGTCAAGGACACCAATGGAAATAAGTCAAGGAAACCAATGGAGATAAGTCAAGGACAGTAATGGAAATAAGTCAAGGACACCAATGGAAATAAGTCAAGGACCCAAATGGAAGTCAAGGACACCAATGAAAATAAGTCAAGGACTCTAATGGAAATAAGTCAAGGACACCAATGGAAATGATTCAAGGACACCAATGGAAATAAGCCAAGGACACCAATGGAAATAAGTCAAGGACCCCAATGGAGATAAACCAAGGACACCAATGGAAATAAGTCATGGACACCAATGGAAGTCAAGGACACCAATGGAGATAAGCCAAGGACACCAATGGAGATAAGTCAAGGACACCAATGGAAATAAGTCACGGACAACAATGGAAATAAGTCACGGACACCAATGAAAATAAGTCAAGGACACCAATGGAAATAAGTCCAGGACACCAATGGAGATAAGTCAAGGACACCAATGGAGATGAGTCAAGGACACTAATGGAAATAAGTCACAGACACCAATGGAAATAAGTCACGGACACCAATGGAAATAAGTCAAGGACACCAATGGAGATAAGTCAAGGACACCAATGGAGATAAGTCAAGGACACCAATGGAAATAAGTCACGGACACCAATGGAAATAAGTCAAGGACACCAATGGAAATACGTACAGGATACCAATGGAAGTCAAGGACACCAATGGAAATAAGTCAAGGACACCAATGGAAATAAGTCAAGGACACCAATGGAAATAAGTCAAGGACACAATGGAGATAAGTCAAGGACACCAATGGAGATAAGTCAAGGACACCAATGGAAATAAGCCACGGACACCAATGGAAATAAGCCAAGGACACCAATGGAGATAAGTACAGGACACCAATGGAAGTAAGTCAAGGACACCAATGGAAATAATTCAAAGGGCACCCAAAGGAAATAAGTCAAGGACGCCATTGGAAATAAGTCAAGGACACTAATGGAGATAAGTCAAGGACACCAATGGAGATAAGTCAAGGACACCAATGGAAATAAGTCAAGGACACCAATGGAGATAAGTCAAGGACACCAATGGAGATAAGTCAAGGACACCAATGGAGATAAGTCAGGGACACCAATGGAGATAAATCAAGGACACCAATGGAGATAAGTCAAGGACACCAATGGAGATAAGTCAAGGACACCAATGGAAATAAGTCACGGACACCAATGGAAATAAGTCAAGGACACCAATGGAAATAAGTACAGGACACCAATGGAAGTCAAGGACACCAATGGAAATAAGTCAAGGACACCAATGGAAATAAGTCAAGGACACAATGGAGATAAGTCAAGGACACCAATGGAGATAAGTCAAGGACACCAATGGAAATAAGCCACGGACACCAATGGAAATAAGCCAAGGACACCAATGGAGATAAGTACAGGACACCAATGGAAGTAAGTCAAGGACACCAATGGAAATAAGTCAAGGACACCAATGGAAATAAGTCAAGGACGCCATTGGAAATAAGTCAAGGACACTAATGGAGATAAGTCAAGGACACCAATGGAAATAAGTCAAGGACACCAATGGAGATAAGTCAAGGACACCAATGGAGATAAGTCAAGGACACCAATGGAAATAAGTCAAGGACACCAATGGAGATAAGTCAAGGACACCAATGGAGATAAGTCAAGGACACCAATGGAGATAAGTCCACTTTGTCTGACTTTTCGGGTTGCTATATTAGGTTATTTACATATATGTTAATATGTATGATAATTCTGCTTTTGTTTACGTCTATTTAAATAAACTTAAAATCTCTCTCTAGGAAAAATATATTATGAGTTAAATTGATAAATTTTCACAGCAGAGGCGCTACTAGGAACACCTGTTAGTTACCTGTGACCGGTTTCCATCCTGAGACCTGGCCTACCTGTTGACCACCTGGTCAAGCAAGACTGTGCTAGCAGCCAGCTGGCCCACACAGCCTGGCTGATCCGGCAGTCTGTAGCAGGACGCCGTCCAGATGCTGCTTTGAAAGCTATCATCGTTCCAGCAATATTTGTGATATCTGCTGATAGTGAACTGAAGAGTCTGGAACCACACATGTTAACACAGAAGGGGCACTGTACCCACAGTGCCCCTTCTCACTGTGTGTATTCCATACTCTTATATTTATCAGCCCCGGTTTGGACAGTAAAGCATTTACGCTGGAAACAGCCCACATTACTTGGAATGTACTCTCTGGAGTGATGAGAAGGTTGCGGTAATCAGTCCCTCAGCCTGGAGTCGATATGTTCAGTCCATCAGTCCTGAATACACAGACCTCAGGCTGAGGGACTGATTACCTCAAAACTTCTCATCTTCCACTGTTATTCTCTGCATTGGACGGAAGAAGCCACTGGCCGGCGAAATGTTTCTTCAATAAAGACTCTCAAATGTTACACACGTGTCTCATTCTTCAATTCTCTAGACTGAAGAGGAAATTCTTAGTATATTCCAGGCAGACACGTGAGGGTGAGCTCCCACAGTTAAACACTACCATAACAACCTACTATAGACACAGATATGGGAGGAAAATCAGGGGTGCCAATGGTCACAATAAGAGAACACTGTATCAACATCCGTGCTCTAAGACTCGTCAATCTGGTACTAGCAGACATCAACCTGCTACTAGCAGACATCAACCTGCTACTAGCAGACATCAACCTGCTACTAGCAGATATCAACCTGCTACTAGCAGTTATTTAAAGAGGAAAAGTGAATCACTATCAGGTTGTGATGATGTGGGTCAGCAGGTTACTAACAGCAACAGCCTGCGTGAACAAAACAAGAAACCCTGGCTTTGGGACAGGCTGCAAGGTAAGAAAAAAGAGCTAAAACCAGACGAAGGTATAACAGATAAGGATTTACAGGAGAACAAATGAACATCTTCCGAGTACAAGTGAGTACAAAATGTTCCGTAAATTCACTTCACTCAGAGAGAATCCACAAGTACAAGTACAACGCGCTGTTTAACTTCGTAACAGAAGCAGAGAGTACAGCAGTGTTTGTAACCAAGTTGAGTACAGCAGTGTAACCCAGCAGAGTACAGCAGTGTTTGTAACCAAGCTGAGTACAGCAGTGTAACCCAGCAGAGTACAGCAGTGTTTGTAACCAAGTTGAGTACAGCAGTGTAACCCAGCAGAGTACAGCAGTGTTTGTAACCAAGTTGAGTACAGCAGTGTAACCCAGCAGAGTACAGCAGTGTTTGTAACCAAGTTGAGTACAGCAGTGTAACCCAGCAGAGTACAGCAGTGTTTATAACCCAGCAGAGTACAGCAGTGTTTGTAACCCAGTTGAGTACAGCAGTGTAACCCAGCAGAGTACAGCAGTGTTTGTAACCCAGTTGAGTACAGCAGTGTAACCCAGTACAGTACAGCAGTGTTTGTAACCCAGTTGAGTACAGCAGTGTAACCCAGTACAGTACAGCAGTGTAACCCAGTAGAGGACAGCAGCGTTTGTAACCCAGCAGAGTACAGCAGTGTTTGTAACCCAGTTGAGTACAGCAGTGTAACCCAGTACAGTACAGCAGTGTAACCCAGTAGAGTACAGCAGCGTTTGTAACCCAGCAGAGTACAGCAGTGTTTATAACCCAGTAGAGTACAGCAGTGTTTGTAACCCAGCAGAGTACAGCAGTGTTTTAACCCAGCAGAGTACAGCAGTGTTTATAACCCAGCAAAGTACAGCAGAGTTTGTAACCCAGCAGAGTACAGCAGTGTTTGTAACCCAGCAGAGTACAGCAGTGTTTATAACCCAGTAGAGTACAGCAGTGTTTGTAACCCAGCAGAGTACAGCAGTGTTTGTAACCCAGCAGAGTACAGCAGTGTTTGTAACCCAGCAGAGTACAGCAGTGTTTGTAACCCAGTAGAGTACAGCAGAGTTTGTAACCCAGTAGAGTACAGCAGTGTTTGTAACCCAGCAGAGTACAGCAGTGTTTATAACCCAGCAGAGTACAGCAGTGTTTATAACCCCAAAGAGTACAGCAGTGCTTGTAACTCAGCAGAGTACAGCAGTGTTTGTAACCCAGCAGTGTTTGTAACCCAGCAAAGTACAACAGTGTTTGTAACCCAGCAGAGTACAGCAGTGTTTGTAACCCAGCAGAGTACAGCAGTGTTTGTAACCCCGAAGAGTACAGCAGTGTTTGTAACTCAGAAGAATACAGCAGTGTTTGTAACCCAGCAGACTACAGCAGTGTTTGTAACTCAGTAGATAACAGCATTGTAACCCAGCAGACAACAGCAGTGTTTGTAACGCAGTAGATAACAGCAATGTAACCCAGCAGAGTACAGCAGTGTTTATAACCCAGTAGAGTGCAGAAGTGTTTGTAACCCAGCAAAGCACAGCAGCGTTTGTAACCCAGCAGAGTACAGCACTGTTTGTAACCCAGCAGACTACAGCAGTGTTTGTAACTCAGTAGATAACAGCATTATAACCCAGCAGACAACAGCAGTGTTTGTAACCCAGCAGAGTACAGCACTGCTTGTAACCCAGCAGACTACAGCAGTGTTTGTAACTCAGTAGATAATAACATTGCAACCCAGCAGAGTACAGCAGTGTTTGTAACCCAGCAGAGTACAACAGTGTCTGTAACTCAGCAGAGTGACAGCAGTGTTTGTAACCCAGCAGAGTACAGCAATGTTTGTAAACCAGCAGAGGACAGCAGTGTTTGTAACCCAGCAGAGTACAGCAGTGTTTGTAACCCAGCAGAGTACAGCAGTGTTTGTAACCCAGCAGAGTACAGCAGTGTTTATAACCCAACAGAGTACAGCAGTGTTTATAACCCAGTAGAGTGCAGAAGTGTTTGTAACCCAGCAGAGTACAGCAGAGTTTGTAACCCAGCGGAGTACAGCAGTGTTTATAACCCAGTAGAGTACAGAAGTGTTTGTAACCCAGCAGAGTACAGCAGAGTTTGTAACTCAGCAAAGTGACAGCAGTGTTTATAACCCAGCAGAGTACAGCAGTGTTTGTAACCCAGCAGAGTACAGCAGTGTTTGTAACCCAGCAGAGTACAGCAGTGTTTATAACCCAGCAGAGTACAGCAGTGTTTATAACCCAGCAGAGTACAGCAGTGTTTGTAACCCAGCAGAGTACAGCAGTGTTTATAACCCAGCAGAGTACAGCAGTGTTTATAACCCAGCAGACTACAGCAGTGTTTGTAACTCAGTAGATAACAGCATTGTAACCCAGCAGAGTACAGCAGTATTTGTAACCCAGCAGAGTACAGCAGTTTGTAACCCAGCAGAGTAAAGCATTGTTTGCAACCCAGCAGAGTACAGCAGTGTTTGTAACCCAGCAGAGTACAGCAGTGTTTGTAACTCAGCAGAGTACAGCAGTGTTTGTAACCCAGAAGAGTACAGCAGTGTTTGTAACCCAGCAGAGTACAGCAGTGTTTGTAACCCAGCAGAGTACAGCAGTGTTTGTAACCCAGCAGATTACAGCAGTGTTTGCAACCCAGCAGAGTACAGCAGTGTTTGTAACCCAGCAGATTACAGCAGTGTTTGCAACCCAGCAGAGAACAGCAGTGTTTGTAACCCAGCAGAAAACAGCAGTGTTTATAACCCCGCAATTACAGCAGTGTTTGTAACTCAGCAGAGTACAGCAGTATTTGTAACCCAGCAGATTACAGCAGTGTTTGTAACCCAGCAGAGTACAGCAGTGTTTGTAACCCAGCAGAGTACAGCAGTGTTTGTAACCCAGCAAAGTACAACAGTGTTTTTAACCCCGCAGAGTACCAGCAGTGTTTGTAAAACCAGTAGGTACAGCAGTGTTTGTAAACCCCGCAGATTACAGCAATGTTTGTAACCAGCAGAGTACAGCAGTGTTTGTAACCAGCAGATTGCAGCAGTGTTTTTTAACCCAGCAGATTGCAGCAGTGTTTGTAACCCAGCCCGAGTACAGCAAATGTTTGTAAAACCCAGCAGAGTAAGCAGTGTTTGTAACCCAGCAGAGTCCAGCAGTGTTTGTAACCCAGTAGAGTACAGCAGTATTTGTAACCCAGTAGAGTACAGCAGTGTTTGTAACCCAGCAGATTACTGCAGTGTTTGTAACCCAGCAGAGTACAGCAGTGTTTGTAACCCAGCAGAGTACAGCAGTGTTTGTAACCCAATAAAGTACAGCAGTGTTTGTAACCCAGTAGAGTACAGCAGTGTTTGTAACCCAGCAGAGTACAGCAGTGTTTGTAACCCAGCAGAGAAGAGCAGTGTTTGTAACCCAGCAGAGAAGAGCAGTGTTTGTAACCCAGCAGAGTACAGCAGTGTTTGTAACCCAGCAGAGTACAGCAGTGTTTGTAATCCAGTAGATTTCAGCAGTGTTTGTAACCCAGCAGATTACAGCAGTGCTTGTAACCCAGCAAAGAACAGTGTTTGTAACCCACCAGAGTACAGCAGTGTTTGTAACCCAGTAGAGTGCAGCAGTGTTTGTAACCCAGCAGATTACAGCAGTGTTTGTAACCCAGCAGAGTACAACAGTGTTTGTAACCCAGCAGAGTACAGCAGTGTTTGTAACCCAGCAGAGTACAGCAGTGTTTGTAACCCAGCAGAGTACAGCAGTGTTTGTAACCCAGCAGAGTACAGCAGTGTTTATAACCCAGCAGAGTACAGCAGTGTTTGTAACCCAGCAGAGTACAGCAGTGTTTGTAACCCAGCAGAGTGACTGCTGCCTCACCATTGTACTCACCTGTAAAAAGTGTCCGCTAAAATAGGTTTATCGGAATTAAAACAGGTTTAGTGAACGCGCTATTTTAAAACAAGTCTGTGTTGGTATTTGAAAACATTGAAGGATATTTATATTGTAGGAATGTTGAGGTACAGATATATATAGTGTAGCAGGTGTGTGGTGTAGTGTAGCAGGTGTGTGGTGTAGTGTAGCAGGTGTGTGGTAGGCGCACGCTGTGTGGTGTAGTGTAGCAGGTGTGTAGTAGGCGCACGCTGTGTGGTGTAGTGTAGCAGGTGTGTGGTGTAGTGTAACAGGTGTGTGGTGACCACACGCTGTGTGGTGTGTAGTGTAGCAGGTGTGTGGTAGGCGCCCGCTGTGTGGTGTGTAGTGTAGCAGGTGTGTGGTAGGCGCACGCTGTGTGGTGTGTAGTGTAGCAGGTGTGTGGTAGGCGCACGCTGTGTGGTGTGTAGTGTAGCAGGTGTGTGGTAGGCGCACGCTGTGTGGTGTGTAGTGTAGCAGGTGTGTGGTAGGCGCACGCTGTGTGGTGTGTAGTGTAGCAGGTGTGTGGTAGGCGATCGCTGTGTGGTGTAGTGTAGCAGGTGTGTGGTCGGCGCACGCTGTGTGGTGTGTAGTGTAGCAGGTGTGTGGTAGGCGCACGCTGTGTGGTGTGTAGTGTAGCAGGTGTGTGGTAGGCGCACGCTGTGTGGTGTGTAGTGTAGCAGGTGTGTGGTAGGCGCACGCTGTGTGGTGTGTAGTGTAGCAGGTGTGTGGTAGGCGCACGCTGTGTGGTGTAGTGTAGCAGGTGTGTGGTCGGCGCACGCTGTGTGGTGTAGTGTAGCAGGTGTGTGGTAGGCGCACGCTGTGTGGTGTAGTGTAGCAGGTGTGTGGTCGGCGCACACTGTGTGGTGTGTAGTGTAGCAGGTGTGTGGTAGGCGAACGCTGTGTGGTGTAGTGTAGCAGGTGTGTGGTAGGCGCACGCTGTGTGGTGTGTAGTGTAGCAGGTGTGTGGTATGCGATCGCTGTGTGGTGTATGGTATCCATATGCTGTGTGGTATAGGCACACACTGTGTGGTTTGGTGGTAGGTACATGTTGTGTGGTGTGTGGTAGTAGGTACATGTGTGGTGTGTGGTGTAGGCGCACACTGTGTGGTTTGGTGGTAGGTACATGTTGTGTGGTGTGTGGTAGTAGGTACATATTGTGTGGTGTGTGGTAGTAGGTACATGTTGGTGTGTGGTTTAGGCACACACTGTGTGTGTTTGGTGGTAGGTACATGTTGTGTGGTGTGTGTGGTAGTAGGTACATTTGTGTGGTGTGTGGTAGTTGGTACATATGTGTGGTGTGGTGGCCAGTACATATTGTGTGGTGTATAGGCGTACCTGTGTGGTGTGGTGTAGCGTGGTGGGTGGTACATGTTGTGTGGTGTGGTGGTAGGTATTATGTGTGGTGTGTGGTGGTAGGTCATGTGTGTGGTGTGTGGTGGTAGGTACATGTGTGTGGTGTGTGTGGTGGTAGGTATATGTGTGGTGTGTGGTGGTAGAGTACATATTGTGTGGTGTGTGGTGATGGTACATGTGTGTGGTGTGTAGGTAGTCTGTGTGTGGGTGTGTACATGTTGTGTGGTGTGGTGGTAGGTACATTTTGTGGTGTGTGTGTGTGTGTAGGTAATATTGTGTGGTGTGTGGTGGTAGAATATTGTGTGGTGTGTGTGTAGACTGTTGTGTGGTGTGTGGTGGTAGGTACATATTGTGTGTGTGTGTGGTAGGTACATATGTGTGGTAGTGGTGGTGGTAGGTACATGTTGTGTGGTGTGTGGTGGTAGGTACATATTGTGTGGTGTGTGGTGGTAGGTACATATTGTGTGGTGTGTGGTGGTAGGTCACATGTTGTGTGGTGTGTGGTGGTAGGTACATGTTGTGTGGTGTGTGGTGGTAGGTACATTTGTGTGGTTGTGTGGTGGTAGGTACATATTGTGTGGTGTGTGGTGGTAGGTACATGTTGTGTGGTGTGTGGTGGTAGGTACATGTTGTGTGGTGTGTGGTGGTAGGTACATGTTGTGTGGTGTGTGGTGGTAGGTACATGTTGTGTGGTGTGTGGTGGTAGGTACATATTGTGTGGTGTGTGGTGGTAGGTACATATTGTGTGGGTGTGTGGTGGTAGGTACAATGTGTGTGGTGTGTGGTGGTAGGTACATGTTGTGTGGTGTGTGTAGGGTCATATTTGGTGTGGTGTGGTGGTAGGTACATCGTGTGGTGTGTGGTGTGGTAGGTACATGTTGTGTGGTGTGTGGTGGTAGGTACATATTGTGTGGTGTGTGGTGGTAAGTACATATTGTGTGGTGTGTGGTGGTAGGTACATGTTGTGTGGTGTGTGGTGGTAGGTACATATTGTGTGGTGTGTGGTGGTAAGTACATATGTGTGGTGTGTGGTGTGGTTAGGTACATGTGTGTGGTGTGTGGTGGTAGGTACATATTGTGTGGTTGTGGTGGTAAGTACATATTGTGTGGGGTGGTGTGGTAGGTACATGTCGTGTGGTTGTGGTGGTAGCCTGCAGTGTTTTGTGGTGGTTTGGGGGTAGCCTGAAATGTAGTTGGGGGTGGTGGTGGTTGCCCGCCCGTGTTTTGTGTGGGGGGTGGTGGGGGGTGGGAGCCTGACGTGTTGTTTTGGGGGGTGGTGGTAAACCTGAAAAGTGTTTGTGTGGTGGTGGTGGTTTGCCTGACAGGTAGTGTGGGGGTGGTGGTAGCCCGACAGTGTGTGTGGTGGTGGTGGTGGTGGGGGAGGGCCCGGCAGTGTAGTGTGGGTGGTGGTGGGAGCCTGGGCGTGTAGTGTGGTGGTGGTGGTGCCTGACATGTAGTTGTTGGGTTTGGGGGTAAGGGTGCAGTGTGGGGGTGGGTAGGGCCCGCAGTGTAGTGTGGTGGTGGTTGCTGCAGTGTTGTGTGGTGGTGGTGGTAGCCTGCAGTTTGGGGGTGGTGGTGGTTTTGCCCGGAGTTTTTATTTTGGTTGGGGGTGGGAGCCGAAAATGTCGTGTGGTTGGGGGTAGCCCCGACAGTGTAGTGTGGTGGTGGTTTGGGAGCCTGACAGGTTTTAGTGTTGGGGGTGGTGGTAGCTGACAGTGTGTGTGGTGGTGGTGGTAGCCTGGGCAGTTTTAGTGTGGGGTGGGAGCCCTGACGTGTGTGTGGTGGTGGTGGTGGTGGTTTGCCTGACAGTGTAGTGTGGTGGTGGTGCCCGACGTGTAGTGTGGTGGTGGTGGTGGGAGCCGAAAGTGTTTAGTGTGGTGGTTTGGGGGTGGTTGGGAGCCTGGCAGTTTATTTTTGTGGTGGTTAGCCCGAAAATGTAGTGTTTTTGGGGGGTGGTAGCCCGGACGTGTAGGGGTTTGGGGGTGGTGGTAGCCTGACAGTGTAGTGTGGTGGTGGTTGCCCGACAAATGTAGTGTGGTGGGTGGTAGCCTGGGGCAGTGTAGTGTGGTGGTGGTGGTGGTGGTTGCCTGGGCAGTGTAGTGTGGTGGTGTGGTTTTGCCTGACAGTGTAGGGGTGGGGTGGTAGCCCGCAGTGTAGTGTGGGGTGGTAGCCTGCGTGTTGTGTGGTGGGGGTTGCCTGCAGTGGGTGTTTGGGGGTGGTTTTGCCCGCGGGGTAGTGTGGGGTTTGGTTTGCCGACAGTGTTGTGTGGTGGTGGTTTGGGAGCCCGACAGTTTTAGTGTGGTGGTGGTGGTAGCCCGACAGTGTTGTGTGGTTTATGGGAGTGACAGTGTAGGGGGTGGTGGTGGTAGCCTGACAAATTTTTGGGGGGGTGGTTTGGGGGTTTTTTTGGGGGTAGCCTGGAAAATGTGTGTTGGGGGTGATGGTAGCCTGACAGTGTAGTGTGGTGGTGGTGGTAGCCTGAAAGGGTTTTAGTGTGGTGGTTTGGGGGGGTGGTTTGTGAAAGGTAGTTTGGTGGTGGTGGTGGTTTGGTTTGCCTGACGTGTAAGGGGTTTGGGGGGTGGTAAACCCGCAGTTTAGTGTTTGGGGTGGTGGTAAGGGCCGAGTGTAGTTGGGTGGTCGGTGGTAGCCTGACAGTGTAGTGTTTTGGTGGTGGAGCCCTGAAGTGTTGTGTGGTTGGTGGTAGCCTGACGTTTTAGTGTGGTGGTGGTGGTGGTGGTAGGCCCGACAGTGTGTGTTTGGGGGTTTATGGGAGCCCGACAGTGTAGTGTGGTTTGGGGGTGGTAGCCTGACAGTGTAGTGTGGTGGGGTGGGTTTGGGCCCGGGCAGTGTAGTGTGGTGGGGGGTAGCCTGACAGTGTAGTGTGGTGGTGGTGGTTTGCCCTGTCGTGTAGTGAAGGGGGTTTATGGGAGCCTGACAGTGTGTGTGGTTGGTGGTTTGGGAGCCTACAGTGTAGTGTGGTGGTGGTGGTTTGCCCGAAAAAGTTGTGTGGTGGTGGTTTGCCTGAACAGTGTAGTGTGGTGGGGGGTAGCCTGACCGTGTTTGTGGGTGGTGGTGGTGGTAGCCTGACAGTGTTTGTGGTGGTGGTGGTAGCCTGACAGTTTAGGTGTGGGGGTGGGGGGGTAGCCCGACAGTGTTTGTGTGGTGGTGGTGGTAGCCTGACAGTGTTGGGTGGTGGTGGTAGCCTGAAGGTTTTTAGTGTGGTGGTGGGGGTTAGCCTGACAGTGTAGTGTGGTGGGGGGTGGTTGCCCGCAGTGTAGTGTGGTGGTGGTGGGGGTGGGGTAGCCGACAGTGGTAGTTTGGTGGGGGGTTTGCCTGACAGTGTAGGTGGTGGTGGTGGTGGTGGGGGGTAGCCTGACGTTTTAGTTTTGGTGGTGGTGCCTGACGGTAGGGTGTGGTGGTGGTGGTAGCCCGGGCGTGTAGTGTGGTTTGGGGGTAGCCTGACAGTGTTTGTGTGGGGGGGTTTGGTTTCCCGGGGCAGTTTTAGTGGGTTGGTGGTTGGGCCGAAGTTTTAGGGGTGGTGGTGGTGGTGGTAGCCCGGCAGTTTTTAGTGTGGTGGTGGTTTGTGACGGGTTGTGTGGAGGGGTGGTTAGCCTGGGGCAGTGTTGTGTTTGGGGGTGGTGTGACAGTGTAGTGTGGTTGGGGGTTGCCTGGAAAAGTGTGTGTGGGGGGTGGGGGTAGCCCGACAGTGTAGTGTTGGGGGTGGAGTAGTGGAGTGTAGTGGGGTGGTGGGTAGCCTGCCAGTTTTAGTGTGTCGGTGGTGATAGCCTGACAGTGTTGTGTGGTGGGGGTGGTGGTGATGGTAGCCCGACAGTGTTTGTGTGGTGGTGGTGGTTTAGCCTGGCAGTGTAGTGTGGTGGTTTTTGGGGGGTAGCCTGACAGTTTTTTGTGTGGTTTGGGGGTGGTAGCCTGACAGTGAGTGTGGTGGTTGGGGGGGTGGTTGGGAGCCTGGGGCAGTGTAGTGTGGGGGGTGGTAGCCCCGACAGTGTAAGTGTGGTTGGGGGGTGGTAGCCTGACAAATTTTTAGTGTGGTGGTGGTGTTTGCCTGACAGTGTAGTGTTGGGGGTGATAGCTGCAGTGTAGTGTGTCGGGGGTGATAGCCTGACGTTTTAGTGTGTCGGGGGGAGGGGGATAGCCTGCGTGTAGTGTGCGTTGGTGATTGCCGGGCAGTGAAATGTGTCGGGGGGTTGATAGCCCCCGACAGTGTAGTGTTTGGTTTGGGGGTGGTAGCCTGACGTGTAGTGTGGTGGTGGTGATGCCTTTACAGTGAAATGTGGTGGTGGGGGGGGTAGCCTGACGTTTTATGTGGTGGTGGTGGTAGCCCGGGCAGTGTAGTGTGGTGGTTTGGGGGTTTGCCTGACGTGTAGTGTGTCGGTGGTTTATGCCGACAAATGTAGGGGTGGGGGTTGGTGGGTTGCCTGACAGGTAGTGTGGGGGGTGGTGTTTGCCTGGGCAGTGTAGTGTGTCGGTGGTGGTAGCCTGCGTGTGTGTGTCGGTGGTGATAGTTTAGGGGAAAATGTAGTTGGGGGTGGTGGTTGCCTGACGTGTTGTTGGGGGGGTGGTGGTAAAAACCCGACAGTGTGTGTGGTGGTTGGGGGGTTTGCCTGACAGTGTTGTTGGGGGTGGTGGTGGTGGTGGTAGGGCCCGACAGTGTGGGGGGTGGTGGTGGGGGTGGTGGTGGTGGTAGCCTGACAGTGTTGTGTGGTGGGGGTGGTTGCCGCGTGTAAATGTGGGGGGTGGTTTGGGGGTGGTTTGCCTGGGCAGTGTAGTGTGGTGGTGGTAGGGCCCGGGCAGGGGTAGTGTTTGGGGATGGTAGCCTGGCGTTTTAGTTTTGGTTTTGGGGGTAGCCTGACAGGGTAGTGTGGTGGTGGTAGCCCGAGTGTAGTGTTTTGGGGGGTGGTGGTGGGTGGGAGCCTGACAGTGTAAATGTGGTGGTGGGGTTTGGGGTTTGCCTGACAGTGTAGGTGGTGGTGGTAGCCTGGCAGTGTGTGTGGTTTATGGTTTGCCTGACGTGTTGTGTGGGGTGGTTTGCCCGACGTGTTGTGTGGGGGTGGTGGTAGCCTGCAGTGTTTGTGTGGTGGTGGTGGGGTGGTTTGCCCGAAAAAGTAGTGTGGTGGTGGTAGCCTGACAGTGTAGGTGGTGGTGGTTACCCGACCCGTGTAGTGTGGTGGTGGTAGGGTGGGCAGTGTATTTAGGTGATGGAGCCTGGGGGGTTGTGTGGTGGTTTTGGGAGCCTGACGTGTTGTGTGGTGGGGGGTGGTTTGCCTGACAGTGTAGTGTGGTGGTGGGGTAAACCCGCAGTGGTTTGTGTGGTGGTGGTGGGGGGTGGGGCCTGGGCAGTGTTTGTGTGGTTTTTGGTAAAGGGGGTTTTTTGGGGGGGGGGGGGGGGGGGGACAGTGTAGTGTGGGTTGGGGAGATGACGTGTAGTGTGGGGGTGGTTTTTCCCGACATGTAGTGTGGTGGTGGGGAGCCCGACGGGGGTAGTGTGGTGGTTTGGGGCCTGACGTGTGTGTGGTGGTGGTTTGGGGCCGGGCAGTGTGTGTGGGTGGGTTGCCCGCGTTGGGGTGTGGGTGGTGGTAGCCTGACAGTGTAAATGTGGGGGGTGGTAACCTGACGTGTAGTGGGGGTGGTGGAGCCCGGGCAGTTTTAGTGTGGTTTTGGTTGCCTGACAGTGTAGTGTGGGGGATGGTAGCCCCGACAGTGTAGTGTGGTGGGGTGGTAGCCTGACAGTGTAGGTGGTTTGGGGGGTGGTAGCCTGACAGTGTTGTGTGGTGGGGGGTTAG
This sequence comes from Cherax quadricarinatus, assembly GCF_026875155.1. Taxonomy (NCBI): domain Eukaryota; kingdom Metazoa; phylum Arthropoda; class Malacostraca; order Decapoda; family Parastacidae; genus Cherax; species Cherax quadricarinatus. Next base: position 14,787,443 of record NC_069413.1, on the reverse strand, counting down.
CCCGACGGGGTTGTGTGGTGGGTGGTAGCCTGACAGTGTAGTGTGTGGTGGGTTTAAACCTGACAGTTTTTAGTGTGGTGGTGGAGCCTGAAAGTGTAGTGTGGTGGTGGTTAAAACCTGAAAAGTTTGTTGGTTGGGGGTGGTAGCCTTGGGCGTGTAGTTTTGGTGGTGGTTTGCCCGACGTTTGGTTTTTGGTGGTGGTTGCCTGCAGTGTAGTGTGGTGGTGGTAGGGTGACGTTTAGTGTGGTGGGGTGGTAGCCTGAAAAGTGTAGTGTGGGGGGTGGTTGCCTGACAGTTTTGGGGGTGGGTTGGGTTTGGGGTGGTAGCCCGGGCAGTTTTGTGTGGTGGTGGTAGCCCGACAGTGTAGTGTGGGTTTGGGGGTAGCCTGGGCAGTTTTTGTGTGGTGGTGTTTGGCCCCGACGTGTGTGTGGTGATGGTTGCCTGACGTTAGTGGGGTGGTGGTAGCCTGACAGGGGTAGTGTGGTTTGGGGTTTGCCCGGGCAGTTTTTTGTTTGGGGTTGGTTTAGCCTGACAAATGTTGTGTGGTGGTGGTAGCCTGACGTGTAGTGTGGTGGTGGTAGCCCCCGACAGGGGTAGTGTGGGGGTGGTGGGAGCCTGGGCAGTGTAGTGTGGTGGGGGGTAGGCCTGACAGTGTAGTGTGGTTGGGGGGTAGGGCCCGGAAAATGTAAAGGGGGTTGGTGGTAAACCTTTACAGTGTTGGGGGTGGTGGTGGTTTTGCCTGACGTGTAGGGTTTGGGGGTGGTAGCCCGGGCAGTGGTGTGGGGGCGGGGGGTTAGCCCGACAGTTTTTAGTGTGGGGGGTTTGGTTTTGCCTGACAGTGTAGTGTGGTGGTGGTTTTTCCCGACAGGGGGAGTGTGGGGGGTGGTTTTTCCGAAAAGTGTAGTTGGTGGTGGTTTGCCCGCAGTGGGAGGGGTGGTGGTGGTTAGCCTTTACAAATGGAGTTTTGGTGGTGGTAGGGCCCGACAAGGGGGGTTAACCCCCCACAGGGTGGTGGTGGTTAGGGCCCGACAGTGTAGTTTGGGGGTGGTAGCCTGGAAAAGTTTTTGGGAGTGTGGTGGTGGTAGCCTGACAAAGGGGAGTGTGGTGGTGGTAGGCCCGCGTGTAGTGTGGTAATGGTAGCCTGACAATGTGTGTGGTGGTGGGAAACATGGGCGTGTAGTGTGGTGGTGGTAGCCTGAAAAGTGTTTGTGTGGGGATGGTTTGCCTGCAGGTTTTAGTGTGGTGGTGGTAGCTGACGTGTAGTGTGGTGGTGGTTTTTGCCTGGGCGTGTAGGTGGTGGTTTTGGGTTTGCGGGCAGTGTTTGTGTTTGGGGGTGGTAAACCCGACAGTGGGAGTTTGGTGGGGGTTTGCCTGGCAGTGTAGTGTGGTGGTGGTAGCCTGACGTTTAGTGTGGTGGTGGTGGTTTTGCCCGACAGTGTTGGGGTGGTGGTGGTTTTGCATGACAGTGTAGTTGGTTGGGGGTGGTAGCCTGCAGGGGTAGTTGGGGGGGTGGTGCCCGCAGTTTTAGTGTGGTTTGGGGGTTAGCCGGGCGTTGTAGTGTGGTGGTGGTAGCCCGTCAGTGTTGTGTGGGGGGGGTTAGCCTGACCGTTTTAGTGTGGTGGTGGTAGGCCTTGGGCAGTGTGTGTGGTGGTGGTTTTTAGCCCCCACAGTGTAGTGTGAGTGGTGGAGCCCGACCAAATTTTATTTGGGGGTGGTGGTAGCCCGACGTGTAGTGTGGTTGGGGGGGTAGCCCGACGGTTTGTGTGGTGGTGGGGTTGCCTGACAGTGTTGTGTGGGGGGGGGTGCCGACAGTGTGTGTGGTGGGGGGTAGCCTGACGTTGGGAGTGTGGTGGTGGGTAGGGCCGGGCAGTGTAGTGTGGTGGTGGTTTTGCCTGGGCAAATGTTTGTTTTGGTGTTTGGGAGCCCGACAGTGTAGTGTGGGGGGTGGTAGCCTGACGTGTAGTGTGGTGTGGTAGGCCTGACAGTGTAGTGTGGGTTTGGGGGTAGCCCGACGTTTTGGTGGTGGTTTGGGAGCCTGAACCATGTGGGGGGGTGTAAAATGTGGTGGGGGGTTTGGGAGGGCCCGACAGTGTTAGGGGGGGGGGGTAGCCGGGCAAGGGGGGTTGTAAATGTGGTGGTGGGGTAGCCTGGGCGTGTTGTGTGGGGGTGGTGGTTTGCCTGCGTGTAGTGTGGTGGGGGAGATGACAGTGTAGTGGCCGGTGGTGGGTAGCCTGAAGTTGTGTGGGGGTGGTGGTGCCCGACAGTGTTGTGTGGTGGTGGTGGGCCCGACGTTTTAGTGTGGGGGGGTGGGAGCCTGCCAAAATGTTGTGGGGGTGGTGGGAGCTGACAGTGTAGGGGTGGTGGGTGGTTGGGCCCGACAGTGTAGTGTGGTTGGGGGGGTTTGCCTGACAGTGTAGTGTGGTGGTGGTAGCCCGACGTGTTTTGGGGGTGGTGGTGGTAGCCTGACAAGGGGTTGGGAGTGGGGTTGGTGGTGGTTTGCCTGACAGTGTAGTGTGGTGGTGGTTTGCCTGACAGTGTAGGTGGGGGTGGTGGTAAACCTGACAGTTTTGTGGGTGTTTGGGAGCCTGACCGTGTGAAATGGTGGTGGGGGTTAAACATGAAAGTTTTGGGGTGGGGGTGGTTAGCCTTTACAGTGTTGTGTGGTGGTGGTAGGCCCGACAGGTAGTGTGGGGGGGGGAGCCCGACAGTGTAGGGGGGTGGTGGTTTGGGAGCCTTTACAGTGTAGGGGGTGGTGGGGTGGTAGCCACAGTGTTGTGGGGGTGGGGGGGGAGCCTGACAGTGTTGTTGTGGGGGTGGTGGTAGCCTGCAGGTAGTGGGGGTGGTGGTGGTAGCATGACAAAGGGGGGTTGTGGGGTGGTGGGGGGTAGCCTGACAGTGTATTGGGGGTGGGGGTGGTAAACCTGGAATTAAGGGGGTTGGGGGTGGTGGTGGTGGTGGTAGCCCGACAGTGTAGTGGGGGTGGTGGTTAGCCCCCGGCAGGGTTTTTTTGGGGGGGGTGGTTTGCCTGACTGTTGTTGTGGGGGGGTGGTTTGCCTTGACAGGGGGGGGTAGTACGGGAGGTGGTGGTGGTTGCCTGCAGTGTTAGTGTGGTGGTGGTTTGCCTGGGGAGGGGTATGTGGTGGTGGTAGCATGGGCCGTGTTGTGTGGTTTGGGGGGGTAGCCCGCAGTGTTGTGTGGTGGTGGTAGCCTGGACAGTTTTAGTGTGGTGGTGGTAGCCTGGCCCGTGTAGTGGTGGTGGTGGTAGCCTGGCGTGGAGGGTGGTGGGGGGTTTAGCCTGCAAAATGGAGTGTTGGGGGGGTGGTAGCTGGCAGGGTTGTGTGGTGGTGGGTTTTGGGCCCGACAGTGGGAGTGTGGTGGTGGTGGTAGCCCAAAAGGCAGTGTAGTGTTTGGGTTTGGTGGTAGCCCGGGCGTGTAGTGTGGTGGTGGTAGCGACGTGGGGTTTTGGTGGTGGTTTGGGGCCTGACGTGTAGTGTGGTGGTGGTTAGCCCGACGTGTTTGTGTGGTGGTGGTAGCCCTTGGGGTGGGGTAAAATGGTGGGGTGGTGGTGCCTGACAGGGTTGTGGGTGGTGGTGGTTGCCCGACAATGTAGTGTGGGGTGGGGTAGCCTGGCGTGTAGTGTGGTGGGGGTTTGCCTGACAGTGTAGTGTGGTGGTGGTTGGTTTTTACCCGACAGTGTTGTGTGGGTGGTGGTTTGCTGGCCCGTGTTGTGTGGTTTGGGGGGTTTAGCCCCCGGGCAGTGTTTTTTGGTGGTGGTGGTAGCCTGACGTGTAGTGTGGGGGTGGGTAGCCCGACAGTGTAGGGGGTGGTGGTGGTGCTGAAAAGTGTGTGTGGTGGTGGGAAACCCGCCTGGTTTTGTGTGGTGGTGGTAGCCTTTACAGTGTGTGTGGTTTTGGGGGTGCCCGACAGTGTATTTTTTGGGGGTGGTGGTTGCCTGACTGTAGTGTGGTGGTGGGGGGTAGCTGGGAGTGTAGGTTGGTGGTGGTGGTTTGCCCGACGTGTAGTGTGGTGGTGGGGGGTTTGCCTGAAGGTTTTTAGTGGGGTGGGGGTGGTAGCCTTTACAGTGTAGGGGGCGGGTGGGGGGTAGCCTGGCAGTGTAGTGTGGTGGTGGTGGTAGCCTGACATGTAGTGTGGTGGTTTGGGTTTTTTGGCGTGTTTAGGGGGTGGTGGGTGGTAGCCCTGCAGTGTGTGTGGTTTGGGGGTAGCCTGAAAGTTTTTTGTGTGGGGGTGGTACCTGACAGTGTAGTGTGGTGGTGTAGCCTGACGTGTAGGGGTGGTGGTGGTTTGCCTGGGGCAGTGTAGTGTGGGGTGGTGGTTTGCCCGGGCAGTGTTTGTGTGGCGGTTTGGGGGTAGCCTGACCGTGTAGTGTGGTGGTGGTGGTGCTGACAGTGTAGTGTGGGGTTTGGGGGTGGTAGCCCCGACAGTGTAGTGTGGTGGTGGTGGTGCCTGAACGGGGTAGTGTGGTGGGTGGTGGTTAGGGCCCGACAGTTTTAGTGTGGTGGGTGGTTGCCGACAGTGTAGGTGGTGGTGGTTAAACCTGGGCAGTTTAGTGGGGGGGTGGTTTGCCTGACGTGTTTGTGTGGTGGTGGTTTGCCTTTCAGTGTTGTGGGGGTGGTGGTAGCCTGACAGGGTAAATGTGGTGGTGGGTTAGCCTGACAGTGTTGGTGGTGGTGGTGGTAGCTGACGGTAGTGTTTGGGGGTGGTGGTAGCCCGACAGGTAGTGTTTGGGGGTTTGGGGGTAGCCTGGGGCAGTGTAGGGGGTGGGTGCGGTGGTGGGGGGAGCCTGACAGGGGTGGGGGGTTTGGGGTCGGGGGTGGTGGTTTAGCCTGACAGTGTAGTGTGGTGGTGGTTGGGAGCCTGCCCGGGGTAGTGTGGTGGTGGGGGGTAGCCTGACGTGTTAGTGTGGTGGTGGTGGAAAGGCCTTTACAGGTAGTGTGGTGGTGGGGTAGCCCGACAGTGTAGGTGTGGTGGGGGGTTTGCGGGCAGGTAGTGTGGTGGTTTGGGGGTAGCCTGACAGTGTAGTGTGGTTGGGGGGTTTGCCTGACAGTTTTAGTTTTGGTGGGGGGGGTTTTCCTGCAGTTTTAGGGGTGGGTGGTGGTAGCCTGGGCAGTTTTAGTGTGGTGGTGGTTTGCTGAAAAGGGTAGGGGTGGTGGGGGGTAGCCTACAGTGTAGTGGGTGGTGGTTGCCTTGGGGCAGAGTAGTGTGGTGGTGGTTGCCTGACGTGTAGTTTGGGGGGTGGGGACCTGCAGTTAGTGTGGTGGGGGGGTAGCCTGACAGTGTGTTTTGGGGGGGGTGGTAGCCTGACTGTTGAGGGGGTGGTGGTGGTAGCTGGAAATTTTAAATTTGGTGGGGTGGTAGCCTGCAGTGTAGTGTGGGGTGGTGGTAGCTGACAGTGTAGTGTGGTGGGTGGTAGCCTACATGTTAGTTTTGGTGGTGGTTCCTGGCAGTGTAGTGTGGGGGTGGTAGGGCCCGAAAAGTGTAGTGTGGGGGTGGTTTGCCCGACAGTTTTTGTGTGGTTTGGGGGTAGCCTTGGGCAGTTTTAGTTGGTTTGGTTTGGGGGTAGCCCGACAGTGTTGGGTGGTTTTTGGTAGCCCGGCAGTGTTTGGGGTGGGGTGGTTTGCCTGGGGGGAAATGTAGTGTGGTGGTGGTACCTGACAGTGTGTGTGGTGGTGGTTGCCTGACAGTGTAGGGTGGTGGTGGTTTTGCCTGGCTGTGTAGTGTGGTGGTGGGCCCGGCAGTGTAGTGTGGTGGTGGGGTTTGCCCGACGTGTAGTGTGGGGTGGTTTGCCTGACAAGGGGGTAGTGTGGGTGGTGGAAACCTGGCAGTGTAGTGTGGTGGTGGTAGCCTGACAGTGTAGTGTGGTGGTGGTGGTAGCCTGACAGTGTAGTGTGGTGGTGGTAGCCTGACAGTGTAGTGTGGTGGTGGTAGCCTGACAGTGTAGTGTGGTGGTGGTGGTAGCCTGACAGTGTAGTGTGGTGGTGGTAGCCTGACAGTGTAGTGTGGTGGTGGTAGCCTGACAGTGTAGTGTGGTGGTGGTAGCCTGACAGGGGTAGGGGGGTGGGTCGGGGGTGGTAGGGGCCTGACAGTGTAGTGTGGTGGTGGGGTTAAACCTGGGCAAAAGTAGTGTGGTGGTGGTAAACCTGACTGTGGGGTGGTGGTGGTTGGTAGCCTTTACGTGTTGTGGGGTGGTGGAGCCTGACAGTTTTAGTGTTTGGGGGGGGTTTTGGGCCCGGCAGTTTTAGTGTGGGTGGTGGTTTGCCCGACGGGGTTTTGGTGGGGGGTGGTGGTAGGCCTTTGAAAAGTGTAGTGTGGTTTTTGGTAGCCTGGCAGTTTTGTGTGGGGTGGGGTAGCCCGACAGTGTAGGGTGGTGGGGGGTGGTAGGGCCCGACAGTGTAGTGTGGTGGTGGTTAGCCTGGCAGTGTGTGTGGTGGTGGGGCCTGACAGTGTTGTGTGGTTTGGGGGTAGCCTGACAGTGTGGGTGGTGGTGGTGATGGAGTGAGGGGTGGTGGTGGTAGGTTTGGTTAGTGCAGGGTGGTGGTGGTGGTAAACCTTTACAGTGTAGTGTGGTGGTGGTAGCCTGACAGTTTTAGTTTTGGTGGTGATGGGAGCCTGAAGTGTAGGGGGTGGTGGGGGTAGCCTGACAGTGTAGTGTGGGGGGTGGTAACCTGGCAGTGTAGTGGTTTGGGGGTGGTAGCCTGAAAGTGTAGGGGGTGGTTTGGGGGTAGCCTACAGTGTAGTGGGTGGTGGTTTGCCCGCCGTGTTTGTGTGGTTTGGTGGGAGCCTGACAGTGAAATTTGGTGGTGGGGGTGCCTGACAGTGTAGTGTGGTGGGGTGGGAGCCTGGCAGTGTTTGTGTGGTGGTGGTTAGGCCCGAAAGTTTTAGTGTGGGGGTGGTAGCCCGACAGTGTAGTGTGGTGGTGGTGGTAGCCTGACAGTGTAGGGGGTGGTGGGGGGAAACCTGACAGTTTTAGTGTGGTGGTGGTAGCCTGACAGTGTAGGGTTGGGGGTGGTGGTAGCCCGAAGTTTTTAGTGGGGGTGGTGGTAGCCTGACAGTTGTAGTGTGGTTTGGGGGGTGGTAGCCCGACTGGGAGTGTGGTGGTGGTTTCCCGACCCGTTTTAGTGGGGGTGGTGGTTGCCCGACAGTGTTGGGGGTGGGTGGTGTTGGTGGGTGGTTGCCTGACAGTGTAGTGTGGTGGTGGGAAACCCGAAGTGTAGTGTGGTGGTGGGGAGCCTTTTACAGTTGTAGTGTGGTGGGTGGGGGGTAGCATGACGTGTAGTGTGGTGGGGGTAGCCTGGGAAAATGGGAGGTGGTGGGGGTAGCCCCGACAAATGTTGTGTTGGTGGTGGTTGCCCGACAGTGAAATGTTGGGGGTGGTAGCCTGACAGTTTTAGTGTGGGTTTGGGGGGCTGGCAGGGGTAGTGTGGGGGTGGGGAGCCTGACAGTTTTAGTGTGGTGGTTTGGGGGTAGCCTGACTGTTTTTGTGGGGGTGGTGGGGAGCCTGACAGTGTAGTGTGGGGTCCCCGGGGGTTAGCCTGGATGGTAGTGGGTGGTGGGTTTGCTGGGCAGTTTTAGTGTGGGTGGTGGGGTTTGCCTGACAGGTAGTGTGGTTGGTGGTAGGGTGACAGTGAAAGGGGGTGGTGTTTGGGGGCCCCCGACGTGTAGGGGGTGGTGGTGGGAGCCTGACAGTGTTGTGGGTTTGGGGGTAGCCCGGAAAATGTAGTGTGGCGGTGGGGCCTGGGCAGTGTTGTGTGGGGGGGGGGGTGGTAGCCTGACAAATGTTTGTGTGGTGGTGGTAGCCCGCAATGTAGTGTGGGGTGGTAGCCTGGCAGGGGTTGTGTGGTGGTGGTTTAGCCCGACAGTTAGTGTGGGGGGGGGTAGCCCGCCCGTGTGTGTGGTGGTGGGGAGCCTGGCGGGGTAGTGTGGTGGTTTGGGAGCCTGAAGGTTTTTAGGGGTTGGGAGGTAATTTTGGGGTGGTGGTTGCCCGACGTGTGTGGGGGTGGTGGTAGCCCGCAGTGTAGTGTGGTGGTTGGGGGAGTTTTAAAAGTGTTTGTTTTGGGGTGGTAGCCCGACAGTGTAGGGTGGTGGTGGTTAAACCCTGGACAGGGGGTGGGGTGGTAAGGGTGGTTGGTAGCCTGACGTGTTGTGTGGGTGGTGGGGCCTGACAGTTTTTGTGTGGTGGTGGTTTAGCCCGCAGTGGGAGTGTGGTGGTGGTTTGCCTGGGCGGGGTGTGTGGGGGGTGGTAGCCTGGGCAGTTTGTGTTGGTGGGGGTGGGGCCTGAAAGTTTTTGTGTGGGTTTGGGGGTGGGTGACCCGTGTGTGTGGGTTTGGGGGTAGCCTTGGGAGTGTTGTGTGGGGTGGGTAGCCTGACAGGGTAAATGTGGTGGTGGTGGGCCCGACCGTGTAGTGTTGGTGGTGGTTTGCCCGGGCCTTGGGAGTGTGGGGGTTTGGTTTGGGGGGGCCCGAAAGTGTTTTGTGTGGTGGTGGTTTTGCCCGACGTTTTAGTTGGGGGGTGGGGGTTGGAGCTTGGGCAGTTTTAGTGTGGTGGTGGTAGCCTGGAAGTGTAGTGGGGGTGGTGGTTTGTGGGCAGTTTTAGTGTGGGGTGGTTTAGCCTGACGGGGTAGTGTGGTGGTGGTAGCCCGACGTTTGGTGGTGGTTGGGGGTTTGCCTGGGCAGGGGTAGGTGGTGGTGGGAGCCTGCAGGTAGGGGGTGGTTTGGGGGTTTGCTGACAGTGTGTGTGGTTTGGGGGTAGCCTGAAGTGTTTGGGTGGTGGGGGGTAAACCTGACGTGTAGTGTGGTGGGGTGGTAGGGTGACATTTTTAGTGTGGTGGTGGGGGGTAGGGTGACAGTGTAGTGTGGTTTGGGGGTGTGGACAAAAGTTTTAGTGTGGTGGTGGGTAGCCTGACAGTGTAGTTTTGGTGGTGGTAGCCCGGGCAGTTTTTGTGTGGTGGTTTGGAGCCTGGAGTGTAGGGGGTGGTTTGGGGGTTTGCCTGAAAGGGGGAATGTGGTTTGGGGGTGGTTTGCCCGACCCGTGTAGTGTGGTGGTGGTAGCCGAAAGTGTAGTGTTTTGGGGTTTGGTGGGGGTTTTTCCTTTTTTTTGTGTGTTTTGGGGGTTTTTGACTTTTTTCCAAAAATTAATGTTTTTGGGTGGTTGGGGGTTCCCGAAGTGTTGTTGGGGGTTTCCTGAAGGTTGTGTTTGGGGTGGTAAGCCCTTACCCGGGGTACGTTTGGGGTGGTAGCCTTCCCTTTAGTGTTGGGGGTTCCTGAACAGTGTATGTTTTTTTTAGATGCCCGTGTTTTGGGGTGGTAGCCTTCCCTTTAGTGTTGGGGGTTCCCGACAAGTGTTTTGTTTTTTCCAGAGGGGTGTGGTTTGGGGATGGTTGGGTTCCTTCCCTTTAGGTGGTGGGGTTGGGGGTTCTGAACAGTTTTGTGTTCCTTTCCCTTAAAGTGTTTTTTTTGGGGGGGGGGGGTTTTTTTTTGGGGGGGGTTTTTGGGTTTGGGGGCCTGGGGGGTGGGGGGGGGGGGGGGGGGGGTTTTGGGGGTTTTTTTTGGGGGGGGTTTTTGGGGGGGGGTTTTTTTTGGGTTATTTTTTGGGGGGGGGTTTTTTTAAAAAAATTTTTTTTTTTTGGGGGGGGTTTTTTTTTTTTTTTGGTTTTTTTGGGGGGGTTTGGGGGGGGGGGATTTTTTTTGGGTTTTTTTTGGGGGGGCTTTTTTTTTTTTAAAAATTTTTTTTGGGGGGGGGTTTTTTTTTTGGGGGGTTTTTTTTTTTTTTTCCTTTTTTGGGGGGGTTTTTTTAAAACCCCCTTTTTTTAAAACCCCCCGGGGGGGGGGGAAATTTTCCCTTTTTTTTGGGGGGGGGGGGGGGGGTTTTTTAAAAATTTTTTTTTTGGGGTTTTTTTGGGGGGGGAAGGGGGGGGGGGCCCTGTTTTGGGTAGCCTGACAGTGTAGTGTGGTGGTGGGGGTAACATTTGCCTTCATCATATTCTGTGTGATAGGTCATGTGACATTATATCCAAGCCATATACATGTTCCTTCTCAGAGTGCTCCTGTGTTCTGCAAGCAGTGCTACTGTTCCTCTCCTCAGAGTGCTCCTGTGTTCTGCAAGCAGTGCTACTGTTCCTCTCCTTCTCAGAGTGCTCCTGTGTTCTGCAAGCAGTGCTACTGTTCCTCTCCTTCTCAGAGTGCTCCTGTGTTCTGCAAGCAGTGCTACTGTTCCTCTCCTTCTCAGAGTGCTCCTGTGTTTTGCAAGCAGTGCTACTGTTCCTCTCCTTCTCAGAGTGCTCCTGTGTTCTGCAAGCAGTGCTACTGTTCCTCTCCTTCTCAGAGTGCTCCTGTGTTCTGCAAGCAGTGCTACTGTTCCTCTCCTTCTCAGAGTGCTCCTGTGTTCTGCAAGCAGTGCTACTGTTCCTCTCCTTCTCAAAGTGCTCCTGTGTTCTGCAAGCAGTGCTACTGTTCCTCTCCTTCTCAAAGTGCTCCTGTGTTCTGCAAGCAGTGCTACTGTTCCTCTCCTTCTTCAGAGTGCTCCTGTGTTCTGCAAGCAGTGCTACTGTTCCTCTCCTTCTCAGAGTGCTCCTGTGTTTTGCAAGCAGTGCTACTGTTCCTCTCCTTCTCAGAGTGCTCCTGTGTTCTGCAAGCAGTGCTACTGTTCCTCTCCTTCTCAGAGTGCTCCTGTGTTCTGCAAGCAGTGCTACTGTTCCTCTCCTTCTCAGAGTGCTCCTGTGTTCTGCAAGCAGTGCTACTGTTCCTCTCCTTCTCAGAGTGCTCCTGTGTTTTGCAAGCAGTGCTACTGTTCCTCTCCTTCTCAGAGTGCTCCTGTGTTCTGCAAGCAGTGCTACTGTTCCTCTCCTTCTCAGAGTGCTCCTGTGTTCTGCAAGCAGTGCTACTGTTCCTCTCCTTCTCAGAGTGCTCCTGTGTTTTGCAAGCAGTGCTACTGTTCCTCTCCTTCTCAGAGTGCTCCTGTGTTCTGCAAGCAGTGCTACTGTTCCTCTCCTTCTCAGAGTGCTCCTGTGTTCTGCAAGCAGTGCTACTGTTCCTCTCCTTCTCAGAGTGCTCCTGTGTTTTGCAAGCAGTGCTACTGTTCCTCTCCTTCTCAGAGTGCTCCTGTGTTCTGCAAGCAGTGCTACTGTTCCTCTCCTTCTCAGAGTGCTCCTGTGTTCTGCAAGCAGTGCTACTGTTCCTCTCCTTCTCAGAGTGCTCCTGTGTTCTGCAAGCAGTGCTCCTCTTCCTCTCCTCAGAGTGCTCCTGTGTTCTGCAAGCAGTGCTACTGTTGCTTTCTTCATTTTTTATACGTCTGAGCAGTTGAAATTTCTCACTGTGAACATCAAGTTATTTTCTACTGTCAAGTTAGAGATCTTATTGACATCAACTTGCAATTTTCCTCTGCTTTCTACCGAGACGACTTTCATGTTTACAGTATTCTGATATAGTCCGTAAAGACTACGAGGCCGTAGCCCTGTTTACTGTATGCTGATATAGTTCTCAAAGGAGGCTACGAGACCGTAGCCCTATTTACCGAATTCTGATATAGTCCTCCAAGGAACCTACGAAGCCATAGCGATGTTTACTGTATTCTGATATATAGTCCTGAAAGAAGGTTACGAGGCCATAGCCATGTTTACTGTATTTTAATATCGTCCGTAAAGGACAAGACGAGATCGTAGCTAATGTTTATGTTCCCAAAAGAAAAAGGCACCAGGACCGTGCCTTGAGGCAAGATATTTTTGCTTTGTTTACTATTATTACAATATTGTACACAAATAACCCGCACGTTGGAGAAAAAAAAAATATGAAGACGTTTCGGTCTGACTTGAACCATTAACTAGCCACAGTGTGTCACTAGTTAATGGACCAAGTTGGATCGAAATGCCGTCATAAGTTCCGTTCTCCTACGTGCGGATTATTTGTGTATTGTGACTTTTCGTTTTCTACTACAGTAGTCTTTGCGTTCTACTCTCTGGAACACTGAATATATTGTGAGGGATGGGATTTCGAAACGTAGTGCCAACACTACCAATAGTGCCAGTAATACCAGTAGTGCTTGTATTACCAGTAAACACCTGCAGAGCAGGTGTTTACTGGGAGTATTGGTCGTATCGTCTACCAGCGTAGCCCAAGACTGTCCTTCCAGTTAGACGCTGAAAGGACAGATTGAGGGTTTGACCAGAAGGTCAGCAACAGTGACCTTAACTCTCCTAAGCCGTGACACTGTAATGGCTACATACCACTGACAAGTATACTTCTAGATGCTAGCACAATGGTGTGTCTCAAGACCACATTTGCGTTAGAACCTCGGAAATTCTGACTTAATGATCTAGCATGGTTCTCCTGTTCTAAACACACGTTCATTTGGGTCTACCTGGAGGGTGTTCCGGGGGTCAACGCCCCCGTAATTTAGTGTCCCACCCAGGGCCTTTTCAAAGATTTTTATGTTTGATGTTTGTGCTACTGTTGTGTGTGTGTGGGATTTTTACAAGAGCTCTACTGCCTCAATGCACAGAGCTGTCTGCATTATTTAAAACCTCTGCACTCTCACCTGGCTCTAAGCTTTTTCTCTAAATTATTATCATAATTAAGCGCTAAACCCACTAGGGTTATACTGTTTCTCTACAATCTATGAGTGCTCTTGATATTGTTATCCACTTCTTTATAGTTTCAGGAGTCGGGCCCAGGAGCTGCATGTGTGGGCAGGTTTTTCTATTTCCATTTCGAATTCTGAAGCTGTGTTTGTGTGCCACATGTGACTAACAAAATCGTAATAATACCACTATAAATAAACCATGGAACGGGTGGTGTTCGAACCCATGGCAAGAGAGTCGCAAAACTACAGGCCAGTGCGTTAACCACTGGACCAGCTGACTACAATAAGATAATCCAGCTAGGTATATTTATACACCATAGGGAGGTTAGTATGGGCCACCACTGTCACAGTAGTGGCCCATGCTAACCTCCCTAACATGGTTGTACACATGTAGTGTATATAAAGTATGAATCTTGTAGCCAGCTAGCCCAGTGGTTAACGCACTGGCCTGCAATTTTATGACTCTCTCGCCATGGGTTCGAACACCACCCGTTCCATGGTTAGTCACATGTGATTTGTATGGTGGATTCTCTTCCTTACTTCACTGGATTACTAAATATTAATTTCAACTGATCTTTGAGAGTTTCGCTCACTTTCTTACCATCATCAGTGTATGAACTTTTTATAAGTAGTGAGTCAATTATAGTCTTTTTTTAATTTATATTTTTGTTAATGTGAAGAAATATTTAGAATTATTTTATATTAAACGGTTTTTTTTTGTGCTTTTTAGATGTTTAGTGAATATTTTTATTTCTGGCAGTTGGTTGTGACAGTACACAACCCGCACGTAGGACAAACTTGTGACGACGTTTCGCTCAGTCTTGGATCAGTCACAGTATAATGCCTTTATATTCGTCGTTGTATTTCCATTACGTCGTTTTATCTCTTGTGTACAGTGTTGTAGGTTGTGGTTCAGTCTGTGATGCTGTACACGTGTACAACATCTGGGTACCTTTATTTGTAGACGTTTCACCATCCAGTGACTTTGTCAGTACAAGGTGAAAGACATAATGGGAAGACTGTAGAACTACATACAGAAGATGAGGTAATCAGTCCCTCAGCCTTAGAGTTGGTGAAGACCACCGTAGTCTTGGAGACTGTTAAGAGTCTTCAAGACTACGATGATCTTCACCAACTCCAAGACTGAGGGACTGATTACCTCATCTTCTGTATATAGATCTACTGTCTTCCAATTACATCCTTGAATTTGTACTGATAAAGCCACTGGATGGCAAAACGTCTACAAATAAAGATACCCAGATGTTGCACATGTGTCTAATTCTTCATCTTGTGGGTATGGTATACCATACCCACAAGTGTTGTTGTAAAGTATCCCAGTGGAACACACTTTACACAGACCTTGTACCTGTGTTCAACTTCTCCAGGCACTGGTGAGAGTTACCGCCTCTCACTATTATTATTTCCCAGAGGATCTCTGATATTTCTTTCTTTATTTTGACCTCAATAATTCCTCCGATTGTTGAAACTAAATTTAATAAACTTCTTAGTTAGTCTATGTATAAATTTACCTTCGTGCTGAGAGTGATGAAAGAACATTTGTATCAGAGTAGTCTCCCTGATATGATAAGTACATTGTACAAGTACTCTCTCTGACATGATAAGACATTGTAATCGAGTAGTCTTTGATAATGAAAGAGTACATTGTATCAGAGTACGTCTCCCTGACTAATGATAAGAGTACATTGTATCAGAGTACGTCTCTCTGACTAATGATAAGAGTACATTGTATCAGAGTACGTCTCCCTGACTAATGATAAGAGTACATTGTATCAGAGTACGTCTCTCTGACTAATGATAAGAGTACATTGTATCAGAGTACGTCTCTCTGACTAATGATAAGAGTACATTGTATCAGAGTACGTCTCTCTGACTAATGATAAGAGTACATTGTATCAGAGTACGTCTCTCTGACTAATGATAAGAGTACATTGTATCAGAGTACGTCTCTCTGACTAATGATAAGAGTACATTGTATCAGAGTACGTCTCTCTGACTAATGATAAGAGTACATTGTATCAGAGTACGTCTCTCTGACTAATGATAAGAGTACACTGTATCGGAGAATGTCTTTGATTAGTTTCCCATTGAAAAATAAGACACTTGTGGAATATTTAGGTAACTTTATTGAGGAAACGTTTCGCCAGCCAGTGACTTCTTCAGTCCAATGCAGAGAAGAACAGTGGAAGATGAAGAGGAGTTTGAGGTAATCAGTTCCTGAGTGTGGAGTAGACGTGTTCAGTCCATCACGATGGACTCCAGGCTCAGGGACTGATTACCCTCAAACTCGCCCTCATCTTCCTCCGTTCTTCTCTGTTGAAACGTTTCTCTAACAATGATTCCCAAATGTTGAGCAAGTGTCTTATTCTTAAACCTGTCGGGTTTATAACGAATTTATAAGGAATTTACATCACAGTTTCTCATAAGAGGGATTACCAGTTGACCCCTGGGTGTGTTCAAGACCCCTGGGTGTGTTCAAGACCCCTGGGTGTGTTCAAGACCCCTGGGTGTGTTCAAGACCCATGGGTGTGTTCAAGACCCCTGGATGTGTTCAAGACCCCTGGGTGTGTTCAAGACCCTGGATGTGTTCAAGACCCTGGGTGTGTTCAAGACCCATGGGTGTGTTCAAGACCCCTGGATGTGTTCAAGACCCCTGGGTGTGTTCAAGACCCCTGGGTGTGTTCAAGACCCCTGGATGTGTTCAAGACCCTGGGTGTGTTCAAGACCATGGGTGTGTTCAAGACCCTGGATGTGTTCAAGACCCCTGGGTGTGTTCAAGACCCATGGGTGTGTTCAAGACCCCTGGATGTGTTCAAGACCCCTGGGTGTGTTCAAGACCCATGGGTGTGTTCAAGACCCCTGGATGTGTTCAAGACCCCTGGGTGTGTTCAAGACCCCTGGATGTGTTCAAGACGCTGGGTGTGTTCAAGACCCCTGGATGTGTTCAAGACCCCTGGGTGTGTTCAAGACCCCTGGATGTGTTCAAGACCCATGGGTGTGTTCAAGACCCCTGGGTGTGTTCAAGACCCATGGGTGTGTTCAAGACCCCTGGATGTGTTCAAGACCCCTGGGTGTGTTCAAGACCCCTGGATGTGTTCAAGACCGCTGGGTGTGTTCAAGACCCCTGGATGTGTTCAAGACCCCTGGGTGTGTTCAAGACCCCTGGGTGTGTTCAAGACCCCTGGGTGTGTTCAAGACCTCTGGATGTGTTCAAGACCCCTGGATGTGTTCAAGACCCCTGGGTGTGTTCAAGACCCCTGGATGTGTTCAAGACCCCTGGGTGTGTTCAAGACCCCTGGGTGTGTTCAAGACCCCTGGGTGTGTTCAAGACCCCTGGATGTGTTCAAGACCCCTGGGTGTGTTCAAGACCCCTGGGTGTGTTCAAGACCCCTGGGTGTGTTCATGACCCCTGGATGGGTTCATGACCCCTGGGTGTGTTCAAGACCCCTGGGTGTGTTCAAGACCCCTGGGTGTGTTCAAGACCCCTGGGTGTGTTCAAGAACCCCTGGGTGTGTTCAAGACCCCTGGGTGTGTTCAAGACCCCTGGGTGTGTTCAAGACCCCTGGATGTGTTCAAGACCCCTGGGTGTGTTCAAGACCCCTGGGTGTGTTCAAGACCCCTGGGTGTGTTCAAGACCCCTGGGTGTGTTCAAGAACCCCTGGGTGTGTTCAAGACCCCTGGGTGTGTTCAAGACCCCTGGGTGTGTTCAAGAACCCCTGGGTGTGTTCAAGACCCCTGGGTGTGTTCAAGACCCCTGGGTGTCTTCAAGACCCCTGGGTGTCTTCAAGACCCCTGGGTGTGTTCAAGACCCCTGGGTGTGTTCAAGATCCCTGGATGTGTTCAAGACCCCTGGGTGTGTTCAAGACCCCTGGATGTGTTCAAGACCCCTGGGTGTGTTCAAGACCCCTGGGTGTGTTCAAGACCCCTGGGTGTGTTCAAGACCCCTGGGTGTGTTTAAGACCTCTGGGTGTGTTTAAGACTGCTGGGTGCCTTCAAGACCCCTGGGTGTCCTCAAGACTCCTGGGTGTGTTCAAGACCCCTGGGTGTGTTCAAGACACCTGGGTGTCTTCAAGACACCTGGGTGTCTTCAAGACCCCTGGGTGTGTTCAAGACCCCTGGGTATCTTCAAGACCCCTGGGTGTGTTTAAGACCTCTGGGTGTGTTTAAGACTGCTGGGTGCCTTCAAGACCCCTGGGTGTCCTCAAGACCCCTGGGTGTCTTCAAGACCCCTGGGTGTGTTTAAGACCCCAGGGTGTCTTCATGACCCCTGGGTGTCTTCAAGACCCCTGAGTGTGTTCAAGACCCCTGGGTTTGTTCAAGACCGCTGGGTGTGTTCAAGACCCCTGGGTGTGTTCAAGACCCCAGGGTGTGTTCAAGACCGCTGGGTGTGTTTAAGACCGCTGGGTGTGTTTAAGACCGCTGGGTGTGTCAAGACGTGTGTTCAAGACCTGGGTGTGTTCAAGACCGCTGGGTGTGTTCAAGACCCCTGGGTGTGTTCAAGAACCCCTGGGTGTGTTCAAGACCCCTGGGTGTGTTCAAGACCCCTGGGTGTGCTCAAGACCGCTGGGTGTGTTCAAGACCCCTGGGTGTGTTCAAGACCCCTGGGTGTGTTCAAGACCGCTGGGTGTGTTCAAGACCCCTGGGTGTGTTCAAGACAGCTGGGTGTGTTCAAGACCCCAGGGTGTGTTCAAGACCGCTGGGTGTGTTTAAGACCGCTGGGTGTGTTTAAGACCGCTGGGTGTGTTCAAGACAGCTGGGTGTGTTCAAGACCCCTGGGTGTGTTCAAGACCCCTGGGTGTGTTCAAGACCCCTGGGTGTGTTCAAGACAGCTGGGTGTGTTCAAGACCCCTGGGTGTGTTCAAGACCCCTGGGTGTGTTCAAGACCCCTGGGTGTGTTCAAGACCCCTGGGTGTGTTCAAGACCCCTGGGTATCTTCAAGACCCCTGGGTGTGTTTAAGACCTCTGGGTGTGTTTAAGACTGCTGGGTGCCTTCAAGACCCCTGGGTGTCCTCAAGACCCCTGGGTGTGTTCAAGACCCCTGGGTGTGTTCAAGACACCTGGGTGTCTTCAAGACCCCTGGGTGTGTTTAAGACCTCTGGGTGTGTTTAAGACTGCTGGGTGCCTTCAAGACCCCTGGGTGTCCTCAAGACCCCTGGGTGTCTTCAAGACCCCTGGGTGTGTTTAAGACCCCAGGGTGTCTTCATGACCCCTGGGTGTCTTCAAGACCCCTGAGTGTGTTCAAGACCCCTGGGTGTGTTCAAGACCGTTGGGTGTGTTCAAGACCCCTGGGTGTGTTCAAGACCCCAGGGTGTGTTCAAGACCGCTGGGTGTGTTTAAGACCGCTGGGTGTGTTCAAGACAGCTGGGTGTGTTCAAGACCCCTGGGTGTGTTCAAGACCGCTGGGTGTGTTCAAGACCCCTGGGTGTGTTCAAGACAGCTGGGTGTGTTCAAGACCCCTGGGTGTGTTCAAGACCCCTGGGTGTGTTCAAGACCCCTGGGTGTGTTCAAGACCCCTGGGTGTGTTCAAGACAGCTGGGTGTGTTCAAGACCCCTGGGTGTGTTCAAGACCGCTGGGTGTGTTTAAGACCCCTGGGTGTGTTCAAGACTCCTGGGTGTGCTTAAGACCGCTGGGTGTGTTCAAGACCCCTGGGTGTGTTCAAGACCCCTGGGTGTGTTCAAGACCGCTGGGTGTGTTCAAGACCCCTGGGTGTGTTCAAGACCCCTGGGTGTGTTCAAGACCGCTGGGTGTGTTTAAGACCGCTGGGTGTGTTTAAGACCGCTACGTGTGTTCAAGACAGCTGGGTGTGTTCAAGACCCCTGGGTGTGTTCAAGACCGCTGGGTGTGTTCAAGACCCCTGGGTGTGTTCAAGACAGCTGGGTGTGTTCAAGACCCCTGGGTGTGTTCAAGACCCCTGGGTGTGTTCAAGACCCCTGGGTGTGTTCAAGACCCCTGGGTGTGTTCAAGACCCCTGGGTATCTTCAAGACCCCTGGGTGTGTTTAAGACCTCTGTGTGTGTTTAAGACTGCTGGGTGCCTTCAAGACCCCTGGGTGTCCTCAAGACCCCTGGGTGTGTTCAAGACCCCTGGGTGTGTTCAAGACACCTGGGTGTCTTCAAGACACCTGGGTGTCTTCAAGACCCCTGGGTGTGTTCAAGACCCCTGGGTGTGTTTAAGACCTCTGGGTGTGTTTAAGACTGCTGGGTGCCTTCAAGACCCCTGGGTGTCCTCAAGACCCCTGGGTGTCTTCAAGACCCCTGGGTGTGTTTAAGACCCCAGGGTGTCTTCATGACCCCTGGGTGTCTTCAAGACCCCTGAGTGTGTTCAAGACCCCTGGGTGTGTTCAAGACCGCTGGGTGTGTTCAAGACCCCTGGGTGTGTTCAAGACCCCAGGGTGTGTTCAAGACCGCTGGGTGTGTTTAAGACCCCTGGCTGTCTTCAAAACCGTTGGGTGTCAAGAACCCTGGGTGTGTTCAAGACCGCTGGGTGTGTTTAAGACCGCTGGGTGTGTTCAAGACAGCTGGGTGTGTTCAAGACCCCTGGGTGTGTTCAAGACCGCTGGGTGTGTTTAAGACCCCTGGGTGTGTTCAAGACCCCTGGGTGTGCTCAAGACCGCTGGGTGTGTTCAAGACCCCTGGGTGTGTTCAAGACCCCTGGGTGTGTTCAAGACCGCTGGGTGTGTTCAAGACCCCTGGGTGTGTTCAAGACCCCTGGGTGTGTTCAAGACCGCTGGGTGTGTTCAAGACCCCTGGGTGTGTTCAAGACCCCTGGATGTGTTCAAGACCCCTGGGTGTGTTCAAGACCCCTGGGTGTGTTCAAGACCGCTGGGTGTGTTCAAGACCCCTGGGTGTGTTCAAGACCCCTGGGTGTGTTCAAGACCCCTGGGTGTGTTCAAGACCCTGGGTGTGTTCAAGACCGCTGGGTGTGTTCAAGACCCTGGGTGTGTTCAAGACCCCTGGATGTGTTCAAGACCCTGGGTGTGTTCAAGACCGCTGGGTGTGTTCAAGACCCCTGGTGTGTTCAAGACGTGGGTGTGTTCAAGACCCTGGGTGTGTTCAAGACCCCTGGGTGTGTTCAAGACCCCTGGGTGTGTTCAAGACCCCTGGGTGTGTTCAAGACCCCTGGGTGTGTTCAAGACCCCTGGGTGTGTTCAAGACCCTTGGGTATGTTCAAGACCCCTGGGTGTGTTCAAGACCCCGGGGTGTGTTGAAGACCCCTGGGTGTGTTCAAGACCCCTGGGTGTGTTCAAGACCGCTGGGTGTGTTCAAGACCCCTGGGTGTGTTCAAGACCCATGGGTGTGTTCAAGACCCCTGGGTGTGTTCAAGATCCCTGGGTGTGTTCAAGACCCCTGGGTGTGTTCAAGACCCCTGGGTGTGTTCAAGACCCATGGGTGTGTTCAAGACCCCTGGGTGTGTTCAAGATCCCTGGGTGTGTTCAAGACCCCTGGGTGTGTTCAAGACCCCTGGGTGTGTTCAAGACCCCTGGGTGTCTTCAAGAAGGCACTGGACAGGCACTAAAAGCCAGTACCTGACCAGCCGGGCTGTGGTTCGTACGTCAGTTTGCGTACAAGCAGTAGTAACAGCCTGGTTGATCAGGCCCTGATCCACCACGAGGCCTGGTCCACACCTCTACAACACAACTGTCAACCAAGATGTGTTAAGTTATACCATGAATTAAGTCAAGATCCTGGACTTCACCTTACGACACAAAACAAATGTGATAGTAATTATAGACACGGTGGATTATAGTGGGAAAATAAGATACTTTATAAGAGCGAGTAACTTACCAGACTCTTAATAACTTCCGGATAATATCCGGAAATTTGATATCTCGAAAGAAGGATAATATTTGGTATAGTAGTTATCTATTATTGCTGGTAGTGTAAGTAGTTAATGGTCCAAGTGGACCGAAACGTCGTGGTAAGTTTCTGTCTGCTATGTGTTGGTTATCTGTGTATTGTAGCAGTCACAGTATTGTGACTTATTATAGAGACTTATTATTGTAACTTATTATTGTAACTTATTATAGTGACTTATTATAGTGACTTATTATTGTAACTTATTATAGTGACTTATTATTGTGACTTATTATAGTGACTTATTATAGTGACTTATTATAGTGACTTATTATATTGACTTATTATTGTGACTTATTATTGTGACTTATTATAGTGACTTATTATTGTGACATTATTGTGACTTATTATAGTGACTTATTATTGTGACTTATTATTGTGACTTATTATTGTGACTTATTATTGTGACTTATTATTGTGACTTATTATAGTGACTTATTATTGTGACTTATTATAGTGACTTATTATTGTGACATTATTGTGACTTATTATAGTGACTTATTATTGTGACTTATTATTGTGACTTATTATTGTGACTTATTATTGTGACTTATTATTGTGACTTATTATAGTGACTTATTATTGTGACTTATTATAGTGACTTATTATTGTGACTTATTATAGTGACTTATTATTGTGACTTATTATAGTGACTTATTATTGTGACTTATTATTGTGACTTATTATAGTGACTTATTATAGTGACTTATTATTGTGACTTATTATAGTGACTTATTATAGTGACTTATTATTGTGACTTATTATAGTGACTTATTATTGTCACTTATTATTGTGACTTATTATAGTGACTTATTATAGTGACTTATTATTGTCACTTATTATTGTGACTTATTATAGTGACTTATTATAGTGACTTATTATTGTGACTTATTATAGTGACTTATTATTGTGACTTATTATTGTGACTTATTATTGTGATTTATTATTGTGACTTATTATAGTGACTTATTATTGTGACTTATTATAGTGACTTATTATTGTGACTTATTATAGTGACTTATTATTGTGACTTATTATAGTGACTTATTATTGTCACTTATTATTGTGACTTATTATTGTGACATTATTGTGACTTATTATTGTGACTTATTATAGTGACTTATTATAGTGACTTATTATTGTAACTTATTATAGTGACTTATTATAGTGACTTATTATTGTAACTTATTATTGTAACTTATTATAGTGACTTATTATAGTGACTTATTATTGTAACTTATTATAGTGACTTATTATTGTGACTTATTATAGTGACTTATTATAGTGACTTATTATAGTGACTTATTATATTGACTTATTATTGTGACTTATTATTGTGACTTATTATAGTGACTTATTATTGTGACATTATTGTGACTTATTTAGTGACTTATTTTTGTGACTTATTATTGTGACTTATTATTGTGACTTATTATTGTGACTTATTATTGTGACTTATTATAGTGACTTATTATTGTGACTTATTATAGTGACTTATTATTGTGACATTATTGTGACTTATTATAGTGACTTATTATTGTGACTTATTATTGTGACTTATTATTGTGACTTATTATTGTGACTTATTATTGTGACTTATTATGTGACTTATTATTGTGACTTATTATAGTGACTTATTATTGTGACTTATTATAGTGACTTATTATTGTGACTTATTATAGTGACTTATTATTGTGACTTATTATTGTGACTTATTATAGTGACTTATTATAGTGACTTATTATTGTGACTTATTATTGTGACTTATTATAGTGACTTATTATTGTGACTTATTATAGTGACTTATTATAGTGACTTATTATTGTGACTTATTATTGTGACTTATTATAGTGACTTATTATTGTGACTTATTATAGTGACTTATTATTGTGACTTATTATTGTGACTTATTATAGTGACTTATTATTGTGACTTATTATAGTGACTTATTATTGTGACTTATTATTGTAACTTATTATTGTAACTTATTATAGTGACTTATTATTGTGACTTATTATAGTGACATTATTGTAACTTATTATAGTGACTTATTATAGTGACTTATTATTGTAACTTATTATTGTAACTTATTATTGTAACTTATTATAGTGACTTATTATAGTGACTTATTATTGTAACTTATTATTGTAACTTATTATAGTGACTTATTATTGTGACTTATTATTGTGACTTATTATTGTGACTTATTATAGTGACTTATTATTGTAACTTATTATTGTAACTTATTATAGTGACTTATTATTGTGACTTATTATAGTGACTTATTATAGTGACTTATTATAGTGACTTATTATATTGACTTATTATTGTGACTTATTATTGTGACTTATTATTGTGACTTATTATTGTGACTTATTATTGTGACTTATTATAGTGACTTATTATTGTGACTTATTATTGTGACTTATTATAGTGACTTATTATAGTGACTTAATATTGTGACATTATTGTGACTTATTATAGTGACTTATTATTGTGACTTATTATAGTGACTTATTATTGTGACTTATTATAGTGACTTATTATAGTGACTTATTATTGTGACTTATTATTGTGACTTATTATAGTGACTTATTATTGTGACTTATTATAGTGATTATTATAGTGACTTATTATAGTGACTTATTAATTGTGACTTATTATTGTGACTTATTATAGTGACTTATTATTGTGACTTATTATTGTGACTTATTATAGTGACTTATTATAGTGACTTATTATTGTAACTTATTATAGTGACTTATTATTGTGACTTATTATAGTGACTTATTATAGTGACTTATTATAGTGACTTATTATACTGACTTATTATTGTGACTTATTATTGTGACTTATTATAGTGACTTATTATTGTGACATTATTGTGACTTATTATAGTGACTTATTATTGTGACTTATTATTGTGGGCTTATTATTGTGACCTTATTATTGTGACTTATATTGTGACTTATTATAGTGACTTATTATTGTGACTTATTATTGTACATTATTGTGACTTATTATAGTGGATTATTATTGGGGACTTATTATTGTGACTTATTATTGTGACTTATTATTGTGACTTATTATAGTGACTTATTATTGTGACTTATTATAGTGACTTATTATTGTGACTTATTATAGTGACTTATTATTGTGACTTATATAGTGACTTATTATTGTGACTTATTATTGTGACTTATTATAGTGACTTATTATAGTGACTTATTATTGTGACTTATTATAGTGACTTATTATTGTGACTTATTATTGTGACTTATTATTGTGACTTATTATAGTGACTTATTATTGTGACTTATTATTGTGATTATTATGTGACTTATTATTGTGACTTATTATTGTGACTTATTATAGTGACTTATTATTGTGACTTATTATAGTGACTTATTATAGTGACTTATTATTGTGACTTATTATTGTGACTTATTATAGTGACTTATTATTGTGACTTATTATTGTGACTTATTATAGTGACTTATTATTGTGACTTATTATTGTGACTTATTATAGTGACTTATTATTGTGACTTATTATAGTGACTTATTATTGTGACTTATTATTGTGACTTATTATAGTGACTTATTATAGTGACTTATTATTGTAACTTATTATTGTAACTTATTATAGTGACTTATTATTGTGACTTATTATTGTAACTTATTATTGTAACTTATTATAGTGACTTATTATTGTGACTTATTATTGTGACTTATTATAGTGACTTATTATTGTAACTTATTATTGTAACTTATTATAGTGACTTATTATTGTGACTTATTATAGTGACTTATTATAGTGACTTATTATATTGACTTATTATTGTGACTTATTATTGTGACTTATTATTGTGACTTATTATTGTGACTTATTATTGTGACTTATTATAGTGACTTATTATTGTGACTTATTATTGTGACTTATTATAGTGACTTATTATAGTGACTTATTATTGTGACATTATTGTGACTTATTATAGTGACTTATTATTGTGACTTATTATAGTGACTTATTATTGTGACTTATTATAGTGACTTATTATAGTGACTTATTATTGTGACTTATTATTGTGACTTATAGTGACTTATTATTGTGACTTATTATAGTGACTTATTATTGTGACTTATTATAGTGACTTATTATTGTGACTTATTATAGTGACTTATTATTGTGACTTATTATTGTGACTTATTATAGTGACTTATTATTGTGACTTATTATAGTGACTTATTATAGTGACTTATTATTGTGACTTATTATTGTGACTTATTATAGTGACTTATTATTGTGACTTATTATTGTGACTTATTATAGTGACTTATTATAGTGACTTATTATTGTAACTTATTATAGTGACTTATTATAGTGACTTATTATTGTAACTTATTATTGTAACTTATTATAGTGACTTATTATTGTGACTTTTTATAGTGACTTATATAGTGAATTATTATTGTGACTTTTTATAGTGACTTTATAGTGACTTATTATAGTGACTTATTTAATTGACTTATTATTGTGACTTATTATAGTGACTTATTATTGTGACTTATTTAGTGACTTATTATTGTGACTTATTATAGTGACTTATTATTGTGACATATGTGACTGTTTATGGCTTATTATAGTGACTTTTTATTGTGACTTATTATAGTGACTTATTATTGTGACATTATTGATTATTTAGTGACTTATTATTGTGACTTATTATAGTGACTTATTATGTGACATTATTGTGACTTATTATAGTGACTTATATTGTGACTTATTATAGTGACTTATTATTGTGACTTATTATAGTGACTTATTATAGTGACTTATTATTGTGACTTATTATTGTGACTTATTATTGTGACATTATTGTGACTTATTATAGTGACTTATTATTGTGACTTATTATAGTGACTTATTATTGTGACATAATTGTGACTTATTATAGTGACTTATTTATTGTGACTTATTATAGTGACTTATATTGTGACTTATTATGTGACTTATTATTGTGACTTATTATTGTGACATTATTGTGACTTATTATAGTGACTTATTATAGGACTTTTATTGTGACTTATAGTGACTTATTTTGTGACATTATTGTGGGCTTATTATAGTGACTTATTATTGTGACTTATTATAGTGACTTATTATTGTGACTTATTATTGTGACTTATTATAGTGACTTATTATTGTGACATTATTGTGACTTCTTATAGTGACTTATTATTGTGACTTATTATAGTGACTTATTATTGTGACTTATTATTGTGACTTATTATTGTGAATTATTATAGTGACTTATTATAGTGACTTATTATTGTGACTTATTATAGTGACTTATTATATGGGCTTATTATTGTGGCTTTTTATGTAAACTTATTATAGTGACTTATTATTGTAACTTATTATTGTAACTTATTATAGTGACTTATTATTGTGACTTATTATTGTAACTTATCATAGTGACTTATTATTGTGACTTATTATTGTGACTATGTATAGTGACTTATTATAGTGACTTATTATTGTACTTATTATAGTGACTTATTATTGTGACTTATTATTGTGACTTATTATAGTGACTTATTATAGTGGGCTTATTATTGTGACTTATTATATGACTTATTATTGTGACTTATTATTGTAACTTATTATAGTGACTTATTATTGTGACTTATTATAGTGACTTATTATTGTGACTTATTATAGTGACTTATTATAGTGTCTTATTATAGTGACTTATTATAGTGTCTTATTATTGTGACTTATTATAGTGACTTATTATTGTGAATTATTATAGTGACTTATTATTGTGACTTATAGTGACTTATTATTGTGACTTATTATAGTGACTTATTATAGTGACTTACTATAGTGACTTATTATTGTGACTTATTATTGTGACTTATAGTGACTTATTATTGTGACTTATTATAGTGACTTATTATAGTGACTTATTATTGTGACTTATTATAGTGACTTATTATAGTGACTTATTATAGTGACTTATTATAGTGACTTATTATAGTGACTTATTATAGTGACTTATTATAGTGACTTATTATTGTGACTTATTATTGTGACTTATTATTGTGACTTATAGTGACTTATTATAGTGACTTATTATTCGTTAAGAGTCAGTAAGTTTGTCAGTCGTTACTGATTATTGTTTAAACAAGAATAACTAAATATTGTCTTGTTTACTAGTTTAATATCCACAACTTCTGCTGTATCAACCTGATCAACCACGCTGTTACTGCTGATTTATTTACTCTCTCACACCTATTGACCTGATCCCAGACCGGGCCGCGGGGGCGTTGACCCCTTAGATAATTTGATTTTAAAATGATGAGAACATATACATCGAGAGGTGTTTATCTGTGTATATATATACAGAGTTTATATCACTGTATATAATAAGGGATAAAAAAATTCTGATGTATCGGATATCCGCATCCGTGAAACATCCGCACAATTTTTTACAACCGGATCCGCAAAATAAGACATCCTCATACACATCCGCATCTCCGGATATGTAAATTTTCACATCTGATACATTTCTAAAAGTAATTTTGGACTGGTGGTGAACAGGTGACTTGAAGCCTTAATGACCCTTTGAATTGATGATAAATTTTAAACCAAAGTAACTCAATATTTGCAAAAGTAATGGTTTACAAAAAAGATGACAATCGAAAGAAAATATATAGAGAAAACACAGAAACCAAGTGAAGAAGAAGATAAAACGGGTCAGAGGAGACACGGAGGCACAAATAATGAGAAAACAGGACACAGAGTACAGGAGCACAGTGTATGAGGCTGTCTGCAGCACAGTGTGGGGCTGACTGCAGCACAGTTTGTGGCTGTCTGCAGCACAGTGTGTGAGGCTGTCTGCAGCACAGTGTGTGAGGCTGTCTGCAGCACAGTGTGGGGCTGACTGCAGCACAGTTTGTGGCTGTCTGCAGCAGAGTGCGTGAGGCTGTCAGCAACACTGTGTGAGGCTGTCTGCAGCACAGTGTGAGAGGCTGTCAGAAACACAGTGTGAGAGGCTGTCTGCAGCACAGTGTGTGAAGCAGTCTGCAGCACAGTGTGTGAAGCAGTCTGCAGCACAGTGTGTGAAGCAGTCTGCAGCACAGTGTGTGAGGCTGTCTGCGGCACAGTGTGTGAGGCGGTCTGCAGCACAGTGTGTGAGGCAGTCTGCAGCACAGTGTGTGAGGCAGTCTGCAGCACAGTGTGTGAGGCTGTCTGCGGCACAGTGTGTGAGGCGGTCTGCAGCACAGTGTGTGAGGCAGTCTGCAGCACAGTGTGTGAGGCAGTCTGCAGCACAGTGTGTGAGGCAGTCTGCAGCACAGTGTGTGAGGCAGTCTGCAGCACAATGTGAGAGACTGTCTGCAGAACAGTGTGAGAGGCTGTCTGCAGCACAGTGTGAGAGGCTGTCTGCAGCGCAGTGATTGAGGCTGTCTGCAGCAGAGTGCGTGAGGCTGCCAGCAACACTGTGAGGCTCTCTGCAGCACAGTGTGAGAGGCTGTCAGAAACACAGTGTGAGACTGTCTGCGGCACAGCGTGTGAGGCTGTGTGCAGCACACTGTGAGACTGTCTGCGGCACAGCGTGTGAGGCTGTCTGCAGCACACTGTGTGAGGCTGTCTGCAGCACATTGAGGCTGTGTGCAGCACAATGTATAAGGCTGTCTGCAGCAACACTGTGTGAGGCTGTCTGCAGCACACTGTGTGAGGATGTCTGCAGCACACTGTGTAAGGCTGTCTGCAGCACAGTGTGAATAGCTGTCTGTAGCACAGTGTGAGAGGCTGCCTGCAGCACAGTGAGTGAGGCTGTCTGCAGCACAGTATGTAAGGTTGCCAGGAACACTGTATGAGGTTGTCTGCAGCACAGTGTGAGGATGTCTGCAGAACACTGTGTGAGGCTGTCTGCAGCACAATGTGTAAGGCTAGCTGCAGCAACACTGTGTGAGGCTGTCTGCAGCACAATGTGTAAGGCTAGCTGCAGCAACACTGTGTGAGGCTGTCTGCAGCACAATGAGGCTCTCTGCAGCACAATATGTGAGGCTGTCTGCAGAACACTGTGTGAGGCTGCCAGCAACACTGTGAGGCTGCCAGCAACACTGCATGAGGCTGTCTGCAAAACACTGTGTGAGGCTGCCAGCCACACTGTGTGAGGCTGCCAGCCACACTATGAGGCTGCAACCAACACTGTGAGGCTTCCAGCAACACTGTGTGAGGCTGCCAGCAACACTGTGAGGCTGCCAGCAACACTGCATGAGGCTGTCTGCAAAACACTGTGTGAGGCTGCCAGCCACACTATGAGGCTGCAACCAACACTGAGGCTTCCAGCAACACTGTGTGAGGTTGCCAGCAACACTCTGTGAAGCTGTCTGCAGCACATTGTGAGAGGCTATCAACAGTACAGTGTGTGAGGCTGTCTGCATCACAATGTGTAAGGCTGTCTGGAGCAGCACTGTGTGAGGCTGCTTGCAGCACAGTGTGTGAGGCTGTCTGCAGCACAGTGTGGGGCTGACTGCAGCACAGTTTGGGGCTGTCTGCAGCACAGTGAGAGACTGTCTGCAGCACAGTGTGAGGCTGTCTGCAGCAGTGTGTGCGAGGCTCTCTGCAGCACAGTGTGAGGCTGTCTACAGCACAGTGATTGAGGCTGTCTGCAGAAGAGTGCGTGTGGCTGTCTGTGGCACAGTGTGAGACTGTCTGCAGCACAGTGTGAGGCTGTCTGCAGCACAGTGTGTGAGACTGTCTGTAGCACAGCGTGTAAGGCTGCCTGCAGCAGTGTGAGGCTGTCTGCAGAACACTGTGTGAGGCTGTCTGCAGCACAATGTGTAAGGCTGTCTGCAGAACTCTGTGTGAGGCTGCCAGCCACACTGTGTGAGGCTGCCACCAACACTGTGAGGCTGCCAGCAACACTGTGTGAGGCTGCCAGTAACACTCTGTGAAGCTGTCTACAGCGCACTGTGAGAGGCTGTCTACAGTACAGTGTGTGAGGCTGTCTGCATCACAATGTGTAAGGCTGTCTGGAGCAACACTGTGTGAGGCTGACTGCAGCACAATGTGTGAGGCTGCCAGCAACACTATGTGAGGCTGCAAGCAACACTATGTGAGGCTGCAAGCAACACTGTGAGGCTGGCAGCAACACTGTGAGGCTGCCAGCAACACTGTGAGGCTGCAAGCAACACTATGAGGCTGCAAGCAACACTGTGAGGCTGCCAGCAACACTATGTGAGGCTGCAAGCAACACTGTGAGGCTGCAAGCAACACTGTGAGGCTGGCAGCAACACTGTGAGGCTGGCAGCAACACTGTGAGGCTGGCAGCAATACTGTGAGGCTGCAAGCAACACTGTGAGGCTGCAAGCAACACTGTGAGGCTGGCAGCAACACTGTCAGGTTACAATCAACATACTGGGTGTGTTATACAGTTACTGAACAAATTTCGCTGAACACACACACTCTAGGCTTAGGAAATGTTGTACAAGTGTTCCAATCTTCACACATCACACACTGATTGTCTATATGAGATACACACAGACATCATCTATCACACTGACTACATGACTGACGTTATACACACAGACATCATCTATCACACTGACTACATGACTGACGTTATACACACAGACACAATCTATCACACTGACTACATGACTGAGTTATAACACAGACATCATCTATCACACTGACTACATGACTGTTCGTTATACACACAGACACCATCTATCACACTGACTACATGACTGAGTTATACACACAGACACATCTATCACACTGACTACATGACTGACGTTATACACACAGACACAATCTATCACACTGACTACATGACTGACGTTATACACACAGACACCATCTATCACACTGACTACATGACTGACGTTATACACACAGACACCATCTATCACACTGACTACATGACTGACGTTATATACACAGACACCATCTATCACACTGACTACATGACTGACGTTATACACACAGACACATCTATCACACTGACTACATGACTGACGTTATACACACAGACACAATCTATCACACTGACTACATGACTGACGTTATACACACAGACACCATCTATCACACTGACTACATGACTGACGTTATATACACAGACACATCTATCACACTGACTACATGACTGACGTTATACACACAGACACCATCTATCACACTGACTACATGACTGACGTTATACACACAGACACAATCTATCACACTGACTACATGACTGACGTTATACACACAGACACCATCTATCACACTGACTACATGACTGACGTTATACACACAGACACCATCTATCACACTGACTACATGACTGACGTTATATACACAGACACCATCTATCACACTGACTACATGACTGACGTTATACACACAGACACCATCTATCACACTGACTACATGACTGACGTTATACACACAGACACCATCTATCACACTGACTACATGACTGACGTTATACACACAGACACCATCTATCACACTGACTACATGACTGACGTTATACACACAGACACATCTATCACACTGACTACATGACTGACGTTATACACACAGACACATCTATCACACTGACTACATGACTGACGTTATACACACAGACACCATCTATCACACTGACTACATGACTGACGTTTATACACACAGACACCATCTATCACACTGACTACATGACTGACGTTATACACACAGACACCATCTATCACACTGACTACATGACTGACGTTATACACACAGACACCATCTATCACACTGACTACATGACTGACGTTATACTCTCCGGGATCTGAACGTATGACGTCAGCACCATAAATTTCTTTTAAACAGTGAATACACTCAAACAATGACACACTTTACTTGTACAAATACACTCAAACAATGACACACTTTACTTGTACAAATACACTCAAACAATGACACACTTTACTTGTACAAATACACTCAAACAATGACACACTTTACTTGTACAAATACACTCAAACAATGACACACTTTACTTGTACAAATACACTCAAACAATGACACACTTTACTTGTACAAATACACTCAAACAATGACACACTTTACTTGTACAAATACACTCAAACAATGACACACTTTACTTGTACAAATACACTCAAACAATGACATACTCTACTTGTACAAATACACTCAAACAATGACACACTTTACTTGTACAAATACACTCAAACAATGACACACTTTACTTGTACAAATACACTCAAACAATGACACACTTTACTTGTACAAATACACTCAAACAATGACACACTTTACTTGTACAAATACACTCAAACAATGACACACTTTACTTGTACAAATACACTCAAACAATGACACACTCTACTTGTACAAATACACTCAAACAATGACACACTTTACTTGTACAAATACACTCAAACAATGACACACTCTACTTGTACAAATACACTCAAACAATGACACACTTTACTTGTACAAATACACTCAAACAACTACAATATTTGGCTCCAATTTCACAAAAATTTAAATTGTTTTCAAATACACTAAATAACAGTCAGTGTTTCAAGTGACGCAATGATTGGCTAACATGTGCATCATGAAGCTCTGATTGGCTAACATGTGCAACATGAAGCTCTGATTGGCTAACATGTGCAACATGAAGCTCTGATTGGCTAACATGTGCAACATGAAGCTCTGATTGGCTAACATGTGCAACATGAAGCTCTGATTGGCTAACATGTGCAACATGAAGCTCTGATTGGCTAACATGTGCAACATGAAGCTCTGATTGGCTAACATGTGCAACATGAAGCTCTGATTGGCTAACATGTGCAACATGAAGCTCTGATTGGCTAACATGTGCAACATGAAGCTCTGATTGGCTAAGTATGTGCAACATGAAGCTCTGATTGGCTAACATGTGCAACATGAAGCTCTGATTGGCTAACATGTGCAACATGAAGCTCTGATTGGCTAACATGTGCAACATGAAGCTCTGATTGGCTAACATGTGCAACATGAAGCTCTGATTGGCTAACATGTGCAACATGAAGCTCTGATTGGCTAACATGTGCAACATGAAGCTCTGATTGGCTAACATGTGCAACATGAAGCTCTGATTGGCTAACATGTGCAACATGAAGCTCTGATTGGCTAACATGTGCAACATGAAGCTCTGATTGGCTAACATGTGCAACATGAAGCTGTGATTGGCTAACATGTGCAACATGAAGCTCTGATTGGCTAACATGTGCAAGATGAAGCTCTGATTGGCTAACATGTGCAACATGAAGCTCTGATTGGCTAACATGTGCAACATGAAGCTCTGATTGGCTAACATGTGCAACATGAAGCTCTGATTGGCTAACATGTGCAACATGAAGCTCTGATTGGCTAACATGTGCAACATGAAGCTCTGATTGGCTAACATGTGCAGCATGAAGCTCTGATTGGCTAACATGTGCAAAATGAAGCTCTGATTGGCTAACATGTGCAACATGAAGCTCTGATTGGCTAACATGTGCAACATGAAGCTCTGATTGGCTAACATGTGCAACATGAAGCTCTGATTGGCTAACATGTGCAACATGAAGCTCTGATTGGCTAACATGTGCAACATGAAGCTCTGATTGGCTAACATGTGCAACATGAAGCTCTGATTGGCTAACAAGTATGTGCAACATGAAGCTCTGATTGGCTAACATGTGCAACATGAAACTCTGATTGGCTAACATGTGCAACATGAAACTCTGATTGGCTAACATGTGCAACATGAAGCTCTGATTGGCTATCAAGTATGTGCAACATGAAGCTCTGATTGGCTAAGAAAGAATGTGCAACATGAAGCTCTGATTGGCTAACAAGAATGTGCAACATGAAGCTCTGATTGGCTAACAAGTATGTGCAACATGAAGCTCTGATTGGCTAACAGGAATGTGCAACATGAAGCTCTGATTGGCTAACAAGTATGTGCAACATGAAGCTCTGATTGGCTAACATGTGCAACATGAAGCTCTGATTGGCTAACATGTGCAACATGAAGCTCTGATTGGCTAACATGTGCAACATGAAGCTCTGATTGGCTAACATGTGCAACATGAAGCTCTGATTGGCTAACATGTGCAACATGAAGCTCTGATTGGCTAACATGTGCAACATGAAGCTCTGATTGGCTAACATGTGCAACATGAAGCTCTGATTGGCTAACATGTGCAACATGAAGCTCTGATTGGCTAACATGTGCAACATGAAGCTCTGATTGGCTAACAAGTATGTGCAACATGAAGCTCTGATTGGCTAACAAGTATGTGCAACATGAAGCTCTGATTGGCTAACATGTGCAACATGAAACTCTGATTGGCTAACATGTGCAACATGAAGCTCTGATTGGCTATCAAGTATGTGCAACATGAAGCTCTGATTGGCTAAGAAAGAATGTGCAACATGAAGCTCTGATTGGCTAACAAGTATGTGCAACATGAAGCTCTGATTGGCTAACAAGTATGTGCAACATGAAGCTCTGATTGGCTAACAGGAATGTGCAACATGAAGCTCTGATTGGCTAACAAGTATGTGCAACATGAAGCTCTGATTGGCTAACATGTGCAACATGAAGCTCTGATTGGCTAACATGTGCAACATGAAGCTCTGATTGGCTAACAAGTATGTGCAACATGAAGCTCTGATTGGCTAACAAGTATGTGTGACATGAAGCTCTGATTGGCTAACAAGTATGTGTGACATGAAGCTCTGATTGGCTAACAAGTATGTGCAACATGAAGCTCTGATTGGCTAACAAGTATGTGCAACATGAAGCTCTGATTGGCTAACAAGTATGTGCAACATGAAGCTCTGATTGGCTAACAAGTATGTGCAACATGAAGCTCTGATTGGCTAACAAGTATGTACAACATGAAGCTCTGATTGGCTAACAAGTATGTGCGACATGAAGCTCTGATTGGCTAGCAAGTATGTGCAACATGAAGCTCTGATTGGCTAACAAGTATGTGCAACATGAAGCTCTGATTGGCTAACAAGTATGTGCAACATGAAGCTCTGATTGGCTAACAAGTATGTGCAACACGAAGCTCTGATTGGCTAACAAGTATGTACAACATGAAGCTCTGATTGGCTAACAAGTATGTGCAACATGAAGCTCTGATTGGCTAACAGGAATGTGCTACATGAAGCTCTGATTGGTTAACAGGTATGTGCAACATGAAGTTCTGATTGGCTAATAGGTATGTGCAACATGAAGCTCTGATTGGCTAACAGGAATGTGCTACATGAAGCTCTGATTGACTAACAGGAATATGCTACATGAAGCTCTGATTGGTTAACAGGAATGTGCTACATGAAGCTCTGGTTAACAGGAATGTGCAACATGAAGCTCTGATTGGCTAACAGGTATGTACAACATGAAGCTCTGACTGGCTAACATGAATGTGCTACATGAAGCTCTGATTGGCTAAGAGGAATATGCAACATGAAGCTCTGATTGGCTAACAATTATGTGCAATATGAAGCTCTGATTGGTTAACAGGAATGTGCTACATGAAGCTCTGATTGGCTAACAGGTATGTGCTACATGAAGCTCTGATTGGCTAACAAGTATGTGCAATATGAAGCTCTGATTGGCTAACAGGTATGTGCTACATGAAGCTCTGATTGGCTAACAGGTATGTGCTACATGAAGCTCTGATTGGCTAACAAGTATGTGCAATATGAAGCTCTGATTGGTTAATAGGTATGTGCAACATGAAGCTCTGATTGGTTAACAGGAATGTGCTACATGAAGCTCTGATTGGCTAACAGGTATGTGCTACATGAAGCTGTGATTGGCTAACAAGTATGTGCTACGTGAATCTCTGATTGGCTAACAGGTATGTGCTACGTGAATCTCTGATTGGCTAACAGGTATGTGCTACATGAAGCTCTGATTGGCTAACAGGTATGTGCTACATGAGGCTCTGATTGGCTAACAGGTATGTGCTACATGAAGCTCTGATTGGCTAACAGGTATGTGCTACATGAAGCTCTGATTGGCTAACAGGTATGTGCTACACGAATCTCTGATTGGCTAACAGGTATGTGCTACATGAAGCTCTGATTGGCTAACAGATATGTGCTACATGAAGCTCTTGATTGGTAACAGGTATGTGCTACATGAAGTTCTGATTGGCTAACAAAACTGTGCTGTGTGGAGCTCTGATTGGCTAACATGTATGTGCTACATGAAGTTCTCATTGGCTAACAAAACTGTGCTACGTGAAGCTCTGATTGGCTAACAAAACTGTGCTACGTGAAGCTCTGATTGGCTAACAGGTATGTGCTACTTGAAGCTCTGATCGGCTAACAAAACTGTCCTACGTGAAGCTCTGATTGGCTAACACGTATGTGCTACATGAAACTGTGATTGGCTAACAGAAGTTTTCCACGTGAAGCTCTGATTGGCTAACAGGTATGTGCTACGTGAAGCTCTGATTGGCTAACAGCTATGTGCTACTTGAAGCTCTGATTGGCTAGCAGGTATGTGGTACATGAAGCTCTGATTGGCTAACAGAAATGTGCTACTTGAAGCTCTGATTGGCTAACAGAACTGTGTTACCAGAAGTTTTGGTTGGCTAACAGGTATAAGAACGTAAGAAAGGAGGAACACTGCAGTAGGCCTGCTGGCCCATGCTAGGCAGGTTCTTCACAAATTCAACCCACTAACAGAATAAACACTACCCAGGCAAGAAGCTTTGATAATTCTATTTAGTCACGTGCAAGTCCCACTCAAATACAATCCCTCTTACTCGTGTATTTATCCAACCTAAATTTGAAACTACCCAAGGTTTTAGCTTCAATAACCCGACAATAACCCTACTAGGCAGACTGTTCCACTCATCAACTACCTTATTTCTAAGCCAATACTTTTCGATATCCTTTCTAAATCTAAAATTATGTAATTTGAATCCATTACTGCGGGTTCTCTGTTGGAGGGTTATCCTCAAGAAATTATTAATATCCCCTTTAATAATACCCATCTTCCACTTATACACTTCGATCAGGTCTCCCCTCATTCTTCGTCTAACAAGTGAATGTAATTTAAGAGTCTTCAATCTTTCTTCATAAGGAAGATTTCTAATGCTATGTATTAATTTAGTCATTCTACGCTGAATGTTTTCTAACGAATTTATGTTCATTCTGTAATATGGAGACCAGAACTGAGCTGCATAATCTAGTTGCTACGTGACACTGACTGGTTATCAGGTACGTGCTAGATGATGCTTATCATCTGTTACCTGGAAATAAATGGTATAAAATACCGACACAATGGAAATATAAACACAAATGCAGTATAATGTGATCCTTTATTGACAACGTTTCACCCACACAGTGGGCTTTTTCAAGTCACACACGGATCTACCTGGGGTTGGAAGGTACGAGAGTATTTATAGTCATGTTCAGAATGTTGAGGTCAGGTGGAGAATGCTGCATCTGATGATCTACCGGGTGGGGTTATAGAGTCTTGGGTAGCTAGGCAGGGGTATTGGACAAGTTGTGAGTAGACCTTCTGCAGTGTTCTATGTTCTTATGTGGGATAGCGATGAAGAAGTTTCTTGGCGAGTGGTTCAGCTATGTTATAGAAGCCATTGTTCTGGTTGAAATTGTTGGTTATAGAGATAAGCGATGATTCCAGGATTCTTCTGTATTGAGTGTTGTCTTCTGTGGCTATAAGTCTTGAGTTTCTGTAGTTAATTAAATGGTTGTGTGAATTGCGATGTTGTACACAGGCATTCCTTGTATCGTCAGTCCTGCTTGCATATTGGTGTTCTGAAATACGTGTTTGGAGGTCTCTTGATGTTTCGCCCACATATAATTTGTTGCAGTCATTACAAGGGATTATGTATACCCCTGCAGAGGATGGAGGCTTGTCCTGTCTACCACTGGTGATGTCCTTGATGGTCGTGGTTGTGGAGGTAGATACTTGGAATGATGTTTTGGCAAAGATGTTGGAAACATGTTTGGCAATGGAGTTGTTGGGGAGGACTATGTATCTCTTCTCGGCAGTGTTTTCTCTGGGTGTGTTGAAGATGTTTAATGCCGGCCGTCTGCAGTTTCTGATGAAGTGACGAGGATAGTGGAGTTTAGAAAATACTTGTTCAATTATAGTGCATTCTTCCTCAAGGAACTCATTGCTGCAGATTCTGAGTGCACGCAGGAAGAAGCCTATAATTACACCACGTTTGGTTTTGGTGTCGTGGTGAGAGTAGAAGTGGAGAAGATCGTTTTGGTTGGTGGGTTTTCGATAGACTTTAAAACGAAGTTCGTGGTCAGCTTTGCAGAGCAGAACATCAAGGAAAGGAAGATTGTTGTCGACTTCTTCTTCAAGTGTGAACTGGATTGAAGGCTCGACCTGGTTGAGCTTGTCTTGGAGAGCTTGAACGTTGAAGCGTTTAGGAGTTATGAGGAGAATGTCGTCAACATAACGGAGCCAGGTGACAGACGAAGGAATAATGGTGGAGAAAACGTTCGGCTTCTAGATGTTCCATGTATAGGTTCGCCAGGACTGCACTGAGTGGCGAACCCATGGGTAGTCCAAAAGTCTGCTGAAAGAGGTGATTTTCGAAGGAGAAACACGTAAAGCCAACACATAGTTCAACAAGGTCGATGAAATCGCTGGCTGGAATGGGAAGATCAAGTGAATCGTCAATTTTCCTGCGCAAGAGATCGATGGCTTGTGTAGTAGGTACTTTGGTGAATAGGGAAGTCACGTCAAGGCTGGAAAGTTTCTTGTTCCTGATGTTGATGTTGCGAATGCGATTGAGAAGATCACCTGAGTGTTTGAGATGTGCTGGACTGATAGTGCCCAAAAGTTTAGAGAGGTGTTTTGCGAGAATTCCTGAGAGCTGGTGGGGAGCACTGCCTATTCCCGAGGATATGGGCCTCAGTGGGATACCAGGCTTGTGAGTCTTTGGCAGGCCGTACATTCTGGCAGGTCTGGGGTAGCTGGGTATGGTGTGCAGAAGTTTCTTCCCTTGTTCTGAGCCCCTCAGAATGCGGCGAGTCCTTTGAAGAAAAGTTTTAGTAAGGTTGTCCACTTGTAATGACTGCAACAAATTATATGTGGGCGAAACATCAAGAGACCTCCAAACACGTATTTCAGAACACCAATATGCAAGCAGGACTGACGATACAAGGAATGCCTGTGTACAACATCGCAATTCACACAACCATTTAATTAACTACAGAAACTCAAGACTTATAGCCACAGAAGACAACACTCAATACAGAAGAATCCTGGAATCATCGCTTATCTCTATAACCAACAATTTCAACCAGAACAATGGCTTCTATAACATAGCTGAACCACTCGCCAAGAAACTTCTTCATCGCTATCCCACATAAGAACATAGAACACTGCAGAAGGTCTACTCACAACTTGTCCAATACCCCTGCCTAGCTACCCAAGACTCTATAACCCCACCCGGTAGATCATCAGATGCAGCATTCTCCACCTGACCTCAACATTCTGAACATGACTATAAATACTCCCGTACCTTCCAACCCCAGGTAGATCCGTGTGTGACTTGAAAAAGCCCACTGTGTGGGTGAAACGTTGTCAATAAAGGATCACATTATACTGCATTTGTGTTTATATTTCCATCTGTTACCTGCTTACCTATCATTATCATGTTACTTACCTATCATTATCATGTTACTTACCTATCATTATCATGTTACTTACCTATCATTATCATGTTACTTACCTATCATTATCATGTCACTTACCTATCATTATCATGTTACATATCATTATCATATTACTTACCTATCATTATCATGCTACTTACCTATCATTATCATGTTACTTACCTATCATTATCATGTCACTTACCTATCATTATCATGTTACTTACCTATCATTATCATGTCACTTACCTATCATTATCATGTTACTTGCCAATCATTATCATGTTATTTACCTATCATTATCATATTACTTGCCTATCATTATCATGTTACCTATCATTATCATGTTACTTACCTATCATTATCATGTTACCTATCATTATCATTTTACTTACCTATCATTATCATGTTACTTACCTATCATTATCATGTTACCTATCATTATCATGTTACTTACCTATCATTATCATGTTACTTACCTATCATTATCATGTCACTTACCTATCATTATCATGTTACATATCATTATCATATTACTTACCTATCATTATCATGCTACTTACCTATCATTATCATGTTACTTACCTATCATTATCATGTCACTTACCTATCATATCATTTTTACTTACCTATCATTATCATGCATTCCTATCATTTCATGTTACTTGCCAAACATTATCATGTTATTTACCTATCATTATCATATTACTTGCCTATCATTATCATGTTACCTATCATTATCATGTTACTTACCTATCATTATCATGTTACCTATCATTATCATTTTACTTACCTATCATTATCATGTTACTTACCTATCATTATCATGTTACCTATCATTATCATGTTACTTACCTATCATTATCATGTTACTTACCTATCATTATCATGTTACTTACCTATCATTATCATATTACTTATCTATCATTATGTCACTTACCTATCATTATCATGTTACTTACCTATCATTATCATGTTACTTACCTATCATTATCATATTACTAACCTATCGTTATCATGTTACTTACCTATCATTATCATGTTACTTACCTATCATTATCATGTTACTTACCTATCATTATCATATTACTAACCTATCGTTATCATGTCACTTACCTATCATGATCATGTCACTTACCTATCATTATCATGTTACTTACCTATCATTATCATGTTACTTACCTATCATTATCATGTCATCTATCATTATCATGTTACTTACCGATCATTATCATGTCATTTACCTATCATTATCATGTTACCTATCATTATCATGTTACTTACCTATCATTATCATGTCACTTACCTATCATCATGTTACTTACCTATCATTATCGTGTTACCTACCTATCATGATCATGTTACTTACCTATCATTATCATTATTATTTTATTTTTTATTATCACACTGGCCGATTCCCACCAAGGCAGGGTGGCCCGAAAAAGAAAAACTTTCACCATCATTCACTCCATCACTGTCTTGCCAGAAGGGTGCTTTACACTACAGTTTTTAAACTGCAACATTAACACCCCTCCTTCAGAGTGCAGGCACTGTACTTCCCATCTCCAGGACTCAAGTCCGGCCTGCCGGTTTCCCTGAATCCCTTCATAAATGTTACTTTGCTCACACTCCAACAGCACGTCAAGTATTAAAAACCATTTGTCTCCATTCACTCCTATCAAACACGCTCACGCATGCCTGCTGGAAGTCCAAGCCCCTCGCACACAAAACCTCCTTTACCCCCTCCCTCCAACCCTTCCTAGGCCGACCCCTACCCCGCCTTCCTTCCACTACAGACTGATACACTCTTGAAGTCATTCTGTTTCGCTCCATTCTCTCTACATGTCCGAACCACCTCAACAACCCTTCCTCAGCCCTCTGGACAACAGTTTTGGTAATCCCGCACCTCCTCCTAACTTCCAAACTACGAATTCTCTGCATTATATTCACACCACACATTGCCCTCAGACATGACATCTCCACTGCCTCCAGCCTTCTCCTCGCTGCAACATTCATCACCCACGCTTCACACCCATATAAGAGCGTTGGTAAAACTATACTCTCATACATTCCCCTCTTTGCCTCCAAGGACAAAGTTCTTTGTCTCCACAGACTCCTAAGTGCACCACTCACTCTTTTTCCCTCATCAATTCTATGATTCACCTCATCTTTCATAGACCCATCCGCTGACACGTCCACTCCCAAATATCTGAATACGTTCACCTCCTCCATACTCTCTCCCTCCAATCTGATATTCAATCTTTCATCACCTAATCTTTTTGTTATCCTCATAACCTTACTCTTTCCTGTATTCATCTTTAATTTTCTTCTTTTGCACACCCTACCAAATTCATCCACCAATCTCTGCAGCTTCTCTTCAGAATCTCCCAAGAGCACAGTGTCATCAGCAAAGAGCAGCTGTGACAACTCCCACTTTGTGTGTGATTCTTTATCTTTTTACTCCACGCCTCTTGCCAAGACCCTCGCATTTACTTCTCTTACAACCCCATCTATAAATATATTAAACAACCACGGTGACATCACACATCCTTGTCTAAGGCCTACTTTTACTGGGAAAAAATTTCCCTCTTTCCTACATACTCTAACTTGAGCCTCACTATCCTCGTAAAAACTCTTCACTGCTTTCAGTAACCTACCTCCTACACCATACACTTGCAACATCTGCCACATTGCCCCCCTATCCACCCTGTCATACGCCTTTTCCAAATCCATAAATGCCACAAAGACCTCTTTAGCCTTATCTAAATACTGTTCACTT
Organism: Cherax quadricarinatus; assembly: GCF_026875155.1. Classification (NCBI taxonomy): domain Eukaryota; kingdom Metazoa; phylum Arthropoda; class Malacostraca; order Decapoda; family Parastacidae; genus Cherax; species Cherax quadricarinatus. The sequence continues at coordinate 14,745,512 of NC_069413.1, read as the reverse complement.
ATATGTTTCACTGTAAACACCTGGTCCACACACCCCCTACCTTTCCTAAAGCCTCCTTGTTCATCTGCTATCCTATTCTCCGTCTTACTCTTAATTCTTTCAATTATAACTCTACCATACACTTTACCAGGTACACTCAACAGACTTATCCCCCTATAATTTTTGCACTCTCTTTTATCCCCTTTGCCTCTATACAAAGGAACTATGCATGCTCTCTGCCAATCCCTAGGTACCTTACCCTCTTCCATACATTTATTAAATAATTGCACCAACCACTCCAAAACTATATCCCCACCTGCTTTTAACATTTCTATCTTTATCCCATCAATCCCGGCTGCCTTACCCCCTTTCATTTTACCTACTGCCTCACGAACTTCCCCCACACTCACAACTGGCTCTTCCTCACTCCTACAAGATGTTATTCCTCCTTGCCCTATACATGAAATCACAGCTTCCCTATCTTCATCAACATTTAACAATTATCATGTCATTATCATGTCACCTATTATTATCATGTTACTTAACTATCATTATCATGTTACCTATCATTATCATGTTACCTATCATTATCATGTCACTTCCCTATTATCATGTTACTTACCTATCGTTATCATGTTACTGGCCTATCATTATCATGTTACTTACCTATCATTATCATGTCACTTACCTATCATTATCATGTTACTTACCTATCATTATCATGTTACCCATCATTATCATGTTACTTCCCTATCATTATCATGTTACTTATCATTATCATGTTACTTGCCTATCATTATCATGTTACTTACCTATCATTATCATGTCACTTACCTATCATTATCATGCTACTTACCTATCAATCATTATCATGTCACTTACCTATCATTATCATGTTACTTGCCTATCATTATCATGTCACTTACCTATCATTATCATGTTACCTATTATTATCATGTTAGCTCTCATTATTACGTTACTTACCTATCATTATCATGTTACTTACCTATCATTATCATGCCACTTACTTATCATTATCATGTTACTTACCTATCATTATCATGCCACTTACCTATCATTATCATGTTACTTATCATTATCCTGTCACTTACCTATCATTATCATATCACTTACCTATCATTATCATGTTACTTGCCTATCATTATCATGTTACTTGCTTACCTACCATCATCCATCACTTGCTTACCTATCATCATCCATCACTTGCTTACCTACCATCATCCATCACTTGCTTACCTATCATCATCCATCACTTGCTTACCTATCATCATCCATCACTTGCTTACCTATCATCCATCACTAGCTTACCTATCATCATCATCATCACTTGCTTATCCATCATCATCCATCACTTGCTTACCTATCTTCATCCATCACTTGCTTACCTATCGTCATCCATCACTTGCTTACCTATCATCCATCACTAGCTTACCTATCATCATCATCACTTGCTTATAAGAACATAAGAACATAAGAACGAAGGAACACTGCAGAAGGCCTACTGGCCCATGCGAGGCAGGTCCAAGTCCCTACCGGCTTAAGCCAATGCACCCAACCTAGTCAGGTCAGGTTCACATTGACTCAAGGGAGGAACACGGCAACCGACCCGTTAGCACAAGCTATCAGGTCTAACTCACACCCACCCACATCTACTCATGTATTTATCCAACCTATTTTTAAAGCTACACAACGTTCTGGCCTCTATAACGGTACTTGGGAGTTTGTTCCACTCATCCACAACTCTATTCCCAAAAACCAGTACTTTCCTATATCCCTCCTGAATCTGAATTTTTCCAACTTAAAAACCATTGCTGCGAGTCCTGTCTAGGCTAGATATTATCAGCACACTATTTACATCCCCTTTATTTATTCCTGTCTTCCACTTATAAACCTCAATCATATCCCCCCTAATTCTACGTCTTTCTAGAGAGTGCAGTTTCAGGGCCCTTAGTCTATCCTCATAGGGAAGGTTTCTGATACATGGGATCATCTTTGTCATCCTCCTTTGTACATTTTCCAGAGAATTTATATCCATTCTGTAATACGGTGACCAAAACTGTGCAGCATAATCTAAATGAGGCCTAACCAAGGATGTATCCATCATCATCCATCACTTGCTTACACCTCAGCATACTGTTATACAGCTCAGTACACTGGTATACACCTCAGTATACTGGTATACACCTCAGCATACTGTTATACAGCTCAGTACACTGGTATACACCTCAGTATACTGGTATACACCTCAGCATACTGTTATACAGCTCAGTACACTGGTATACACCTCAGTATACTGGTATACACCTCAGCATACTGTTATAACAGCTCAGTACACTGGTATACACCTCAGTATACTGGTATACACCTCAGCATACTGTTATACAGCTCAGTACACTGGTATACACCTCAGTATACTGGTATACACCTCAGCATACTGTTATACAGCTCAGTACACTGGTATACACCTCAGTATACTGGTATACACCTCAGCATACTCTTATACAGCTCAGTACACTGGTATACACCTCAGTATACTGGTATACACCTCAGCATACTGTTATACAACTCAGTACACTGGTATACACCTCAGTATACTGGTATACACCTCAGCATACTGTTATACAACTCAGTACACTGGTATACACCTCAGTATACTGATATACACCTCAGCATACTGTTATACAACTCAGTACTCTGGTATATACCTTAGTATACACCTCAGTATTATAGTATACACCTCAGTATACTGGTATACACCTCAGTATACTGGTATACACCTCAGTATACTGGTATACACCTCATTATACAGCTTACTATACTGGTATATACCTCAGTACACTGGTATAGACCTCAGTCCACTGGTATAAACCTCAGTGTACTGGTATATACCTCAGTATACTGACATATACCTTAGCATACTGGTATATACCTCAGCATACTGGTATACACCTCAGCATACTGTTATATACCTCAGCATACTGGTATATACCTCAGCATACTGGTATACACCTCAGCATACTGTTATACACCTCAGTATACTGGTATACACCTCAGCATACTGGTATATACCTCAGTATATTGGTATATACCTCAGCATACTGGTATAAACCTCAGCATACTGGTATACACCTCAGCATATGGTATACCCCCTCAGCATACTGTTATACATCTCAGTATACTGGTATATACCTCATCATACTGGTATATACCTCAGCATACTGGTATACACCTCAGCATACTGTGATACACCTCAGTATACTGGTATATACCTCACCATACTGTTATACACCTCAGTATACTGGTATATGCCTCAGCATACTGGTATACACCTCAGCATACTGTTATACACCTCAGTATACTGGTATATACCTCAGCATACTGGTATATACCTCAGCATACTGGTATACACCTCAGCATATGCTATACACCTCAGTATACTGGTATATACCTCAGCATACTGGTATATACCTCAGCATACTGTTATACACCTCAGTATACTGGTATATACCTCAGCATACTGGTATATACCTCAGCATACTGGTATACACCTCAGCATACTGTTATACACCTCAGTATACTGGTATATACCTCAGCATACTGGTATATACCTCAGCATACTGTTATACACCTCAGTATACTGGTATATTCCTTAGCATACTGGTATATACCTCAATATACATACACGTAGAGTTCCCTTTAATCCCATTAACCAGTCAACCAGCCTTGATGACCGTGGTGTAGTAGATAGTGTTCAAACCCCATTAACCAAGCCCCTGTCAGGTGTGGCTTGGTCTACCTTGTGGGTTAATAAAGCCAGTGTGGGTATTAACCGGTAATCTTTGTGTTACCTAACACAAGCCAGGATAACCTATAACATAATACTGAGAGTACTGTATCACGGGTCCTCAGGGATCTTCCTGAGTCATGCTGGGAAGGTAGTACTTTCAGGGGTCCTCTATCATGCTAGGGGCAGGGGTCGTACCTAGAGACCCTAAGTCATGCCAGGGGGGGTTCTGGGTCACGCTAGGGGCAGGGGGACGTACCTAGGAGATCCTAAGTCATGCTAGGCCTAGGTAGAGGGACATACCTAGCGGGTCCTAAGCCATGATGGGGGTCCTGGAAGTATCTAGGGGATCCTAAGTCATGCTAGGGGGTCCTGGGTCATGTTAGGAGCAGAGGGACGTTCCTAAGGGGTCCTAAGTCAGGCTAAGAGAGGGAGGGTCGTACCTAGAAGCCCCTCAGTCATACTAGGGGATCCTAAGTCTTACTATGGGCAGGGGTCGTACCTAGAAGCCCCTCAGTCATGCTAGGGGATCCTAAGTCATACTAAGAACAGGGAGATGCACCTCGACACCCATGGGACATGCTAGGGGCAGAGGGTCGTACTTAGAGGGTCCTAAGTCATACTAGGTGAGGGGGGTCGTACCTTGGATGTCGTCTGGCTGACCATCAGCATTGTAGTACGCCCAGACCATCAGCTTCTCCAGGATGGATGGTCCTGAAGAAAGGTCCTCAGATGAACCATACAGGTCCTCGTCTCTCTCCTCCAGTAGTGGCTGGTTGAAATAGAATCCATCTTCCTCGCACAGGAGGGTGGAGGAGCCGCCTCCGCCGCCCTCACCCTCGGAGAGCACCAGGTTCCTGCGGGCAGTGAGGGGTGGTGGGCGGGCGCCGTGCAGGCAGCGGGTGGGCAGCGAGCGAGTTTTCAGTTCCTCGCCCACCCCGCCCACCATGGCGGCAGGGGCGGAGGCGCCGCGCTCGTGGGTGACGCCGCCTGTCGCAGCCGCAGCCTCGCTGCCGTGCGGGTCCCGCGCGGCAGGGACCAGCAGCCGGGTCCAGGGACGCTAGCCGGCAGGAAGCCTGATGTAGCCAGCACGGTGGATGCCTCCGCTGCTGCCTGCTGGCTCAGGCTGGTCGGGCAGGAGAGGCTTCCGGTGCCTCCCAACGGAGAGCGGGCGGCAAGGGACGCCAGGAAGGTGGGGGGCGGCAGGTCGTCGGGGCCGGAGACAGTGGGCGGCAGCCCCGCGGCGCCCACTCGGGGGTTGGGTGGTGGGCGGTAGCGGGGGACTGGCTGGAAAGGCGGATAGCGATAGACAGGAGGCTGGGTGGCGGCGGCGGCGGCGGGGCGCGGCGGGAGACCCACCAGGGGCGTCGCCGTCAGGAAGTGAGGGGCAGGTCCCTGGGCCAGGCCAGGCAGGGGCTGAGGGGCACATGACAAAGCAGAGGAAGCAGAGGCCTGCCCGCTACTGCTGCTCACTTGTGTTTGCTGTTGTTGTTGTTGCTGCTGCTGCTGCTGCTGGTGGGTGAGGCGGGTGAGGGAGGGGGCGGGCGAGAGGGTAGGGCGGGGTGGTGCAGCAGGCAGTACAGGTCGAGGGTGAGTGTATGGTGCAGGCGCAGGTAGTGGCGGCCGTGGTGGCTGGTACAAGCCGTCATCATCACCAGCATCAGCAGGCACCATGACGGTGGCGGCGGCGGTGTGGTGCTGGCGGGGATGGGCGGGGATGGGCGGCTCTCCGGCCACAACACACACTACCTCACCATAACTTACACTCACAACATTATCATCATCACTACACAATAATCACCACCTGGAAGTACTCTCAATATTCCCTGTAAACATAACAAGCATTAATCATCTCAGTCATCACTCTAAGTCATATCACACTGTTGTAGTCATATCAGGCGCTAAACCCGCATGGGACATTCAACAGAGCACATATTTACAACACAAGAGTATAGGAGTCACTGTCAAACTGATGGAATCTTATAACAGGCAGGAGACCTACTACGGTACAGGTGGGGATTGAACTCGTGGCAATCGAGTCGTAAAATACAGTTTAACTCATGTTAATCTCCCTATGGTGTATATATATAGTTGGACGAATCTTATTGTAGCCAGCTGACCCAGTGGCTTACGCACTGGTCTGGAGTTTTACGACTCGCTTGCCGCAAGTTCAATCCCAACCCATACTGTGGTTTGTGTGCAACTGTGTTATTACGATTTCGTGAGTCAGGAAGAAACCTTGTAAGAACCTGTTACAGCTACCACCACTTATAACGACTTGTTATAGTATTACAAACTCGGATAACAATTCAAGGCCTGTAGCACCTGTCTGTAAACAAAGTCAGTGCTATGGTGATCAACAGGGCAAGACAAACACAGCAGGGGTAGATTTCTTTACCTATGTATTCCTCACCCTTATTTACAATGTTCAGATATATGGAGTGGAGATTCGCAGTTTTTGAGCTGCATATGGGCATGTCTCTGGCAAGACAGTGATGGAATGAGTGATGATGAAAGTGTTTCTTCTTTTTCGGGTCATGTTTCTTCTTTTTCGGGTCACCATGCCTAAGTGGGAAACAGTTGTGTTAAAATATGAGACAGCCAAGAGTGACTCAAAGCAATGAGTGGTTTCAACCAGCATAGGCAAGTGTCAGCCCTCCCAGCCAGGCAGACAGGTATGTAACCTTGACTGCTTAAGTACAGTTTCACCTGAACGGTGGGACAGGTATAATGATGTCCCCATGGCTGCAAAAGGATACTTTCACCTGATTGGTGGTTGAACTGGACAATAAATGCTACAGTGGGGCCCCAGAACTGTTATACTTGGAATTGCCAGTTGGTTGGTGATGAGGGCGTGCCGATGGTTGTCAAATGTAATGTTCAGCGCACATCACAGGCAAGCAGCCAGACACCACTTATAACAGTCATAGGCACCACTACTTGCAACAACCCACTACAGGCACCACCACTTGAAACAACCCACTATACGCGCCACTTGTAACAACCAGTCACAGGCACCACCACTTGTTAAATTCCTCAAGTCAGTTCCTGATCAACCCGGCTGTGGATTTTTGGTTTTGGTATCATCTGAAAAAGATACGAAATTGTGAGAAGCCAGTGGCACATGATAGTGCCACAGGACAGTGCCCTGAAGCTGGGAGCTTTTTGCTTTGTTAATGTTGATTTTTGCACTGCTTACTGCCACTCTGTGTCCTATCAAAGTTAAATATTCTTTCACCCATCACCCTCATTTTGTGAACCACAACCCCATGATCGAATTTGTCAAAGACCTTCGCGGATTTCGCCAAAATCCCCGTACACCATCCGCGTTTGGTTTCCTTCCAGCACCTCCATAATTCTGTCACAGTGGTTGAGTAGCTGTTACAAGCATGGGTTGGGCAGGTCTTTGGTGGGCATGGGTGAGCACTGTGTGTGTGGGGGGTAAGGTGGTAATAGGGCTTGGGTGTGCCTATGAATTAGGCCAATCTACCTCCATAGTGGGAAAATTTATGGAATCAATAATTGCCGAGGCAATTCATAGCCATCTTGAAAGACATAAATTGATTAATGAATCTCAACTCGGTTTTACAAAGGGGCGTTCCTGTCATGGTATTGAATATGGTATTGTGTATATGGACTTCAGTAAGGCTTTCGATAGAATTCCACATCAGAGGCTGTTGAGAAAACTTAAGGCACATGGAATAGGAGAATTTTTTTTTTCCTGGGTAGAGGCATGGCTGACAAATAGGCAGCAGAGAGTTTGCATAAATGGGGAGAAATCAGAATGGGGGCACGTCACAAGTGGTGTTCCACAGGGGTCAGTGTTGGGCCCGTTGTTGTTCACAATCTACATAAATGACGTAGATGAAGGAATAAATAGCGACATAAGCAAATTTGCTGATGACACCAAAATAAGCCGTCCAATTCATTCTAATGAGGACATTAGAGCACTCCAGGATGATTTGAATAGACTGATGCAGTGGTCGGAGAATGGCAGATGCAGTTTAATATTGACAAATGCAAAGTTCTAAACGCTGGAAAGGACAATAACCATGCCATATATAAACTAAATAATGTAGATCTTAATATTACGGATTGCGAAAAGGATTTAGGAGTTCTGGTTAGCAGTAATCTAAAACCAAGACAACAGTGCATAAGCATTTGCAATAAAGCTAACATAATCCTTGGCTTCATATCAAGAGGCATAAATAATAGAAATCCTCAGGTTGTTCTTCAACTCTATATATCCTTGGTTAGGCCTCATTTAGATTATGCTGCTCAGTTCTGGTCACCGTATTACAGAATGGATATAAATGCACTGGAAAATGTACAGAGGAGGATGACAAAGTTGATCCCATGTATCAGAAATATTTCCTGTGAGGATAAGCTGAGGGCCCTGAATCTGCACTCTCTAGAAAGGCATAGAACTGGGGGAATATGATTGAGGTGTATAAATAGAAAAAAGGAATAAACAAAGGGGATGTAAATAGCATACTAAAAATATAGCTAGACAGGATTCGCAGGAATGGTTTTAAGTTGGAAAATTTCAGATTCAGGAAGGATATAGGAAAGTACTGGTTTGGTAATAGAGTTGTGGATGAGTGGAACAAACTCCCGACGTTGTGTAGTTTTAAAAACAGGTTAGATAAATACATGAGTGGATGTGGGTGGGTGTGAGTTGGACCTGACTAGCTGGTGCTATTGGGTCAGAAGCTGTGCTCATTCCTTAAGTGGAGGTGCCCGACTGGGTGGGCCATTGGTCTATGCCAGGGGTTGACATGGACCTGCCCTGCATGGGCCAGTAGGCCTGCTGCAATGTTCCTTCTTTCTTATGTTATTATCTAGGCCTCCCTGGGAAATTTTATGACCCCTTTCCCAGAAAAAAAGGAGTGCAGAGGTCAGAGGGTACTTATCGGTTAGGCGCTCCCTGTACAACTTATACAGCGGTAGTTCCAGGCTGCCTGCTGTACAGGAGGGGCTTTCCCCACTTAAACCACGCAGGTAGGTTCCAGGCTGCACTGTACAGGAGGGGCCCCACTTATACAGCAGGTTAGGTTCCAGGCTGCTAGCTGTATAGGAGGGCCCCATTATACAGCAGGTTAGGTTCCAGGTCTCCCATGTACAGGAGGGCCCACTTATACAGCAGGTTAGGTTCCAGGCTGACACTGTACAGGAGGGCCCCACTTATACAGCAGGTTAGGTTCCAGGCTGCCACTGTACAGGAGAGCCCCACTTATACAGCAGGTTAGGTTCCAGGCTACTGCTGTACAGGAGGGCCCCACTTATACAGCAGGTTAGGTTCCAGGCTACTGCTGTACGGGAGAGCCCCACTTATACAGCAGGTTAGGTTCCAGGCTACTGCTGTACGGGAGAGCCCCACTTATACAGCAGGTTAGGTTCCAGGCTACTGCTGTACAGGAGGGCCCCACTTATACAGCAGGTTAGGTTCCAGGCTACTGCTTGGGGGCCCTTACAGGGGGGAGGCTCCACTGTTTATACAGCAGGTTAGGTTCCAGGCTACTGCTGTACGGGAGAGCCCCACTTATACAGCAGGTTAGGTTCCAGGCTGCCACTGTACAGGAGAGCCCCACTTATACAGCAGGTTAGGTTCCAGGCTACTGCTGTACAGGAGGGCCCCACTTATACAGCAGGTTAGGTTCCAGGCTGCCACTGTACAGGAGGGCCCTCGCTTATACAGCAGGTTAGGTTCCAGGCTACTGCTGTACAGGAGAGCCCCACTTATACAGCAGGTTAGGTTCCAGGTTACTGCTGTACAGGAGAGCCCCACTTATACAGCAGGTTAGGTTCCAGGTCTGCTGTACAGGAGAGCCCACTTATACAGCAGGTTAGGTTCCAGGTTACTGCTGTACAGGAGGCCCATTATACAGCAGGTTAGGTTCCAGGTTACTGCTGTACAGGAGGGGCCCCACTTATACAGCAGGCTAGGTTCCAGGTTACTGCTGTACATGAGGGCCCCTTATACAGCAGGTTAGGTTCCCAGGTTACTGCTGTACGGGAGGGCCTCACTTATACAGCAGGTTAGGTTCCAGGCTCCCTGTACAGGAGGGCCCACTTATACAGCAGGTTAGGTTCCAGGCTGCCACTGTACAGGAGAGCCCCACTTATACAGCAGGTTAGGTTCCAGGCTACTGCTGTACAGGAGGGCCCCACTTATACAGCAGGTTAGGTTCCAGGCTGCCACTGTACAGGAGGGCCCACTTATACAGCAGGTTAGGTTCCAGGCTTGCCTGTACAGGAGGGCCCCACTTATCAGCAGGTTAGGTTCCTGGTACTGCTGTACAGGAGGGGCCTCACTTATACAGCAGGTTAGGTTCCAGGTTACTGCTGTACAGGAGAGCCTCACTTATACAGCAGGTTAGGTTCCAGGTTACTGCTGTACAGGAGAGCCCCACTTATACAGCAGGTTAGGTTCCGGACTGCATGTACAGGAGACCCCTCACTTATACAGCAGGTTAGGTTCCAGGTTACTGCTGTACAGGAGAGCCCCACTTATACAGCAGGTTAGGTTCCAGGTTACTGCTGTACAGGAGAGCCTCACTTATACAGCAGGTTAGGTTCCAGGTTACTGCTGTACAGGAGGCCCACTTTTAACAGCAGGTTAGGTTCCAGGTTACTGCTGTACAGGAGAGCCTCACTTATACAGCAGGTTAGGTTCCAGGTTACTGCTGTACAGGAGAGCCTCACTTATACAGCAGGTTAGGTTCCAGGTTACTGCTGTACAGGAGAGCCTCACTTATACAGCAGGTTAGGTTCCAGGTTACTGCTGTACAGGAGGGCCTCACTTATACAGCAGGTTAAGTTCCAGGTTACTGCTGTACAGGAGGGCCCCACTTATACAGCAGGTTAGGTTCCAGGTTACTGCTGTACAGGAGGGCCTCACTTATACAGCAGGTTAGGTTCCAGGTTACTGCTGTACGGGAGAGCCTCACTTATACAGCAGGTTAGGTTCCAGGTTACTGCTGTACAGGAGGGCCTCACTTATACAGCAGGTTAGGTTCCAGGTTACTGCTGTACAGGAGGGCCTCGCTTATACAGCAGGTTAGGTTCCAGGTTACTGCTGTAAAACGAAAATTTCTGTAAAGTGAAACATGACTTTTCTCTTCACTTTCAAATGTATATAAATCCTGGTAACATGTTTACACTGTCATATATTGAGCATTAGATCTAAGCCTAAAAAATGAATATGTAGTACACATATTACCTAAAAATATTTTTGTCCTTAGTTTATAGTAAGTGGTATACCTGGAGAGGGTTTCGGGGGTCAACGCCCTCGCGACCCAGTCTGAGACCAGGCCTCGTGGAGGAATCAGGGTCTGATCAACCTGGTTGTTACTGTTGGCCGCATGCAAACTGACATACGAACCACAGCCCGGTTGGTGAGATACTGACTTTAGGTGTCTGTTCAGTGCCTTCTTGAAGACAGCCAGGGGTCTATTGGTAATCTCCCTAAGTATGCTAGGAGGCAGTTGAACAGTCTTGGGCCCTTTGACACTTATTGTGTTTGTCTCTCAAGTGTACTCGTGGCGCCCCTGCTTTTTATTGGGGGAATGTTGCATCTCCTGTTGAGTCTTTTGCTTCACAGGGAGTGATTTTCGTGTGTAAGTTTGGTACTAATCCCTCTAGGATTTTCCAAGTGTATATTATCATGTATCTTTCTCGCCTGTGTTCCAGGGAATACAAATCAAGGGACTTCAACCATTCCCAGTAATTTAGGTGCTGTATCATACTTACGTGTGCCATGAAAGTTCCCTGTACATTCTCCATGTCAACAATGTTGCCAGCCTTGAAGGGGGCAGTTAGTGTACAGTAGTATTCCGGCCTAGAGAGAAGCTATTTGAAGAGAATCATGGGCTTGGCGGCCCTAGTTTTTAAAGTTCTCATTATCCATCCTATCATTTTTCAAGCAGATTAGGTAGGTACATTGTTGTGATCTTTGAAGGTGACATCCTGGACAATGTCACTCCCAGGTCATTCACTTTAGTTTCTCGCTCTATTGTATGGTTAAAATTTGTTGTATACCATGATACAGTTTTAATTTCCTTAAGTTTTCCATATCTTTATTGAAATTTCTCTTCATTGAACTTCATATTGCTTAAAGATTTAAAGATTTAGTTGATGTCCACTTGGAGTCTTGTGGTGTCTTCGATGGACGACACTGTATGACAATTCGGGTGTCAACCGTAGGAAGTCTGAATGAAGATTGGGTATAATTAAAAACCGCCGTATTAGTGAAGTGGTGTAAAGCGGAGCCTGTCTGTAGAATGTGATGTCAACACTGCAGCGACACAGGGAAGGTTGTACAACCATATTATACAATAATATTTTATAATTCTATTGTGTAATAATCGCGAAAAAAGTTGCAAAATAACCACAGGGGGAGTTGATTGATAGCTTAGGCCTTTTGTGTTGAAATGAACACATTAGGAGTTTGCAATGTTGCAGAAATAAATAGGAAGCCCAGACAGAATAGTTCGGGGGAACGTTAGTAAAATAAGAGAATAAAATAGTGAGGGCGAGGTGTTGTGCCTTAACCAACACAACTTTACAAGGTGACACACTCTGAGTTTCCTCTGTTAACTGTTGTGTTGCAGAGGTGTGAACAAAGCTGACTTGTGCAACACAACTGTCAACAAACATGTGTTAAGTTACACCATGAATTAAGTCAAGATCCTGGACTTCACTTTACGACACATATTATATTATTATAATCAAAAAGAAGCGCTAAACCACAAGGGCTATACAGCACCTTACGAAACAGACAAAGCAAATGTGATAGTAATTATAGACAAGGTAGATTATAGTGGGAAAATAAACATGATATTAGCAAATGGAGGAACTTAAGTGCCTCTTAAGTGTTGCACAAGTGTCTTACTTATTAACCTGTCAGAATTGTACACCATATTAACATTCATTCTTTCTTGGAAGCATTGTGCACTCCAGTGCACCAGGTCGCACTTCTCCATGACTTCCAGGAAGCCTGTGTACACTAACTTGTACATTTCGTTTCTAAAGACCTGGTCCCAAAGCTTCACAGAACGATAAAACCGTACTGGAATCAGAGATAAGGAGGAATGTGGTATATAACCAGTGAAAGGCAGGGACGCCGTGGACATAACAACAGAACACTATGTCAACATCCGTGGTCCTATACAAAATTCTAACAGGACTTACTATTTTGAATAGGACCACGGAGAGTATTGCTACGGGAGTAATAATACTCTCTAAAGCACTTAAGGTTTTATCAAAGTATTCACCAATATTCACACTCTAACAACGGTGATCAAACACACAGAAAAATACAAACCAGAGCACTGTAACAATATTTGTAGATGATAAAAGTATTACCTGTGGTGGTCTTGGTGACACATAAAGCACCTGTGATTGGGAGAGAGACAGTGAGACACCTGTGGTATGGAGACAGTAACAAAACCTATGGTAGGGAGACACAGTAAAACACCTGTGGTAGGAAGACAGTAAAACACCTATTGTAAGGACAGTAAAACACCTGTGGTAGACAGGCACGGTAAAACATCTGTAGTAGAGAGACAGTAAAACACCTGTGGTAGAGAGAGACAGTGAAGCGTTGCTATGCTGCCCACTAACTCCTCCTCATCTTCCCCTCCCTCCCAGCTCCCCTCACCACCACTCTCTCTTTCCATATCCTCCCCTCTCTACCTTTACTTCCCCTTCTTCCTCTCTCTCCGCTTACCTTCTCTACCTTTTCCCCGGCACAGGAAGATCAGTCACCTCCACGTAATGAGCTCTGAGTTAATGTTGGTCGATAATGTCATGTAAAATCGCTGAGAATTGCTCACAGTGTATATATATACTGTCTTTGTTTGGACAATATATACCATCCTGGGATGAACTCTGATTCAGTCCAATTCCACAGGCGCAGTATGATCCCCAAGGATTTTCAACTGCTCCATGAATATAATAATCTAGCTTCCTCTCTCTATCTTCTCTCTCTTACACACATACACACACACACACACACACACACACACACACACACACACACACACACACACACACACACACACACACACACATACACTCACAGGGACAGAATATTTCAGAGAAGGGACACAGGAAGAAGGTGACACAAATGAAAGTTGAAAACTCAGATGAGTCATGGATGTTAGGAAGTATTTCTTCAGCCTTATTGTCAGGAAGTGGAACAATCCGGAGAGTAATGTAGTGGAGGCAGGATCTTTAGAGTTACAATAATGCGCTTGGACCAGTGAAGAGGCGTTGCCAGGAGCTGTGAATCGATCCCTGCAACCATACACAGGTGAGTACACACACGCACGCACACACACACACACACACACACACACACACACACACACACACACACACATACACACACACACACACACACACACACACACACACACACACACACACACACACACACACACACAGGAAAGCAGTTGAAACTGTACATCACAAGAGATTAATCGAGAAATGGGAAGAACAGGCATGTATACAAGTCAAAATGCTTCAGTAGATACGGCAATACCTAAAAGACTGAGATAGAAACTAACAGCAAAAGGATGAGACACAAAAATGGGAGAGAGTAATGAGTGGGGTTGCACAAGGATCAGCATTATGACCGCTACTATTTGTATATCATCCACCTACTAGAGTGAACATTACATGTATGTTTACTGATCTAAGACTCGTGAGAAAGCTACAGGCAGTTAAAGACAAAGATCAAGTTTTATGAAGATCTGGAGAGGCTGCAAAACGACACAAGTGCAACTAATGTGGCATTTTACTGTGGCAACGTTTCGCTCTCCAGGAGCTTTATCGTATATATAAGCTTAGAGTGAGGTGTAATACTAGTGGTAGCAGTAATATAATATGGTAGAACAATCAACTTGCACATGAGTGGAAATATAAACACATATGCAGTATAATGTGATCCTTTATTGACTACGTTTCGCCCACACAGTGGGCTTTTTCAAGTCACAAACAGATCTACCTGGGGTGGAAGGGACGCGAGTATTTATAGTCAGGTTCAGAATGCTGAGGTCAGGTGGAGAATGCTGCATCTGTGGAAAAAGACACTTATGTACAGTTCAGGACATTTATTAAAGGAAACGTTTCGCCACGAGTGGCTTCTTCAGTCCTAATACAGAGAAAACTAAGAAAACACACATATATATAGTGGCGGGAGTCAGGTGAGGTGATGCGTGGGTAGAGGTGGTAGTAGTAGTAGTAGTAGTAGTAGTAGTAGTAGTAGTAGTAGTAGTAGTAGTAGTAGTAATGGAACTAAGGAGGTGAGGCTAGAGAGGGACCTGCTGGCATCAAGTAACACCAGTTCCCAGGATGGGTAATATCCTCTTGCTTAGTAATTTTGAAACACTGTAACTACCGGATTTTTGCTTTTTAGTGTTACTGACAGAAATTAGTGCAGCTTCAATGCATTTTCTCCGTCTTAAGTAGTCTTCTTTAATAACTAGTTTAGCTTCATTGAATTTCATGAGGTGTCCAACATCGTCTCTATGTTGAACACATGCGTTTTTGCGGTCATCATTTCTGCAAGCATTTTTGTGTTCTGCTATCCTAATGTCCAGAGTTCTGGCTGTTTCCCCTACATATACTTTGTCACACCCCCCACATGGTATAGTGTAGATTCCTGCACTTGTGCCAGAATCATGCTTAGGTTTTTGTATCAGGTTCCTAATAGTAGTTGAAGAGCTGGTAGATATTTTAGCCAGTTTTCTGTCAAACATTTTTGAAACATTAGTGGCAACGTTGCTGACCGGTAAAACGATGTAACTTGGAGGCTTTTCTTCAATTTGATAGGTGTTGGTCTTGCTGAGGATACGTGTTGCACGTTTCCTGCAGTCACGTATGAAGTGTAGGGGAAAGTGTAGTGAACTAAAAGAGTTGGTGATGTATGTACATTCTTCTTCGAGGAACTGCGGACTGGAAATTCTGTAGGCTCTCAGAAAGAAGCCAATAACTACCCCTCTTTTAGTTCTTGTGTCATGGTGAGAGAAGAAATGTAGAAGATCATTCTTGTAGGTAGGCTTCCGGTAGACTTTAAAAGAAAGTTTGTTTTCCCCTGTGCGTAAGAGAACGTCGAGAAAAGGTAACTGGTTGTCCTTCTCCTCCTCTAGAGTAAATTTAATAGTAGGTTCCAGAGTGTTGATGGTGTTGAGGATGCCCTGTACGTCAAGATATTTGGGTACAATGACCAAAATATCATCTACGTACCGCATCCAAGTAACTGAACGAGGGATGTTATTGAGGATCCTTCTTGATTCCAGGTCCTCCATATATAAATTGGCAAGAACTGCACTAAGGGGGGATCCCATGGCTAGTCCGAAGAGTTGTTTGTACTTCTTGTCCTCGAACCTAAAACAGTTATAACGAACACAAAGTTCGACAAGGCTCACAAAATCTTGGCGGGGTACAGGTAACTCTGTATCATCTTTAATCACCCTGCGAAGAAGATCAATGGCTTGATCAACTGGGACATTGGTGAATAAGGCAGTCACGTCAAAACTTGCAAGCTTCTTATCACTCATGTCGAGATCCCTGATACGGTTAAGGAGGTCACCCGAATGCTTTAGATGAGCAAGACCAACACCTATCAAATTGAAGAAAAGCCTCCAAGTTACATCGTTTTACCGGTCAGCAACGTTGCCACTAATGTTTCAAAAATGTTTGACAGAAAACTGGCTAAAATATCTACCAGCTCTTCAACTACTATTAGGAACCTGATACAAAAACCTAAGCATGATTCTGGCACAAGTGCAGGAATCTACACTATACCATGTGGGGGGTGTGACAAAGTATATGTAGGGGAAACAGCCAGAACTCTGGACATTAGGATAGCAGAACACAAAAATGCTTGCAGAAATGATGACCGCAAAAACGCATGTGTTCAACATAGAGACGATGTTGGACACCTCATGAAATTCAATGAAGCTAAACTAGTTATTAAAGAAGACGACTTAAGACGGAGAAAATGCATTGAAGCTGCACTAATTTCTGTCAGTAACACTATAAAGCAAAAATCCGGTAGTTACAGTGTTTCAAAATTACTAAGCAAGAGGATATTACCCAGCCTGGGAACTGGTGTTACTTGATGCCAGCAGGTCCCTCTCTTGCCTCACCTCCTTAGTTCCATTACTACTACTACTACTACTACTACTACTACTACTACTACCACCTCTACCCACGCATCACCTCACCTGACTCCCGCCACTATATATATGTGTGTTTTCTTAGTTTTCTCTGTATTAGGACTGAAGAAGCCACTCGTGGCGAAACGTTTCCTTTAATAAATGTCCTGAACTGTACATAAGTGTCTTTTTCCACATCTTGTCGGTATCACCATACCATTTCCTCAATGCTGCATCTGATGATGTACCGAGTGGGGTTATAGAGTCTAAAATCTTGGGTAGCTTGGAAATGAGATTGGATAAGTTTGTGAGCAGACCGTCTACAGTGTTCTTCCATTCCTGTGTTCTTATGTGGGATAGCGATGAAGAAGTTTCTTGGCAAGTGGTTCAGCTATGTTATAGAAGCCATTGTTCTGGTTGAAGTTGTCGGATATAGAAATAAGTGATGATTCCAGGATTCTTCGGTATTGAGTGTTGTCTTCTGTGGCGATAAGTCTTGAGTTTCTGTAGTTTATCAAGTGGTTGTGTGAATTACGGTGTTGTACACAGGCATTCCTTGTGTCGTCAGACCTGCTTGCGTATTGGTGTTCTGAAATACGTGTTTGGAGGTCCCTTGATGTATCGCCCACGTATAACTTGTTGCAGTCATTACAAGGGATTATGGCTTATTCTGTCACTTCATCTCCACAAGGGATTATGTATACCCCTGCAGAGGATGGAGGCTTATTCTGTCTACTACTGGTGATGTCCTTGATGGTCGTGGTTGTGGAGGTAGATACTTGGAATGATGTATTGGAAAAGATGTTGGAAACGTGTTTGGCAATGGAGTTGGTGGGGAGGACTATGTATCTCTTCTCGGCAGTGTCTTCTCTGGATGTGTTGAAGATGTTTAATGTGTTGGCTTTACGTGTTTCTCTTTCGAAAATCACCTCTTTCAGCAGACTTTAGGACTACCCATGGGTTCGCCACTCAGTGCAGTCCTGGCGAACCTATACATGGAACATCTAGAAGCCGAACGTTTCTCCACCATTATTCCTTCGTCTGTCACCTGGCTCCGTTATGAACATCAAAATGGTATACAATACCGACAGGTTGGTAGGTGAGACACATAGGCAACAGTTAGGCAACTTTATTCCGAAACGTTTCGCCTACACAGTAGGCTTCTTCAGTCGAATACAGAAAGTAGGCAGGAACAGTAGAGATGTGAAGACGATGTAATCAGTCCATCACCCTTGAAGTCGACTTCAAGGGTGATGGACTGATTACATCGTCTTCACATCTCTACTGTTCCTGCCTACTTTCTGTATTCGACTGAAGAAGCCTACTGTGTAGGCGAAACGTTTCGGAATAAAGTTGCCTAACTGTTGCCTATGTGTCTTACCTACCGGCTCCGTTATGTTGACGACATTCTCCTCATAACTCCTAAACGCTTCAACGTTCAAGCTCTCCAAGACAAGCTCAACCAGGTCGAGCCTTCAATCCAGTTCACACTTGAAGAAGTCGACAACACTCTTCCTTTCCTTGATGTTCTTCTCTGCAAAGCTGACCACGAACTTCGTTTTAGAGTCTATCGAAAACCCACCAACCAAAACGATCTTCTCCACTTTTACTCTCACCACGACACCAGAACCAAACGTGGTGTAATTATAGGCTTCTTCCTGCATGCACTCAGAATCTGCAGCAATGAGTTTCTTGAAGAAGAATGCACGATAATTGAACATGTATTTTCTAAACTCCACTATCCTCGTCACTTCATCAGAGACTGCAGACGACGGGCATTAAACATCTTCAACACATCCAGAGAAGACACTGCCGAGAAGAGATACATAGTCCTCCCCACCAACTCCATTGCCAAACACGTTTCCACATCTTTTCCAATACCTCATCCCAAGTGTCTACCTCCACAACCACGACCATCAAGGACATAACTAGTGATAGACAGGACAAGCTTCCACGGTCTGCAGGGGTATAAATAATCCATTGTAATGACTGCAACAAGTTATACGTGGGCGAAACATCAAGGGACCTCCAAACACGTATTTCAGAACACCAATACGCAAGCAGGTCTGACGACACAAGGAATGCCTGTGTACAACACCGTAATTCACACAACCACTTGATAAACTACAGAAACTCAAGACTTATTGCCACAGAAGACAACACTCAATACCGAAGAATGCTGGAATCATCACTTATTTCTATATCCGACAATTTCAACCAGAATAATGGCTTCTATAACATAGCTGAACCACTTGCCAAGAAACTTCTTCATCGCTATCCCACATAAGAACACAGGAATGGAAGAACACTGTAAGACTGCTCACAAACTTATCCAATCTCATTTCCAAGCTACCCAAGATTTTAGACTCTATAACTCCACTCGGTACATCATCAGATGCAGCATTCTCCACCTGACCTCAGCATTCTGAACCTGACTATAAATACTAGTGTACCTTCCACCCCAGGTAGATCTGTTTGTGACTTGAAAAAGACCACTGTGTGGGCGAAACGTAGTCAATAAAGGATCACATTATACTGCATATGTGTTTATATTTCCATTGTGTCGGTATTTTATACCATTTATTTCCATTGCACATGAGTAAAAGGTTATAAAAGCTATTACTTGGGTAGCATAAAAATAGGTTAGACAAATATTTCTATTGGTGGTTGGATTTGAAATCTGTTTCAGTGTTTCTCTGTTATCTTCTTGTGTTGTACTAGCAGCAGAAACTATGTGATGGCAGGGTTTATTGTTCTGAGGAAGATTTGTGCTAATACTTCAGAGATGATGAAGCTGACTATTTTGTTACAAACAACGATTAATGATGATTTAAGGCATTTACGTCTACGGAAATTAGGCTCACTGATCACCAGTCGGGTGTCGCTGAATTTCATAAGATGACTGGTGGAATTCGGGTGTTGTACGTAGGCATTGTTCAAGTTATTGTTCCTGCATGTGTTAATGTGCAAGACAGGTATACAATACCGACAAGATGAAAGTTAAGACACTTGTGCAACATCTGGTTATCTTTATTGCAGACGTTTCGCCATCCAGTTGTGATGTACTTCAGCTGGGCTTGTGAGGTCTCTGGGGAGACCTAATTTAATCAATTATATGGTCACCTTGCCTTGGCAAATGTCTGTCAGAGACATGCCTTTTCGGCTTAAGTCTCAGCTCCTTTGTTCATCACTGGCGTCAGATCTCGGCGTCAGGTCAAGACACGTGGTGCACACCCAATTGTGGGGGGTGCTTGGACCACCATATAAGCCCAAGGAACAGCTGAGCAGAAGAGATTTGTGCAGAGCTCTGGCCTGGGTGCAGAGCTCTGAGCAGAGCTGCTGCTGTGTGCAGGGCTCCAGAGAAGGGCTGAAGTCTCTGGAGGAGACTGTTGGAGACATTGGGCAGAGTACTGGCTTGGAGCAGTACTCGTGCTGTGTAGGTCTTGGGACCTGTGGCTTAGTTCCTGTGGTAAATTGCCCTCTGTACTATATTGTAAGTTATATTAATTTTTGCCAAGTTGACAGTGTTCCCTGTCTCACTGCTTATACATACCATCCCATTTATCTAAACCAATGATGTTCTCCTGTTCCCAAATATATTATTATACAAGGACTCAATAATAAACTGTGTTTGAGTAGAATAGTAATATTCACTGTCTCAGTATTTTCTATTCCTATTTCTTATATTTTATTATGTTTATATGAGTGAAGAGTGGGCGAGGCATATGTTAGTGAGTAGTGTAGAGTTAATGAGAGTGTCATGGTGGTCACCACTGACCTGTCATACCCACCTACCTGAGTGTCGTGGTGGTCACCAGACTGTCACCCACACCTGATGTCGGGTGGGCACCATGACTGTCTACCTACCTACCTGAGTGTCGTGGTGGTCACCATGACCTGTCATACCTACCTACCTGAGTGTCGTGGTGGTCACCATGACCTGTCATACCTACTACCTGAGTGTCGTGGTGGTCACCATGACCTGTCATACCTAACTACCTGAGTGTCGTGGTGGTCACCACTGACCTGTCATACCCACCTACCTGAGTGTCGTGGTGGTCACCACTGACCTGTCATACCTAACTACCTGAGTGTCGTGGTGGTCACCATGACCTGTCATACCTACCTACCTGAGTGTCGTGGTGGTCACCATGACCTGTCATACCCACCTACCTGAGTGTCGTGGTGGTCACCACTGACCTGTCATACCTAACTACCTGAGTGTCGTGGTGGTCACCATGACCTGTCATACCTACCTACCTGAGTGTCGTGGTGGTCACCATGACCTGTCATACCTACCTACCTGAGTGTCGTGGTGGTCAACATGACCTGTCATACCTACCTACCTGAGTGTCGTGGTGGTCACCACTGACCTGTCATATCTACCTACTTGCCTCCTTCCTGCTCGGTTCTGTCTCCCTTCTACCTACTCCCTCCCAATTATCCCCTTTTACTCACATATTCCCCAAAATGCGGTACGTTCCAACACCCCCCTACATGACACAGTGGCTTTATCAATATAGATTCTTGGAGATAAGAAAACTGAAGAAGTATATACAGAAGATGAGCACGGTGCTGTAAACACCACCTCCAAGGCTGAGGGACTGATTACCTCATCTTTTGTATATAGTTCTTCAGTTTTCTTATTATGTCGGAGAATCTGTATTGATAAAGCCACTGGATGGCGAAACATCTACAATAAAGATAACCAGATGTTGCGCAAGTGTCTTAACTTTCATCATGTGTTAATGTGTTCATTGAGACGTGTTTCGCGGTTCCTTGCTGTTTCACCTACATATATACCGTCGCAGCCTTCACAACATGTAGTGTAAACTCCTGCATTGACTGTCGGTAATTTCTACCAATTTTAAAACAGTCCAACTAGTGGCTGTTGGAGTTCAATACACTTGGTAAGGTGCGAACTGTTGGTCTAGATACAGTACTCAGTACACCATCTCTTATATCAAATATAAAGCTTGGTGATCATGGTTATACTGATCTAAATAAATGTTTACAAACACGACCCGCTGATATATGAGACCCTTGTGTAACACTTGTGTAACACTTGTGTAACACTTGTGTAACACTTGTGTAACACTTGTGTAACACTTGTGTAACACTTGTGTAACACTTGTGTAACACTGTGTAACACTATGTGTAACACTTGTGTAACACTTGTGTAACACTTGTGTAACACTTGTGTAACACTTGTGTAACACTAGTGTAACACTTGTGTAACACTTGTGTAACACTTGTGTAACACTTGTGTAACACTTGTGTAACACTTGTGTAACACTTGTGAAACACTAGTGTAACACTAGTGTAACATTTGTGTAACACTTGTGTAACACTAGTGAACACTTGTGTAACACTTGTAACACTTGTAACACTTGTGTAACACTAGTGTAACACTTGTGTAACACTTGTGTAACACTTGTGTAACACTAGTGTAACACTTGTAACACTATGGTAACACTTGTGTAACTAGTAACACTTGTGTACCTGTGTAACACTTGTGTAACACTAGTGAACACTTGTGTAACACTAGTGTAACACTTGTGTAACACTAGTGTAACACTTGTGTAACACTAGTGTAACACTTGTGTAACACTAGTGTAACACTTGTGTAACACTAGTGTAACACTGTGTAACACTAGTGTGTAACACTTGTGTAACACTTGTGTAACACTTGTGTAACACTAGTGTAACACTTGTGTAACACTAGTGTAACACTTGTGTAACACTAGTGTAACACTTGTGTAACACTAGTGTAACACTTGTGTAACACTTGTGTAACACTTGTGTAACACTAGTGTAACACTTGTGTAACACTAGTGTAACACTTGTGTAACACTAGTGTAACACTTGTGTAACACTTGTGTAACACTTGTGTAACACTTGTGTAACACTAGTGTAACATTTGTGAACACTTGTGTAACACTGTGTAACACTTGTGTAACACTAGTGTAACACTTGTGTAACACTTGTGTAACACTTGTGTAACACTTGTGTAACACTAGTGTAACACTTGTGTAACACTTGTGTAACACTTGTGTACACTTGTGTAACACTTAGTGTAACACTTGTGTAACACTTGTGAACACTTGTGTAACACTGTGAACACTAGTGTAACACTTGTGTAACACTGTGTAACACTTGTGAACACTTGTGTAACACTTGTGTAACACTTGTGTAACACTTGGCAACACTTGTGTAACACTAGTGTAACACTTGTGTAACACTTGTGTAACACTTGTGTAACACTTGTGCAACACTTGTGTAACACTTGTGTAACACTTGTGTAACACTAGTGTAACACTTGTGTAACACTGTGTAACACTGGAACACTTGTGTAACACTTGTGTAACACTAGTGTAACACTTGGTAACACTTGTGTAACACTAGTGAACACTTGTGTAACACTTGTGTAACACAGTGTAACTTGTGTAACACTTGTGTAACACTTGTGTAACACTAGTGTAACACTTGTGTAACACTGTGTAACACTTGTGTAACACTAGTGTAACACTTGTAACACTTGTGTAACACTTATGTAACACTTGTGCAACACTTGTGTAACACTTGTGTAACACTTGTGCAACACTTGTGTAACACTGTGTAACACTTGTGTCAACACTTAGTGTAACACTGTGTAACACTTGTGAACACTTGTGTAACACTTGTGTAACACTTGTGAACACTTTGTAACACTTGTGGTAACACTTGTGTAACACTTTGTGAACACTTGTGCAACACTTGTGAAACACTATGTGCAACATATGTGTAACACTAGTGTAACACTTGTGTAACACTTGTGTAACACTTGTGCAACACTGTGTAACACTTGTGTAACACTTGTGTAACACTTGTGCTAACACCTGTGTAATACTAGTGTAACACTTGTGTAACACTTGTGTAACACTTGTGTAACACTTGTGTAACACTAGTGTAACACTTGTGCAACACTTGTGTAACACTTGTGTAACACTAGTGTAACACTTGTGTAACACTAGTGCAACACTAGTGTAACACTTGTGCAAGACTTGTGTCACACTTAGTGTAACACGTGTGTAACACTTGTGTAACACTTGTGCAACACTTGTGTAACACTTGTGTAACACTAGTGTACACTGTGAACACTAGTGCAACACTAGTGTAACACTTGTGCAAAACTTGTGTAACACTTGTGTAACACGGTGTAACACTTGTGTAACACTAGTGTAACACTTGTGTAACACTTGTGTAACACTAGTGTAACACTTGTGTAACACTTGTGTAACACTTGTGCAACACTTGTGTGACACTGTGTAACACTAGTGTAAACACTTGTGTCAACACTTGTGTAACACTTGTGTAACACACTAGTGTAACACTTGTGTAACACTAGTGCAACACTAGTGTAACACTTGTGCAAGACTTGTGTAACACTTGTGTAACACTGTGTAACACTTGTGTAACACTGTGTAACACTTGTGTAACACTAGTGTAACACTTTGTAACACTTTGTGCAACACTGTGTAACACTTGTGTAACATTGTGCAACACTTGTGAACACTTGTGTAACACTTGTGTAACACTTGTGTAACACTTGTGTAACACTAGTGTAACACTTATGTAACACTTGTGCAACACTTGTGTAACACTGGTAAACATAGTGTAACACTTGTGTAACACTATGCAACACTATGTAACACTTGTGCAAGACTTGTGTAACACTTGTGTAACACTTGTGTAACACTGTGTAACACTTGTGTAACACTAGTGCAACACTTGTGAACACTTGTGTAACACTAGTGTAACACTTGTGTAACACTGTGTAACACTTGTGCAACACTTGTGTGACACTTGTGTAACACTAGTGTAACACTTGTGCAACACTTGTGTAACACTTGTGCAACACTTGTGTAACACTTGTGTAACACTGTGCAACACTTGTGCAACACTTGTGTAACACTTGTGCAACACTGTGTAACACTGTGCAACACTTGTGCAACACTTGTGTAACACTTGTGACACTTGGCAACACTTGTGCAACACTTTGTAACACTGTGAACACTTGTGCAACACTTGTGCAACACTGTGTAACACCTGTGCAACACTTGTGTAACAACTTGTGTAACACTCTGTGCAACACTTGTGTAACACTTGTGCAACACTTTGCAACACTATGTACACTTATGTAACACGTGTGTCAACACTAGTGTAACACTTGTGTAACACTTGTGCAACACTTGTGCAACACTTATGTAACACTTGTGTAACACTTGTGCAACACTTGTGTAACACTTGAGCAACACTTGTGCAACACTTATGTAACACTTGTGCAACACTTATGTAACACTTGTGTAACACTTGTGCAACACTTGTGTAACACTTGTGCAACACTTGTGTAACACTGAGCAACACTTGTGCAACTTTGTAACACTTGTGTAACACTTGTGCACACTTATGTAACACTTGTGTAAAACTTGCAACTTGTGTAACACTTGTGCAACACTTGTGAACACTGAGCAACACTTTGCAACACTTATGTCACTGTGCAACACTTATGTAACACTTGTGCAACACTTATGTAACACTTGTGTAACACTTGTGCAACACTTGTGTAACACTTGAGCAACACTTGTGCAACACTTATGTAACACTTGTGTAACACTTGTGCAACACTTATGTAACACTTGTGTAACACTTGTGTAACACTTGCATAACACTAGTTCAACACTTGTGTAACACTTGTGTAACACTTGTGCAACACTTGTGTAACACTAGTGTAACACATGTGTAACACTTGTGTAACATTGGTGTAACATTGGTGTAACACTTGTGTAACACTTGTGTAACACTAGTGTAACACTTGTGTAACATAGTGTAACACTCGCAACACTTGTGTAACACTTGTGTAACACTAGTGTAACACTTGTGTAACACTAGTGTAACACTTGTGCAACACTTGTGCAACACTTGTTAATACACTGGTACACAGTGTAACACTTGTGAACACTAGTGTAACACTTGTGTAAGTTAGTGTAACATGTGCACACATTGTGTAACCTAGTGTAACACTAGTGTAACACTTGTGTAACACAGTGAACTGTGTGCAGCACTGTGCAACACTGGTACACTTGTGTAACACATGAACACTTGTGTAACACTAGGTAACACTTTGTCAACAGGTGCAACACTTCTGTAACACTTGTAACACAGTGAACACTTGTGTAACACTCTGTAACCTAGTGTAACACTAGTGTACACAGTGTTACACAGTCACACATTGTGTAACACTTGTGTAACACTTGTGCAACACGATTGTGCAACACTTGTTAACACTAGTGTAACACTTGTGTAACACTGTGTACACTAGTGTACACTGTGAACAATAGTAACACTAGTGAAACACTTGTGCAACACTGTGCAACACTTGGTAACACTTGTTGAACACTAGTGAACACTTGTGTAACACAGTGAACACTTGTTTAACACTTGTGAACACTAGGTACACTGTGTACAACTAGAGGTACACTTGTGTACACTAGTGTAACACTGTGTACACTTGTGTAACACTGTGTACACTAGTGTAACACTTTGCACTAGTGTAACACTGTGTGCTAACACGTGTAACACTAGGTAACACTTGTGTAACACTTGTGTAACACTAGTGAACACTTGTGAACACTTGTGTAACACCAGTGTAACACTTGTGAACACTAGAGTAACACAAGTGTAACACTTGTGTAACACTTGTGTAACACTTGTGCACAGACTATTGTACACTTGTGTAACACTGTGTAACACTAGTGTACATTTGAGTGAACCTTTGTAACACTAGTGTAACACAGTGTAACACTGTGTACATTGTTAACAGTAGTAACACTTGTGTAACACTTGTGTAACACTAGGTAACTTGTGTAACACTTGTGCAACACTTGTAACACTTGTGCAACACTGTGCAACACTGTGAACACTTGTGTACACATGTGCAACACTTGTGTAACACTTGTGCAACACTTGTGCAACACTTGTGTAACACTTGTGTAACACTTGTGTAACACTTGTGCAACACTAGTGTAACACTTGTGTTGCTAGCAGTCACACAGGTGAGTGTTGCTAGCAGTCACACAGGTAAGTGTTGCTAGCAGTCACACAGGTGAGTGTTGCTAGCAGTCACACAGGTGAGTGTTGCTAGCAGTCATACAAGTGATTGTTGCTAGCAGTCACAGAGGTGAGTGTTGCTAGCAGTCACACAGGTGAGTGTTGCTAGCAGTCACACAGGTAAGTGTTGCTAGCAGTCACACAGGTGAGTGTTGCTAGCAGTCAAACAGGTGAGTGTTGCTAGCAGTCACACAGGTGAGTGTTGCTAGCTGTCACACAGATGTTGCTAGCCGTCACACAGGCGAGTGTTGCTAGCCGTCACACAGGCGAGTGTTGCTAGCAGTCACACAGGTGAGTGTTGCTAGCAGTCACACAGGTAAGTGTTGCTAGCAGTCACAAAGGTGAGTGTTGCTAGCAGTCACACAGGTGAGTGTTGCTAGCAGTCACACAGGTGAGTGTTGCTAGCAGTCACACAGGTGAGTGTTGCTAGCAGTCACACAGGTGAGTGTTGCTAGCTGTCACACAGGTGTTGCTAGCCGTCACACAGGCGAGTGTTGCTAGCCGTCACACAGGCGAGTGTTGCTAGCAGTCACACAGGTGAGTGTTGCTAGCAGTCACACACAGATAAGTGTTGCTAGCAGTCACAAAGGTGAGTGTTGCTAGCAGTCACACAGGTGAGTGTTGCTAGCAGTCACAGAGGTGAGTGATGCTAGCAGTCACAGAGGTGAGTGTTGCTAGCAGTCACAGAGGTGAGTGTTGCTAGCAGTCACACAGGTATTGCCAGCAGTCACACAGGTGTTGCTAGCAGTCACACAGGTATTGCCAGCAGACACACAGGTGTTGCTAGCAGTCACACAGGTATTGCCAGCAGTCACACAGGTGTTGCTAGCAGTCACACAGGTGTTGCTAGCAGTCACACAGCTCAGTGTTGCTAGTAGTCACACAGGTAAGTGTTGCTAGCAGTGAAATAGGTAAGTGTTGCTAGCTCACCAGGGGTGGCTAGCGTCACTCGGTAAGTGTTGCTAGCGGTCACACAGGTGAGTGTTGCTAGCGGTCACACAGGTGAGTGTTGCTAGCGGTCACACAGGCGAGTGTTGCTAGCAGTCACACAGGTAAGTGTTGCTAGCAGTCACACAGGTAAGTGTTGCTAGCAGCCTCACAGGTAAGTGTTGCTAGCAGTCTTAGAGGTAACTGGTGCTAGCTGTCACACGGGTAAGTGTTGCTAGCGGTCACACTGGTAAGTGTTGCTAGCGGTCACACAGGTAAGTGTTGCTAGCGGTCTCACAGGTAAGTGTTGCTAGCGGTCTCACAGGTAAGTGTTGCTAGCGGTCTCACAGGTAAGTGTTGCTAGCGGTCTCACAGGTAAGTGTTGCTAGCAGTCACAAAGGTGAGTGTTGCTAGCAGTCACACAGGTGAGTGTTGCTAGCAGTCACAGAGGTGAGTGATGCTAGCAGTCACAGAGGTGAGTGTTGCTAGCAGTCACACAGGTATTGCCAGCAGACACACAGGTGTTGCTAGCAGTCACACAGGCATTGCCAGCAGACACACAGGTGTTGCTAGCAGTCACACAGGTATTGCCAGCTGTCACACAGGTGTTGCTAGCAGTCACACAGGTGTTGCTAGCAGTCACACAGCTCAGTGTTGCTAGTAGTCACACAGGTAAGTGTTGCTAGCAGTGAAATAGGTAAGTGTTGCTAGCAGTCACACAGGTGAGTGTTGCTAGCAGTCACACAGTTGAGTGTTGCTAGCAATCACAAAGGTAAGTGTTGCTAGCAGTCACACAGGTGAGTGTTGCTAGCAGTCACACAGGTGAGTGTTGCTAGCAGTCACATAGGTGAGTGTTGCTAGCAGTCACACAGGTGAGTGCTGCTAGCAGTCACACAGGTGAGTGCTGCTAGCAGTCACACAGGTGAGTGTTGCTAGCAGTCACACAGGTGAGTGTTGCTAGAAGTAACACATGTGAGTGTTGCTAGCAGTCACACAGGTGAGTGTTGCTAGCAGTCACACAGGTGAGTGTTGCTAGCAGTCACACAGTAGTGTTGCTAGCAGTCACCAGGTAAGTGTTGCTAGCAGTCACACAGGTGAGTGTTGCTAGCAGTCACACAGGTGAGTGTTGCTAGCAGTCACACAGGTGAGTGTTGCTAGCAGTCACACAGGTGAGTGTTGCTAGCAGTCACACTGTAAGTTTTGCTAGCGAGTCACACAGGTGAGTGTTGCTAGCAGTCACACAGGTGACTGTTCTAGCAGTCACACAGGTGAGTGTTGCTAGCGATCACACAGGTGAAGTGTTGCTAGCAGTCACACAGGTGAGTGTTGTAGCGGTCACACAGGTAGTGTTCTAGCGGTCCCACAGGTGAGTGTTGCTAGCGGTCACACAGGTGAGTGTTGCTAGCAGTCACACAGGTGAGTGTTGTTAGCGGTCACTCTGGTAAGTGTTGCTAGCGGTCACACAGGTGAGTGTTGCTAGCGGTCACACAGGTGAGTGTTGCTAGCGGTCACACAGGCGAGTGTTGCTAGCAGTCACACAGGTAAGTGTTGCTAGCAGTCTTAGAGGTAACTGGTGCTAGCGGTCACACGGGTAAGTGTTGCTAGCGGTCACACTGGTAAGTGTTGCTAGCGGTCACACAGGTAAGTGTTGCTAGCGGTCTCACAGGTAAGTGTTGCTAGCGGTCACACAGGTAAGTGTTGCTAGCGGTCTCACAGGTAAGTGTTGCTAGCGGTCTCACAGGTAAGTGTTGCTAGCGGTCACACAGGTAAGTGTTGCTAGCGGTCTCACAGGTAAGTGTTGCTAGCGGTGACACTGGTAAGTGTTGCTAGCGGTCACACAGGTTAAGTGTTGCTACTGATCACACAGGTAAGTGTTGCTAGCGGTCACACAGGTGAGTGTTACTAGCGGTCACACAGGTGTGTGTTGCTACTGATCACACAGGTAACTGTTACTAGCGGTCACACAGGTGAGTGTTGCTACTGATCTCACAGGTAAGTGTTGCTAGCGGTCTCACAGGCAAGTGTTGCTAGCGGTCACACAGGTGAATGTTGCTAGCGGTCACACAAGTGAGTGTTGCTAGCGGTCTCCAGGTAAGTGTTGCTAGCGGTCACACTGGCATGTGTTGCTAGCTGTCACACAGGTGAGTGTTTCTAGCGGTCACACTGGTAAGTGTTGCTAGCGGTCACACTGGTAAGTGTTGCTAGCGGTCACACAGGTAAGTGTTGCTAGCGGTGACACAGGTGTTGCTAGCGGTCACACTGGTAAGTGTTGCTAGCGGTCTCACAGATAAGTGTTGCTAGCGGACTCACAGTAAGTGTTGCTAGCGGTCTCACAGGTAAGTGTTGCTAGCGCTCACAGGTAAGTTTTGCTAGCGGTCACACAGGTAGTGTTGCTACCGTCACACAGGTAAGTGTTGAGCGGTCACACGTAAGTGTTGCTAGAGGTCTCACAGTAAGTGTTGCTACGTCACACTGTAAGTGTTTGCCACGTCACACAGGTAAGGTTGCTACGGTCACACAGGTAAGTTTGCTAGCGGTCACACTGTAGTGTTGCTAGCGTCTCACAGGAAGTGTTGCAGTCGGTCACACTGGTAATGTTCCACGTCACACAGGTAAGTTTGCTAGCGGTCACCAGTAAGTGTTCTATGTCACTACAGGTAAGTGTTGCTAGCGTCACACAGGTAAGTGTTGCTAGCGTCCCCCAGTAACGTGCTAGTCACACAGGAAGTGTTGCTACGGTCACACAGGTAAGTTCTGCTAGCGTCACACTAAGTGTTAGCTAGCGGTCACACAGGTAAGTGTTGCTAGCGTCTCCAGGAGTGTTGCTACGGTCACGCAGGTAAGTGTTGCTAGCGGTCACACAGGTAAGTTACTACAGCGGACACACAGGTAAGTGTTCTATCGGACACACAGGTAGTTATGCTACGTCACACAGTAAGGTTGTAGCGTGACAGGTGTGCTACGTCACACGGTAAGTGTTAGCTAGCGGTCTCACAGGTTAAGTGTTGCTAGCGTCACACAGGTAAGTGTTCTACGTCACACAGGTGTTCTAGCGTCACACAGGTAGTGTCGCTAGCGGTCACACAGGTAGTTTGCTAGCGGTCACACAGTAAGTGTTGCTAGCGGTACACAGGTAATGTGCTTCGGCACACTGGTGTTCTAGCGGTCACACAGGTAAGTGTTAGCTAGCGTCACACAGGTAAGTGTGCTAGCGTCACACAGTAAGTGTTCTAGCGTCACACGGAAGTGTTGCTTGCGGTCACACTGGTAAGTTTGCTAGCGTCACACAGTAAGTGTTGCTACGGTCACACAGGTAAGTTTCTAGCGGTCACACTGGTAAGTTTGCTAGGTCACACTGGTAAGGTTGCTACGTCTCACAGGTAAGTTGCTAGCGTCACACAGGTAAGTGTTACTAGCGTCACACAGTGTAATTTGCTAGCGTCACACTGGTAATGTTGCTATGCGTTCACACTGGTAAGTGTTGCTAGCGGTCATCACAGGTAAGTGTTGCTAGCGTCTCACAGGTAATGTTAGCTAGGTCTCACAGGAGTGTTCTGCTAGGTCTCACAGAAGTGTTGCTACGGTCACACTGGAAGGTGTTGCACGGTCTCACAGTGTTTTCGCCACAAAGGTGTTACTACAGTCATACAGGTGTTACTAGTTACACAGGTGTTACTACGGCCACTCAGGTATTACTATGGTCACACAGATGTTACTACGGCCACAAAGGTGTTACTTCAGTCACAAAGGTGTTACTACGGTCATACAGGTGTTAGTACAGTCACACAGGTGTTAGTACAGTCACACAGATGTTACTACAGTCACACAGGTGTTACTTCAGTCACACAGGTTTTACTACGAACACAAAGGTGTTACTACAGTCACACAGGTGTTACTACGGTCATACAGGTGTTAGTACAGTCACACAGGTGTTAGTACAGTCACACAGGTGTTAGTACAGTCACACAGGTGTTACTACGGTCATACAGGTGTTACTACGGTCATACAGGTGTTAGTACAGTCACATAGGTGTTACTACAGTCACACAGGTGTTACTACAGTCACACAGGTGTTACTACAGTCACACAGGTGTTACTACAGTCACACAGGTGTTACTACAGTCACACAGGTGTTACTACAGTCACACAGGTGTTACTACAGTCACACAGGTGTTACTATGGTCACACGTGTTACTACAGTCACACAGGTGTTACTACAGTCACACAGGTTTACTACAGTCACACAGGTGTACTACAGTCACACAGGTGTTACTACAGTCACACAGGTGTTACTACAGTCACACAGGTGTTACTACAGTCACACAGGTGTTACTATGGTCACACAGGTGTTACTACAGTCACACAGGTGTTACTACAGTCACACAGGTGTTACTACAGTCACACAGGTGTTACTACAGTCACACAGGCGTTACTATGGTCACACAGGTGTTACTACAGTCACATAGGTGTTACTACAGTCACACAGGTGTTACTACAGTCACACAGGTGTTACTATGGTCACAGTGTACACCGCACACAGGTGTTACTACAGTCACACAGGTGTTACTACAGTCACACAGTGTTACTACAGTCACACAGGTGTTTACTAGTCACACAGGTGTTACTACAGTCACACAGGTGTTACTACAGTCACACAGGTGTTACTATGGTCACACAGGTGTTACTACAGTCACACAGGTGTTACTACAGTCACACAGGTGTTACTACAGTCACACAGGTGTTACTACAGTCACACAGGTGTTACTACAGTCACACAGGTGTTACTACAGTCACACAGGTGTTACTATGGTCACACAGGTGTTACTACAGTCACACAGGTGTTACTACAGTCACACAGGTGTTACTACAGTCACACAGGTGTTACTACAGTCACACAGGTGTTACTACAGTCACACAGGTTCTACAGTCACACATGTGTTACTACAGTCACACAGGTGTTACTATGGTCACAACAGGTGATGTACAGTCCACAGGTGTTACTACAGTCACACAGGTTACTACAGTCACACAGGTGTTTACTAACAGTCACACAGGTTACAATGACGGTCACACAGGTTACTACATCACATAGGTGTTACACATCACACAGGTGTTACTACAGTCACATAGGTGTACTACAGTCACACAGGTGTTACTACAGTCAAGTGTTACTACAGTCACACAGGTGTTCTACAGTCACACAGTGTACTACAGTCACCAGGAGTTACTACAGTCACACAGGTGTTACTATGTGCACACAGTGTTACTACAGTCACACAGGTGTTACATATTCCACACAGGTGTTACTAGTCACACAGTGTTACTCAGTCACACAGGTGTTACTACACCACAGGGTTATATACAGCACACAGGTGTTACTACGTCACACAGGTGTACAACAGTCACACAGGTGTTACTATGGCACACAGGTGTTACTACAGTCACACAGGCTGTTACTACATCACTCAGTGTATACTACAGCAGACCAGTGATACTGACAGTCACACAGCTGTTACTACATTACAGAGTGATACACAGCACAGTAGGTGTTACTACCAGTCACACAGGTGTTACTAGGCACACAGGTGAACTACAGCCACTAGGTTGTTACACAGTCACACAGGTGTTACACAGGTACGCAGGTGTTACTATCACATAGGTTATTACAGTCCACACAGGTAATACTACATCCACAGGTTACTACAGTCACACAGTGTACACAGTCACACAGGTGTACTACAGTCATCACAGTGTTTACTACAGTCACAAGGTGTTACTACAGTCACACAGTGTTACTACAGTCCACAGGTGTCTACTGACAGGTCACCAGGGTTACTCAGCCACACAGGTGTACTACGCACACAGGTGTGTACTACGTCCACACAGGTGTTACTACGTCACACATGCTTACTACATCACAAGGTGTACTACAGTCACACATGTGTTACACAGTCACACAGGTTACTACAGTCACACGTGTAACTTACTTCAGTCACTACAGGTGTTCCTAACAACGTCACACAGGTGTTACCTACAGTCACTACAGGGTTACCACATCACTAACCAGGTGTTACTCAGTCACACAGGTGTTACTACAGTCACACAAGGCTGTACTATGTACACATACAGGGATGTCCGGTTAATAACAATATATACAATGTTTCTAACAGACAACGTTAACCATGACGTAAATAATACTGGTGAACCAAGCGGTCATCTTAACTCTCACCAAACCACACTCAACCAATTTCTTGTTGCAGCCGGTAAACGAAGGCTGTTGCTACTATAGGCTACATGCCTACACAACCAGCGCAGACTAATGAATCGGTCTTGTACCAGTACATCTGGCATCATTCCGGCACTAACTAGTGATACCTGTAACAAACCGTCAACCTAACCGCCGCGATATCACAATATTAATCTAACGTGAAACAAATTTTCGGAGAAACTAGCAGTACCAGCCTCCAATAACCTGATCCACCAGCTGTATGGCCAAGCAGAGCTCAGGAATACTGCAGCAACCAAGCCTGGCTGAACATCAACAAGACAGCTGGTGACAACCAGACTACAAGTAAAACAACCCTGGGAACCAGCCACAGTATGACATCCTCAAGGACAACAACATCAGAATAACGAACACCGATAGATAAACAGTTAACTACAACTTAAAACTCAGAATTTAGTATTGTAATATGACTAAGAGTTTTAAATGATAACCAGCCAGGAGCACTAGGTGAAGTGGTGGTACCTGGGTAAGCAGGGGATGTACTGCTCCACCAATACTCAACTATCACCCAGCAATGCCAGCCATGTCAGGGTAAATCACTAAATCACCTAACATAACCTAACCTAACCTAACCTAACCTACCTAACCTAACCTAACCTAACATTAACCTAACCAACCTAACCTAACCTAACCTAACCTAAACTAACCTAACCTAACCTAACCTAAACCTAACCATTAACCTAACCTAACCTAACATTAACCTAACTAACCTAACCTAACCTAACCAATCTAACCTAACCTAACCTCAACCTAACCTAACCTAACCTCACCTAACCTAACCTAATCCTCACCAATCAACCTAACCTAACCTAACCTAACCTAACATTAACCTAACCTAACCTAACCTAACATTAACCTAACCTAACCTAACCTAACATTAACCTAACCTAACCTAACCCAAACCCAACCCAACCAAAAACTTTAAACTAACCTAACCTAATCTAATCTAACCTAACCCAATCAAAACCCAACCTAAAAACCCAACCTAAAAAACCTAAACATTTTAAACCAACCTAACCTAACCCAACCTTAAACCCAAACCAAAACCCCAAACCAAAACTAATCTAACCTAAACCAAAACAACCTTAAAACCCAACCTAACCTAACATTAACCTAACCTAACCTAAAAACCCAACCTAACCAAAAATAACCTAAAAATTAAAAACCCAACCTAAACCCAACCCAACATTAAAACCCAACCCCAACCTAATCTAATCTAACCTAACCTTTAAAAAACCCAACCTAACCCCAAACCAAAAATTAACCTAACCTAAAACCCAACCAACCTAACCTAATCCCAATCTAAACAAAACCCAACCTTTAAACCCAATTTGAACCCAACCTAACCTAACCAAAACCAAAACCCAACCTAACATTAACCAAAACCCAAACCCAACCCAACCCAACCTAACCTAACATTAAACCCCCCCTAACCTAACCTAACCCAAAACTAATTAATCTAACCAACCCAACCAATCGAATCTAACCTAACCTAACCTAAAACCCAACCTAACCAACATTAACCAACCCCAACCAACCTAACCAAACCCAACCAAACCCTTTTAAACCCAAACCTAACCTAACCTAACCCCCAAACATGACGACCCAACCACCACCAAGCGCTTTCGTGACGACTCACATTATCAAGGAACAGTGATTGTTTTGCATATTCTGAAATCACCTGTTTACTGTGATCTTATTGCGCGCACACACACACACACACACACACACACACCACACACACACACTACACACACACAAACACACATACAAACACACACACACACACACACCACACCACACACACACACACACACACAAACACACACACACACACACACACACACACCACAACACACCACAACAAACACACACACACACACACACACACACACATAAACACACACACACACACACACACACAAACACACACACACACACACACACACACACAAACACACACACACACACACAAACACACAACACAAACACACACAAACACACACACAAATATATATATAGAATGATAGCTCTAGGTCTTTCGTGTTACAATAAACATAGCATCAGCAGCAGCAATGTTACAAAAAAGAGGATGAAATTACAGCAAATACTTTCAGTGAATGTTTTTGCTCTAGAAGACATCCCCCCCCCCCACCCCCCCCCCCCCCACCCCTCCCCCACCCCTCCCCCACCCCTCCCCCTCCCCCACCCCTCCCCCACCCCTCCCCCCCCCCCCCCACCCCCTCCCCCCTCCCCTCCCCCACCCCTCCCCCACCCCATCCCCCCCCCTCCCCCACCCCCTCCCCCTCCCCCCAGCTTATTATACTTCAAATATCTAATAAATGAAGATCCATCCTAACACTGTAAGATCCATCCTAACACTGTAAGATCCATCCTAACACTGTAAGATCCATCCTAACACTGTAAGATCCATCCTAACACTGTAAGATCCATCCTAACACTGTAAGATCCATCCTAACACTGTAACCACCCTAACACTTAATTTTCCCCCCTAACATTTTAAGATCCACCAAACACTGAAGATCCATCCAAACACTGAAACCCATCCTAACACTGAAGATCCACCCTAACCTGTAAGATCCACCCTAACACGAAGACCCATCCAACACTGTAAGATCCTCCTAACCTGAAGACCACCCTACACTGTAAGTCCATCCTAACACGAAATCCATCCTAACACGTAAGCCCACCAAACACGTAAGATCCATCTAACACTGAAGATCCTCCTAACCCCTAAAAGACCATCCTACACTGAAATCCCCCCTAACACTAAGATCCACCCCCTAACACGTAAGACCATCCAACACTGAAAATCCATCCTAACACTGTAAGTTTCATCCTAAACTGTAGATCCACCTAAAAATGTAAGATCCATCCAAAACATAAAAATCCTTCCCAAACACTAAAAGTAAATCCTAACACTGAAGACCCACCCTAACACTGAAGACCATCTAACACTGTAAAACCCCTCCGAAACCATCCTAAACACTGAAGATCCACCCCTAACACTGTAAGATAACCCTAACACTGTAAGATCCCACCTAACCTGAAGATCCATCCAAACACTGAGATCCATCCTAACACGAAACCCATCTTAACACTGAAGATCCCTAAACTGAAAGATCCTCCAAACACTGAAGATCCATCCTAACACGAAGATCCACTAACATTTAAGATCCCACCTAACACTGTGACCCATCCTAAAAAACTTAAAATTTCCACCCTAACACCAAGATCATCCTAACATGAAGATCCACCTAACATTAAGATCCATCCAACATTTAAGATCCATCCTAACATGAAAGATAAACCCAAAACACTGTAAATCCATCCTAACATGAAGAATCCTAACACGAAGACCACCAAAAACACGTAGATCCCCCTAACACTTAAGATCCATCCTAAAACGTAAATCCCTCCAAAAGAACCACTAAGAAGTCCTCCAAACACTGAAGATCCACCTCACTGTAAGTCCATCCTAACACTGAAAGATCCACCCAAAACACTGAAGATCCACCCTAACCTGCAAGACCCACAAACACTGCAAGTCCATCCTAACACGAAGTCCCCAAACCCTTTTAAGACCCATCCTAACACGATCATCCAACATTTTAAAAACCCTCCAAAACGTAAATTTCTAACACTGTAAGTTCCATCCAACTTTTAAGTCCACCCCTAACCTAAAGATAAAACCTAACACTTAGATCCATCCAAACAGGGGAAGATCCACCAAAACACGAAAGCCATCCTAACTCCTCACCTCCCTACCTCTCCCTAAAACCCCTCCCTCTTTTTCCCTACCTCCCTCACCCCCTTCCTTCCCTCACCCTCCCTCCCCTTTTCCCTACCTCCTCACCCTTCACTCTCCCTCACCCTCTCTCATCCCCTTTCCCCTTTTCCCCTCAACCTTTTCCCTATTCCCCCCCCCCCCTTTCATTCCCTCCCTTTCCCCTCACCCCTCTGCACCCTTTCCCACCCCCTCACCTTTTCCCCTCTTTTCCTCCTCACTCTCCCTCACCCTTCCCCTCCTTCCTCACCCTCCTACTCTACCCTCTTTTATTCTCCCTATTCTCCCCCCTTTTCCCTTCACCCCACCCCCTTTCCCCCCTACTCTTTTCCCCTTCCCCTCACTTCCCTCAAACCTTCTCTCATCCTCCCTCCACAAATTCCCCACCCCCCTCACCCCCCAAAATTTCTCTTTATTTCCCTATTTTATTACTTTTGATCCTTTTTTCCCATTTTTTCATTTATTTTCATTTCCCTATTTTCTTTTAACCCCCCTTATTTTTAAAAATCCCAAAAACCTTTTATTCCCTACCCTTTACCTTACCCCTCACCCTCCTTTTATTGTCACTTTTCCCACCCTCCCTCACTTTTTATTCCCCCTCCCTCACTTTTTTTTCCCTCCCATCCTCAAACCCCTTACTTCCCTACCCTTTATTTTAAATTTTCCCCCCCCTTTATTTACTTTTCCCTTTCACCCTTTTATTCTTTAAAACCCCCCCCTCCCCAAAATTATTACCCTTATTTTCCCTAACCCCCCCTTCCCTAATTTAAAAAAACCTTTCTATTTTTTCTTCCATTCCCTATTCCCTACCCTCCCTCATCTTTAAAATCCCTATTTCCCCTAAAAAATTTATTTCAAAAACCTTTCCCCTTTTGTTACCCCTATCTTTAAAAAACCCCCCCCAAAATCTTTTAAAAAATTCCCCTTTTACCCTTATTCCTATTTTTCCCCTCAAAATCCCAAAAATTATTTTCCCCCCTTATCTTTCCCCCCCTCCCTTCACTTTATTACCCCCCCCATTAAAATTTTTAAAAATTTCCCCCCTTTAAAAATTTATTATTTTAAAATTTTTTTTATTTTTAATTTAAAATTTCCCCCAAAATTTATTTTATTACCCCTATTTTAAACCCCCCCCCTTTTATAAAACCCTCCCCACCCCTCACCCCCCTATTTACCCCCCCCCCCCAAAAAACCCCCTCACCCTCCCCCCACCCCCCCCATTTCCCCCCTTTAATTATTTTCCCCCCCCCTTTTCCCCCCCCCCCTTCAATAAAAAAACCCCCCCCTTTATTTTTCCCCCCCCCCTTATTTCCTACCCCCTATTTTAAAAATTTCACCCCCCCCCTTATCCCCCCCCCATTTTACCCCCCCATTTTATTCCCCCCCTTTAAAAATATTAAAAAATTTTTTATTAAAATTTTAAAATTATTTAAAACCCCCTTTTAAAACCCCTTTCCCAAACCCCCTACAACCCCCCCCAAATTCCCACCCCCCTTTTAACCCCCCCCCCCTTTCCAAAAACCCCCCAATAAATTTCCTCCACCCCCCCTACCCCCATTTCATTCCTCCCCCTCCCTACCCCCCATCTCTCCCCTTTTTCCCCCCTCCCCCCCCCCCTAAACCCCCCCACCCCCCCTCCCCTCTCCCCCCCCCTCCCTCCCTCACCCTCCCTCCTCTCCTACCCTCCCTCCCCCCCCCTCCCTCCCCCCCCCTTTACTTCCTCTCCCTCCCTTCTTCCCCCTCCCTCACCCCCCTCACCCTCTACCCTCCCTCACTCTTCCCCTCCACCCCCCTCCTCCCCTCCCCCCCCTCACCCCCTCTCCTCCCACCCTCCCTCACTCTCCCTCACCCTCCCTACCCCCCTCATTCACCCTCCCCACTCTCCCCACCCTCCCTCATCTCCCTCACCCTCCCTCACCCACCCCCTCCCTCACCCCTCCCTCACCTCCCTCAATCCTCTCCCCCTCCCTCACCCTTTCCCCCTCCTCACCCCCCCTCAACCCCCCCTCATCTCTACCCTCCCTCACCTCCCCCTCCCCCCCACTCCTTTCCCCCCCCACCCCCACCCCCTCCCCCCCCCCTCCCCACCCCCCACCCTCCCCCCCACCCCCTCACCCCCCCACTCCCCCCCCCCCAAAAACCCCCCCACCCCCCACCCCCCACCCCCCACCCCCCCACCCCCACCCCCCACCCCCCCCCCCCCCCACCCCCCCCAACCCCCCCCCCCCCCCCCACCCCACCCCCCCACCCCCCCCTCCCCCCTCCCTCACCCCCCACCCCCCCACCCCCCCCCCCCCCCCTACCCCCCCCCAAACCCCCCCACCCCTCCCCCCCCACTCCCCCCTCACCCCCCTCACTCTCCCCCACCCTCCCCACCCCCTCCCCCCCTCCCCCCTCACCCCCCTCCCTCCCCCCTCACTCCCTCCCCCTCCCCCCTCCCCCCCCCCCACTCTCCCTCACCCTCCCTCACTCCCCCCACCCCCCTCACTCTCCCTCACCCTCCCCCCCCCCTCCCCCCTTTACCCTCCCCACTCCCTCCCCCCCCCCACTCCTCTCACCCTCCCCACCTTCTCTCACCCCCCCTCACCTCTCTCCCCTCCCCCCCACTTCCCTCACCCCCCTCACTAAACCCTCACAACACAATAAGTGACGGGGAAAAAATAAAATTTCGGGAAAAAGAAAACTTTTGGAGAAAACGGGTTTAAAAAAGACCCTGCCGCCCGCAGGAACACCACCTCCCAACCTGCAGGGAACCCACCCCCAGGGAAAACCAGCCTCCCACCTGCAGGGAACCCCACCCTCCCGGGAATACCAGCCTGCCAGCCTGAGGGAACCCCGCCAGCCTGCAGGAACACCAGCCTGCAGGAACACCACCCTGCAGGGAACACCACCCCCTGCCGGGTACCGCCTCCAGCCTGCGGGGGAAACCCCCCCTCCCAGCCGCGGGGAAACCACCTCCAGCCTGCGGGAAAACTCAGCCTGCAGGGAAACAGCCTCCCCACCCTGCATGGCACCACCTGCCACCTGCAAAAACATACCTGCACCCTGCAGAGAACCTGGCCTGCCAGCCGCAGTGAAAATTTAGCCTGCGGGGAAACCCAAACTTGCCAGCTTGCAGGAAACACTACCCTTTGCCAGCCTCAGGGAAAACCCGCCAGTGCAGGGAATAGTAGCCTGCTCCCTGCAGGGGAGCCTGGGCCCCACCTGCAGTAAACACTGCCTGCCGCCTCGGGGAACACCACCTGCGGGAAGAAACCCCTTGTCATTGCGGGGAAAACCCCACCAGCCTGCAGGAACCCCCCTGCCAGCCTGCGGGAAACACACCCCCACCTGCGGGAACACTACCCGCCACCCTGCGGGAAACACACGCCCCCCTCGGGGAACTCACCTGCAGCCTCCAAAATTTCGACCCTGCCACCCTGCGGGGAACAAAAATGCCAGCCCTTAGGGAACACTAGCTGCCGCCTTGGGGACCACCCCCTTGTCAGCATCGGGAGCACCACCCTGTACCCTGGGGGAGACCATCCCCTGTCAGTCTGTAGGGGCACCCCCCTGCCAGCCTGCGGGAAGCCCATACCCTGTCTCTGTAGGTTTGGGACCCCCCGCCAATACAAGGCACCACCTACCAGCCTGCGGGAGCCCACCCTACCAGCCTTTAGAAACACCACCATGTCAGCCCAGGGCCCATCACCTGCTAGCCGAGGGGACCTCCCCCCCCTCCCGACCTCACCACCACCTCTTTATTTTTACCACCTGCCCCCTACCTCACCACCGCCCCTGAAAATTTCCCACCTTCCCCCGCCCCCGACCTCACCACCTCCTTTCCCGCCTACCCCTTGGTTTTCCCGACCTACCACCTCCCCCTGCCTCCCCTCCCCCTGACCCCAACCCCGCCTCCTGAAACCTCCACACCCATCCCCCCCTGACCTCAACCCCCTGCCCTGACCCCACCACCTTTCCCCTGACACCACCCCTCTGACCTAACCCCCTTTCCCGACCTCACCACCGCCCCCTGACCTCACAAACCTTTCCCCTGACCTACCCCTGCTTTTTTAAACCCCCACCCCTCCTACTGCCTCCCCTGCCCCCTAAACCCCACCACTTTTCCTCCTGACCTCACCCCTGCCCCCACTAACCCCCCACCCACCCCTCCCACTGGGCCTCACCCTCCTCCCCGACCTCACCCCTCCTCCTACCTACCACCTGCCTCGACCTC
The DNA here is from genome assembly GCF_026875155.1 of Cherax quadricarinatus. Taxonomy (NCBI): domain Eukaryota; kingdom Metazoa; phylum Arthropoda; class Malacostraca; order Decapoda; family Parastacidae; genus Cherax; species Cherax quadricarinatus. Next base: position 14,703,177 of record NC_069413.1, on the reverse strand, counting down.
ACCAAATGCCCCCTGACCTCACCCCCTGCCTCCTGACCTCACCACCTGCTTTTGACCCCCCCCCCCCCCCCCACCCCCCCCTCACCACCTGCCTCCCCGACCTCACCACGCCACTGACCTCACCACCTCCCTGACCTCACCAAATGCCCCCGCCTCACCCCCTGCCCTTGACCTCACCCCTTCCTATGACCCCACCCCCCCTCCTGAAAAACCCTTTTTTTAAAACCAACCTGCCCCCTGACCCACCACCTGCCTCCTGACCTCCCCTTCCACTGCCTCACCCCCCGCCCTGACCCACCACCCGCCTCCTGACCTCCCACCCCCTACGACCTCACCACCCCTCTGACCTCACCACCTGCCCCTGACCTCACCCCTGCCTCCCGACCTTCCCCTTCCTCTGACCTCACCACCTGCCTCCTGACTTTACCATGCCTCCTGACCTCAACCACCTTCTCGACCTACCACCTCCCCTACCTTACCCCCTCCCCCCGACCTCACCACCCGCCTCCTGACCTCACCACCTGCTCCTGACCTCCCCCCTCCTCCCGACCTCACCCCCTGCCTCTGACCCCCACCCCCTCCCCTGACCTACCACCTTCCCACTGGAAAAAACCCGCCTCCTGCCTACCACCCCACTGACCTTACCACCCGCCTCCTGCCTCACCAAACCCCCCCTACCTCACCCCCCCTACCTCCCCCTGCCTCCCAAACCACCACTGCCTCCCCCACCCCTCCTCCTGACCTCACCAAATTCCTACTGACCCCAAAAACCTGCCCCTGCCTCACCCTTTTCCCCTGACCTCCCACCCCTCCCGACCCCACCAAACCGCCTCCACCTTCCCCTGCCCCCCTGACTCCCCCTGCCTCCTGCCCCCACCACCTCCTCCCGCCTACCCCCTCCTCCTACCTCACCCCTTTCCCACTGCCTCACCACCTGCCCTCCCGACCTACCCCTCCCCTGACCTACCCTCCCCTGACCCACCACCTGCCTCCGACCTCCCACTGGCTGACCTCCACCCCTCGACCTCACCACCTCCTCTGACCTCACCACCTGCCCCTACCTCACCCCATCCTACCCTGCCTTTTTACCACCTCCTATGACCTCAACCTCCCCCTGACCTCCCACCTGCCCCCTGAAATTTCCCCCTTTTCCTACTGACCCCCACCCCCCTTGACCTCACCCCCTGCCTCCGACCTTCCACCTTCCACTACCCACCCCCTCCTCCCCGATCACCAAAACTGGGGCCCGGGGATTGCAAAAAAAAATTTTTTTGACCAACTGCTTGTTTTACACTTTAGAAATTTTCTATTTTTTAACGGAAAAGGCCAATTTCTTTTTTGACCCAAGGGTTTGAAATCAAATGGGGGTTTTTTTTAACCACCCATTAAAAAAAGGGGGTTCTGAATCTTGATTTTTAAAAAACAACAAATGCCAAAAACCAAAAAATTTCTTTTTTTAAATTTCCCATCCTTGGGGGGTAATCTTCATTTCCTCAAATTTTTTTTTTTGGTGTTATTCAACGGGGTTTTCCACTTTCTGAAAAAAATGTTTTTTTTTTTAAATTTTCGACCCAAAAAAACCTTTTTTTGGGCTCAAAACTCTGTGAATTTCCAACCTCCCTACCTCACCCACCGCCGGCCTTTTTCCTTGGACTCCCACCTTTTTCCCCCTGGGGTCAAGTCTATTTCCTCCAACCTTTTCCCTTTATAACAGGTGCTTTTGATGTACTTTCTCGCCTCACCCCGGGGGCGGCCTTAAAATTTTTATATCAAAATTGCTGAGGAATGACTGAGGGAAAGGGGAAAATTTTTATTTTTAGAGAAAAGAAGCTGCAGTCCCTTTGAAAATTATTTTTAAAGTCAAAAATTTTTTAACGTGAAATGCAATGCCTTCCCCACAATAAGGGGTTTTAAACGATGGCAGTTCATGGACTGAAAGAAAAAGGAGTTCTATAGGGTTGGGCTTTTTGGTTTGGTCCCAACTAACACCAAAAGGGGGCCGAAAAAAAGGGGCCTTTAAAGGGCCCCGGGGGGGTTGGAAAATTTCCCAGGTAAACTCCAGGAAAAACCTTCCCCGTTTTTCCTCAACCGTTTTTTTGTGTTTTTAAAGAATAACTTTAATTTCATAAAAAAAATAATGTTTTTTTTTTTTAAAAATTTGGCGAAAACCAAAAAAAAGAAAAAACCACGGATTGGTTGGGACGTTTAGGGGGTAACTTCAAAATTGGGGGTTGATGTAGGGTTTATAAAAAGATTGGAAAAGTGTTAGGGGGGTAATTATGGTTTAGAGGGTTGTATGGGGGGTATTAGGGGTTTGGAGTTGGTTATAGGAGGGGGTTAAAATTAGTGTGAAGAAAGGGGAATATTTTGGGGGGTAAAATTTAAGTTGAAAATTATGGAATGGGATTTTTGTGATGGGATTTAAAAGGTAATGATTTTTTTAAATATTTTTGGGGGGAATTAATTAAATGCAGGGGATGTATATGATGGAGAGAAATGGAAAATTTTTTAAAATTTTGGTTGTTTAAAGGAAATAATTGAAAAGATGGGGTTTTATTTGAGAAAGGGGTTTGTTGGGGCCCAAAAATTTAAAGAAGGTTTGGGGTTTTAGGGGGCTTGGGGGATGGGGTTATTTTTGTGTCCTGATCAGCCGGCTGTGCTCGTACGTTTGGTTTGCGTGCAGCCAGCAGCAACAGCCTGGTTGATCAGGCGCTGATCCACCAGGAGGCCTGGTCACAGACCGGGCCGCGGGGGCGTTGACCCCGAAACTCTCTCCAGGTAAACTCCAGGTAATAAACCTCTCAGTCAAGATTACTGCATCAACCCAGACTGTTTTACGTGTTATAAATGCAATAACAAATTAGAGTGAGCAGTAACATGGTGAGGGAGGACAGGAGCTAGATGTTGACAAGAACCCTCTCTACTTCACTCGTTAAACCCATACGGACGATCATATACAGTCAAAAGACGGAACAACCTGAAGTCAGCAGAGTCCTGTTTGTTCAGGGACTGTATCAGGGAGGTCAGATGGCATTGAAACAATAAGTACTAGTAGTAGTGGTAGTAGTAGTAGTAGTGGTAGTGGTAGTAGTAGTAGTAGTGGTAAGAGTGGTAGTAGTAGTAGTGGTAGTAGTAGTAGTGGTAGTAGTAGTGGTAGTAGTAGTGGTAAGAGTGGTAGTAGTAGTAGTGGTAGTAGTGGTAGTAGTAGTAGTGGTAGTAGTAGTGGTAGTAGTAGTAGTAGTAGTAGTGGTAGTAGTAGTAGTGGTAGTAGTGGTAGTAGTAGTAGTAGTAGTGGTAGTAGAAGCAGTGGTAGTAGTGGTAGTAATGGTAGTAGTGGTAGTAGTAGTAGTAGTAGTAGTAGTAGTGGTAGTAGTAGTAGTAGTAGTAGTAGTAGTGGTAGTAGTAGTAGTAGTAGTGGTGGTAGTAGTGGTAGTAGTAGTGGCAGTAGTAGCAGTGGTAGTAGTAGTAGTGGTAGTAGTAGTGGTAGTAGAAGTGGTAGTAGAAGTAGTGGTAGTAGTAGTAGTGGTAGTAGTAGTAGTGGTAGTAGTAGAAGTGGTAGTAGTAGTAGCAGTAGTAGTGGTAGTAGTAGTAGTGGTAGTAGTAGAAGTGGTAGTAGTAGTGGTAGCAGTAGTAGTGGTAGTAGTAGTGGTAGTAGTAGCAGTGGTAGTAGTAGTGGTGGTAGTAGTAGTAGTGGCAGTAGTAGTGGTAGTAGTAGTAGTGGCAATAGTAGTAGTGGTGGTAGTAGTAATAGTGGTAGTAGCAGTTGTAGTAATAGTGGTAGTAGTGGTGGTAGTAGTGGTGGTGGTAGTAGTGGTGGTAGTAGTGGTAGTAGTAGTGGTAGTAATAATAGTGGTAGTAGTAGTAGTGGTAGTAGTAACAGTGGTAGTAGTAACAGTGGTAGTAGTAGTGGCAGTAGTAGTAACAGTGGTAGAGCAGTGGTAGTAGTAGTAGTAGTAGTGGTAGTCGTAACAGTGGTAGTAGTAACAGTGGTAGTAGTAACAGTGGTAGAGTAGTGGTAGTAGTAGTAGTAGTAATAGTGGTGGTAGCAATAGTGGTAGTAGTAGTAGTTGCAATAGTGGTAGTAGTAGTAGTAGTGGTAGTAGTAATAGTGATAAAGTAGTGGTAGTAGTGGTAGTACTAATAGTGGTAGTAGTAATAGTGGTGGTAGTAATAGTGGTAGCAGTGGTAGTAAGAGTAGTGGTAGTAGTGGTAGTGGCATTAGTGGTAGTAGTAATAGTGGCAGTAGTAGTGGTGGTAGTAGTAGTAGTGTTAGTAGTAGTGGTAGTAGTAGTGGTAGCGGTAGTAGTAGTAGTAATAGTAGTGGTAGCAATAGTAGCGGTAGCAGCAGTAGTGGTAGTAGTAGTAGTAGTAGAAGTGGTAGCAGTAATAGTGGTAATAGTAGTGGTAGTAGTAATAGTAATAGCAGTACTGGTAGTAGTAGTGGTAGCAGCAGTAGTGGTAGTAGTAGTAGAAGTGGTAGCAGTAGTAGTGGTAATAGTAGTGGTAATAGAATTAGTGGTAGCAGTAGTAGTGGTAGTAGTAGTGGCAGTAGTAGGAGTGGTAGTAGTAGTGGTAGTAGTGGTAGTAACAGTAGTGGTAGTAGTAATAGTGGTTGTAGTAGTGGTAGGAACAGTGGTAGCAGTAATAGTGGTGGTAGTAGTAGTGGTAGTAGCAGTGGTAGGAGTAGTAGTGGTAGTAGTAGTGGTAGTGGTAGTAGTAATAGTGGTAGTAGTAATAGTAGTAGTAGTAATAGTAGTAGTAGTAGTAGTGGTGGTAGTAACGGTGGTGGTAGTAGTAGTAACAGTGGTAGTAATGGTGGTGGTAGTAACAGTAGTAGTGGAAGTAATGGTGGTGGTAGTAGAAGTGGTGTTGAAAGTAGATGGTTGTTATAATCACAGTAGAAGTGGTAGTAAACAGTAGCAGAACCACTGGTACACTGCTCTACCAGCAACACAGTAGCAGAACCACTGGTACACTGCTCTACCAGCAACACAGTAGCAGAACCACTGGTACACTGCTCTACCAGCAACACAGTAGCAGAACCACTGGTACACTGCTCTACCAGCAACACAGTAGCAGAACCACTGGTACACTGCTCTACCAGCAACACAGTAGCAGAACCACTGGTACAAATGCTCTACCAGCAACACAGTAGCAGAACCACTGGTACACTGCTCTACCAGCAACACAGTAGCAGAACCACTGGTACACTGCTCTACCAGCAACACAGTAGCAGAACCACTGGTACACTGCTCTACCAGCAACACAGTAGCAGAACCACTGGTACACTGCTCTACCAGCAACACAGTAGCAGAACCACTGGTACACTGCTCTACCAGCAACACAGTAGCAGAACCACTGGTACACTGCTCTACCAGCAACACAGTAGCAGAACCACTGGTACACTGCTCTACCAGCAACACAGTAGCAGAACCACTGGTACACTGCTCTACCAGCAACACAGTAGCAGAACCACTGGTACACTGCTCTACCAGCAACACAGTAGCAGAACCACTGGTACACTGCTCTACCAGCAACACAGTAGCAGAACCACTGGTACACTGCTCTACCAGCAACACAGTAGCAGAACCACTGGTACATGCTCTACCAGCAACACAGTAGCAGAACCACTGGTACACTGCTCTACCAGCAACACAGTAGCAGAACCACTGGTACACTGCTCTACCAGCAACACAGTAGCAGAACCACTGGTACACTGCTCTACCAGCAACACAGTAGCAGAACCACTGGTACACTGCTCTACCAGCAACACAGTAGCAGAACCACTGGTACACTGCTCTACCAGCAACACAGTAGCAGAACCACTGGTACACTGCTCTACCAGCAACACAGTAGCAGAGCCACTGGTACACTGCTCTACCAGCAACACAGTAGCAAACCACTGGTACACTGCTCTACCAGCAACACAGTAGCAGAACCACTGGTACACTGCTCTACCAGCAACACAGTAGCAGAACCACTGGTACACTGCTCTACCAGCAACACAGTAGCAGAACCACTGGTACACTGCTCTACCAGCAACACAGTAGCAGAGCCACTGGTACACTGCTCTACCAGCAACACAGTAGCAGAACCACTGGTACACTGCTCTACCAGCAACACAGTAGCAGAACCACTGGTACACTGCTCTACCAGCAACACAGTAGCAGAACCACTGGTACACTGCTCTACCAGCAACACAGTAGCAGAGCCACTGGTACACTGCTCTACCAGCAACACAGTAGCAGAACCACTGGTACACTGCTCTACCACAGCAACACAGTAGCAGAGCCACTGGTACACTGCTCTACCAGCAACACAGTAGCAGAACCACTGGTACACTGCTCTACCAGCAACACAGTAGCAGAACCACTGGTACACTGCTCTACCAGCAACACAGTAGCAGAGCCACTGGTACACTGCTCTACCAGCAACACAGTAGCAGAACCACTGGTACACTGCTCTACCAGCAACACAGTAGCAGAGCCACTGGTACACTGCTCTACCAGCAACACAGTAGCAGAACCACTGGTACACTGCTCTACCAGCAACACAGTAGCAGAACCACTGGTACACTGCTCTACCAGCAACACAGTAGCAGAGCCACTGGTACACTGCTCTACCAGCAACACAGTAGCAGAACCACTGGTACACTGCTCTACCAGCAACACAGTAGCAGAGCCACTGGTACACTGCTCTACCAGCAACACAGTAGCAGAACCACTGGTACACTGCTCTACCAGCAACACAGTAGCAGAACCACTGGTACACTGCTCTACCAGCAACACAGTAGCAGAGCCACTGGTACACTGCTCTACCAGCAACACAGTAGCAGAACCACTGGTACACTGCTCTACCAGCAACACAGTAGCAGAACCACTGGTACACTGCTCTACCAGCAACACAGTAGCAGAACCACTGGTACACTGCTCTACCAGCAACACAGTAGCAGAACCACTGGTACACTGCTCTACCAGCAACACAGTAGCAGAACCACTGGTACACTGCTCTACCAGCAACACAGTAGCAGAACCACTGGTACACTGCTCTACCAGCAACACAGTAGCAGAACCACTGGTACACTGCTCTACCAGCAACACAGTAGCAGAACCACTGGTA
>NC_069413.1:14613558-14691058 GCF_026875155.1 Cherax quadricarinatus | reverse complement strand
CTGAGGGACTGATTACCTCAACCCCAGGCTGAGGGACTGATTACATCAACCCCAGGCTGAGGGACTGATTACATCAACCCCAGGCTGAGGGACTGATTACCTCAACTCCAGGCTGAGGGACTGATTACCTCAACTCCAGGCTGAGGGACTGATTACATCAACCCCAGGCTGAGGGACTGATTACATCAACCCCAGGCTGAGGGACTGATTACATCAACCCCAGGCTGAGGGACTGATTACATCAACCCCAGGCTGAGGGACTGATTACATCAACCCCAGGCTGAGGGACTGATTACATCAACCCCAGGCTGAGGGACTGATTACATCAACCCCAGGCTGAGGGACTGATTACATCAACTCCAGGCTGAGGGACTGATTACATCAACCCCAGGCTGAGGGACTGATTACATCAACCCCAGGCTGAGGGACTGATTACATCAACCCAGGCTGAGGGACTGATTACATCAACCCCAGGCTGAGGGACTGATTACATCAACCCCCGGCTGAGGGACTGATTACATCAACCCAGGCTGAGGGACTGATTACATCAACTCCAGGCTGAGGGACTGATTACATCAACCCCAGGCTGAGGGACTGATTACATCAACTCCAGGCTGAGGGACTGATTACATCAACCCCAGGCTGAGGGACTGATTACATCAACCCCAGGCTGAGGGACTGATTACATCAACTCCAGGCTGAGGGACTGATTACATCAACCCCAGGCTGAGGGACTGATTACATCAACCCCAGGCTGAGGGACTGATTACATCAACCCCAGGCTGAGGACTGATTACATCAACCCCAGGCTGAGGGACTGATTACATCAACCCCAGGCTGAGGGACTGATTACATCAACCCCAGGCTGAGGGACTGATTACATCAACTCCAGGCTGAGGACTGATTACATCAACCCCAGGCTGAGGGACTGATTACATCAACTCCAGGCTGAGGGACTGATTACATCAACCCCAGGCTGAGGGACTGATTACATCAACCCCAGGCTGAGGGACTGATTACATCAACCCAGGCTGAGGGACTGATTACATCAACCCCAGGCTGAGGGACTGATTACATCAACCCCAGGCTGAGGACTGATTACATCAACCCCAGGCTGAGGGACTGATTACATCAACCCCAGGCTGAGGGACTGATTACATCAACTCCAGGCTGAGGGACTGATTACATCAACCCAGGCTGAGGGACTGATTACATCAACCCCAGGCTGAGGGACTGATTACATCAACTCCAGGCTGAGGGACTGATTACATCAACCCCAGGCTGAGGGACTGATTACATCAACCCCAGGCTGAGGGACTGATTACATCAACCCCAGGCTGAGGGACTGATTACATCAACCCCAGGCTGAGGGACTGATTACATCAACCCCAGGCTGAGGGACTGATTACATCAACCCCAGGCTGAGGGACTGATTACATCAACCCCAGGCTGAGGGACTGATTACATCAACTCCAGGCTGAGGGACTGATTACATCAACCCCAGGCTGAGGGACTGATTACATCAACCCCAGGCTGAGGGACTGATTACATCAACCCCAGGCTGAGGGACTGATTACATCAACTCCAGGCTGAGGGACTGATTACATCAACCCCAGGCTGAGGGACTGATTACATCAACTCCAGGCTGAGGGACTGATTACATCAACCCCAGGCTGAGGGACTGATTACATAAACCCCAGGCTGAGGGACTGATTACATCAACCCCAGGCTGAGGGACTGATTACATCAACCCCAGGCTGAGGGACTGATTACATCAACCCCAGGCTGAGGGACTGATTACATCAACCCCAGGCTGAGGGACTGATTACATCAACCCCAGGCTGAGGGACTGATTACATCAACCCCAGGCTGAGGGACTGATTACATCAACTCCAGGCTGAGGGACTGATTACATCAACCCCAGGCTGAGGGACTGATTACATCAACTCCAGGCTGAGGGACTGATTACATCAACCCCAGGCTGAGGGACTGATTACATCAACCCCAGGCTGAGGGACTGATTACATCAACCCCAGGCTGAGGGACTGATTACATCAACTCCAGGCTGAGGGACTGATTACATCAACCCCAGGCTGAGGGACTGATTACATCAACCCCAGGCTGAGGGACTGATTACATCAACTCCAGGCTGAGGGACTGATTACATCAACCCCAGGCTGAGGGACTGATTACATCAACTCCAGGCTGAGGGACTGATTACATCAACCCCAGGCTGAGGGACTGATTACATCAACCCCAGGCTGAGGGACTGATTACATCAACCCCAGGCTGAGGGACTGATTACATCAACTCCAGGCTGAGGGACTGATTACATCAACCCCAGGCTGAGGGACTGATTACATCAACTCCAGGCTGAGGGACTGATTACATCAACTCCAGGCTGAGGGACTGATTACATCAACTCCAGGCTGAGGGACTGATTACATCAACTCCAGGCTGAGGGACTGATTACATCAACTCCAGGCTGAGGGACTGATTACATCAACCCCAGGCTGAGGACTGATTACATCAACTCCAGGCTGAGGGACTGATTACATCAACTCCAGGCTGAGGGACTGATTACATCAACCCCAGGCTGAGGGACTGATTACATCAACTCCAGGCTGAGGGACTGATTACATCAACCCCAGGCTGAGGGACTGATTACATCAACCCCAGGCTGAGGGACTGATTACATCAACTCCAGGCTGAGGGACTGATTACATCAACCCAGGCTGAGGGACTGATTACATCAACTCCAGGCTGAGGGACTGATTACCTCAACTCCAGGCTGAGGGACTGATTACCTCAAACTCCTTCTGATCTTCACCGTTCTTCTTGGTTTAAAACTGATGAAGCCACTGTGTGGCGAAACGATTCTTCACTAAAGACACCCAAGTGTTGCACATGTGTCTAATTTATCAAACTCGGCGTTAAAGACAAAATACAAAGAATGATTGAGAACAACAGAGAGGAAATATGACAAAAAATATCAGTGTATTTACAAAATAATATAACTGTATTTTCCGGCATATAAGGCGCGCTTTTTGGAAGATCATCCTGCGCCTTATATGCTCAAGGTCAGGGTCAAGGGTGGGCTTTGTTACACTTCAGCAGTTGTTTACTAACGTTACGTTACAACTGCTTGGTAACATCGTCTAATACACTCGTGCGCCTTATATGCCGCAAAATACAGTAATAAAAACTGAATGGAATTTAATAAAGAAATAACTGAAGAGAAAAACAAAAGAAGAATTTACATTTGAGACAAAAAACAAGAACAATACCAGAGCCAAGAATTACAGACAAAATGTTAGGTTAAGCTGCGTCCATTAACCTCACAGTACCAGAGAGACTGGTAGGTTAATCTGTCACCATTAACCTCACAGTACCAGAGAGACTGGTAGGTTAATCTGTCACCATTAACCTCACAGTACCAGAGAGACTGGTAGGTTAATCTGTCACCATTAACCTCACAGTACCAGAGAGACTGGTAGGTTAATCTGTCACCATTAACCTCACAGTACCAGAGAGACTGGTAGGTTAATCTGTCACCATTAACCTCACAGTACCAGAGAGGACTGTAGGTTAATCTGTCACCATTAACCTCACAGTACCAGAGAGACTGGTAGGTTAATCTGTCACCATTAACCTCACAGTACCAGAGAGACTGGTAGGTTAATCTGTCACCATTAACCTCACAGTACCAGAGAGACTGTTAGGTTAATCTGTCACCATTAACCTCACAGTACCAGAGAGACTGTTAGGTTAATCCTTCACCATTAACCTCACAGTACCAGAGAACTGTTATTAATCTGTCACCATTAACCTCACAGTACCAGAGAGACTGTTAGGTTAATCTGTCACCATTAACCTCACAGTAAAAGAGAGGCTGTTAGGTTAATCTGTCACCATTAACCTCACAGTACCAGAGAGACAGTTAGGTTAATCTGTCACCATTAACCTCACAGTACCAGAGAGGCTGTTAGGTTAATCTGTCACCATTAACCTCACAGTACCAGAGAGACAGTTAGGTTAATCTGTCACCATTAACCTCACAGTACCAGAGACACTGTTAGGTTAATCTGTCACCATTAACCTCACAGTACCAGAGAGACAGTTAGGTTAATCTGTCACCATTAACCTCACAGTACCAGAGAGGCTGTTAGGTTAATCTGTCACCATTAACCTCACAGTACCAGAGAGACTGTTAGGTTAATCTGTCACCATTAACCTCACAGTACCAGAGAGACAGGTTAATCTGTCACCATTAACCTCACAGTACCAGAGAGACTGTTAGGTTAATCTGTCACCATTAACCTCACAGTACCAGAGAGACTGTTAGGTTAATCTGTCACCATTAACCTCACAGTACCAGAGAGACAGGTTAATCTGTCACCATTAACCTCACAGTACAGAGAGACTGTTAGGTTAATCTGTCACCATTAACCTCACAGTACAAGAGAGACTGTTAGGTTAATCTGTCACCATTAACCTCACAGTACCAGAGAGGCTGTTAGGTTAATCTGTCACCATTAACCTCACAGTACCAGAGAGGCTGTTAGGTTAATCTGTCACCATACTCAGTACAGAGAACGAAAGTTAATCTGTCACCATTAACTCACAGTACCAGAGGCTGTAGTTAATCGTCACATTAACTCACAGTACCAGAGAGCTGTAGTTAATCTGTACCTTAACTACAGTACAGTACAGTTAGTACAGTAGTACAGTAGTACAGTAGTACAGTAGTACAGTAGTACAGTAGTACAGTAGTACAGTAGTACAGTAGTACAGTAGTACAGTAGTACAGTAGTACAGTAGTACAGTAGTACAGTAGTACAGTAGTACAGTAGTACAGTAGTACAGTAGTACAGTAGTACAGTAGTACAGTAGTACAGTAGTACAGTAGTACAGTAGTACAGTAGTACAGTAGTACAGTAGTACACTGTCACCTTGGCTTCTACAAGACTTGCTGCACAGTTATGTCAACCATTGTTACTTGTTTACGAAAAAATGCAAATGGTTATAATCATGACGATAAGTAAGCCAGTGGAAGGCCTCGGTCAGATGACCAAAAGCTCCAGCTGTGGGTCATCATATGACTAAAACCCGTATTGGGAAACACTTGTCATGTTTCCTGACTAACCTTACCTAACCTTACCTAACCTAACCTAACTAACCTAACTAACCTAACCTCACCTAACTAACCTAACCTCACCTAACCTAACCTCACCTAACTAACCTAACCTAACGTAACTAACCTAACCTCACCTAACTAACCTAACCTCACCTAACTAACCTAACCTCACCTAACTAACCTAACCTCACCTAAACTCAACCTAACCTCACCTAACTAACCTAACCTCACCTAACTAACCTAACCTCACCTAACTAACCTAACCTCACCTAACTAACCTAACCTAACGTAACTAACCTAACCTCACCTAACTAACCTCACCTCACCTAACTAACCTAACCTAACGTAACTAACCTAACCTCACATAACTAACCTAACCTCACCTAACTAACCTAACCTCACCTAACTAACCTAACCTCACCTAACTAACCTAACCTAACGTAACTAACCTAACCTCACCTAACTAACCTCACCTCACCTAACTAACCTAACCTAACGTAACTAACCTAACCTCACATAACTAACCTAACCTCACCTAACTAACCTAACCTCACCTAACTAACCTAACCTCACCTAACTAACCTAACCTCACCTAACTAACCTAACCTCACCTAACCTCACCTAACTAACCTAACCTCACCTTACCTAACCTAGCCTAACCTTGTTCACGATTCTACTACGGTTGTTAAATGAGAGATAACACACAGTGTGTTGCTATTTAAAACAAACATTGAAGACCCTTTAAACTAAAGTCCGTCTCCCACCGAGGTACAGTGACCCGTCAAAATGAAACACACCCACCATCATTCCCTCGATAGCTGCTCTACCACACACAAAAATACTGGAAAACAACCAGAAGAACGTAGATAGAATACTCGGGGAAACAAAAACTAACTAGTAATCAATTCAGTTTTGGGTCAACAAAATTCACGTTTATCAAACTGAAAGACTAATTTTGAAATTTAAAAGAAAATATAAGAATAGAAGGAAATCTATGACAATGGATAAGAGAGAGACAGGAAAGTACGAACAATTATAATACGAAAAAACGTGTTAGTGGGGAGATGTGATGAGTGGGGTGCCACAAGCATCTGTACTTGCTGCCACACTGCTTTATATTCAGAAGTATGATGGATTAGACACTTGTGCAACACTTGGGTACCTTTATTGTGGAAGCGTTTCACCAACCAGTGGCTTCCTCAGTCCAATACAAAGAAGAATGGTTGAAGATCAGAAGGAGCTTGAGGTAATCAGTCCCTCAATCCTCTTAAGTCGAAAGATATGACACTGCCGTTTCCCACCGAGGTAAAGCGACTCATAAAAAATCACACTCGCCATCATTCAACAGCTGCCTTGCCAAACACAAATGATCCTCCATCTCTCTACGTTTAGTGTAAATTACTGTAGAAGTGATATAGAATAAGCCAAAACACCCTACCATTCCCACTGCAGGTGTTTTAAATATCTGCTGTGTAAATATTACATAACAAGAACTCAGATTAAGTTGTAACAAACAAGTGTCAATGAATGAACGGAAAGATAAATCAAGGGACTCGAACCGAGACAGTAAATCGTCGGGCTGCCACTTTACGGACCGTGGACATACCTCTGATATACCTTTGAAGAATTTCGAGAGTTTCTATACTGTCTGAGCCCGGCCATGGGTCAGGCTCATCTGGATGCAGCCTTTCGTCCACCCTTCCGTTTGTTCATTACCTGTCATGCAAAACAACCACGGGGGGAGTTGAATGATAGCTCTAGGCCTTTCGTGTTATAACCAACACATTACCAGGAGCTTGCAATGTTGCAGAAAAGAGAGACTGTCAGAGCAAACACGATCACAAAGGATCGCCTCTGCAAAGGCGTTCCCTGTGATTGTGTGATTGTTTTGTAGTTTGTATCGCTTGTTTGTGATATTTGCATATAACCTAACATGTTCATGAGGGAGAGTTCCACACCTGCATAACATTCTTAATAACTTCTGTATCTCAAAACTTAGCACTTGTTTCTCAGCTCCATGTCTCGCAGTGGTAGTTGTGGTTGTATGTGATGGTTGTGGTTGTATGTGATGGTTGTGGTTGTATGTTATAGTTGTGGTTGTATGTGATGGTTGTGGTTGTATATGATAGTTATGGTTGTGATGGTTGCGGTTGACTGTGATGGTTGTGGCTGTATGTGATAGTTGTGGTTGACTGTTATTGTGGTTGTGATGGTTGCGGTTGTATGTGATGGTTGTGGTTGGCTGTGATGGTTGTGGTTGTGATGGTTGTGGTTGACTGTGATGGTTGTGGTTGGCTGTGATGGTTGTGGTTGTATGTTATAGTTGTGGTTGTATGTGATGATTGTGGTTGTGATGGTTGTGGTTGTATGTGATGGCTGTGGTTGACTGTAATTGTGGTTGTGATGGTTGTGGTTGTATGTGATGGTTGTGGTTGACTGTGTGGTTGTGATGATTGTGGTTGACTGTGATTGTGGTTGTGATGGCTGTGGTTGACTGCGATTGTGGTTGTGATATTTGTGGTTGACTATGGTTGTGGATGTATGTGATTGTGGCTGTGATGGTTGTGGTTGACTGTGATGGTGGCTGGATGGTTGTGGTTGTATTTGATTGTAGTTGTGATGGTTGTGGTTGACTGTGATTGTGGTTGTGATGGTTGTGGTTCACTGTTATGGTTGTGGTTCTATGCGATTGTAGTTGTGATAGTTGTGGTTGACTGTGATTGTGGTTGTGATGGTTATGGTTGACTGTGATTGTGGTTGTGATGGTTATGGTTCACTGTGATGGTTATGGTTGTGATGGTTGACTGTGATTGTGGCTATGATTGACTGTGATTGTGGTTGTGATGGTTATGGTTGACAGTGATTGTGGTTGTGATGGTTATGGTTGACAGTGATTGTGGTTGTGATGGTTATGGTTAACAGTGATTGTGGTTGTGATGGTTATGGTTGTAATAACTGTGGTTGACTTTCATGGTTGTGGTTGACTGTAGTTTCTAAATCTATGTAAGAAAATTGCAGTCTTGTTGGACTATCAAATCCCTTGTTTTACCTCTAATGGATATCGAGAGTTCTCCTGCTCCCGCTGCCCGGCCCTGGGTCAGGCTTGTCTGGTGCTTGCCTGGCCAATATGTGATGGCAGTGTGTAGATTTGGGACTATTTCCCCAAGCGCCTTCCACACATATTATCCCGTCTCTACGTCTCTCTCTCTCTCTCTCTCTCTCTCTCTCTCTCTCGCTCTAGATCAGTAGTTCACAAACTTGTAGTATAAAAGGGCCAAATTAAAAAGCCAAATTTCAAGGCGGGCCGCATTTTGCAATTTTTATGAGTAACAATAATATTTCGTAATTGTTGACACTGCAGTGTGGAACCTACGTAAAAGTGAATTCATAATTTCGTGTGAGGGCCGCATCCACTTCCTAGAAGGGCCACAAGCGGCCCTCGGGCCGCAGGTTGGGGACCCCTACTCCAGCTAATACATATTTAGAACTCTGAGGAATTCCCAGTATTTTAAATGTTTTATTGACTCTATGAAGGAAATAAATGATCTTTGTATATGTTAAATTTGTGATATTTGTTCTGCCCTGAACCTGACTATAACATCCCCCCCCTACCACCACTGATATTTGTTCTGCCCTGAACCTCACTATAACATCCCCCCCTACCACCACTGATATTTGTTCTACCCTGAACCTGACTATAACATCCCCCCCCCTACCACCACTGATATTTGTTCTACCCTGAACCTGACTATAACATCCCTTCCCCGACCACCACTGATATTTGTTCTGCCCTGAACCTCACTATAACATCCCCCCCCTACCACCACTGATATTTGTTTCTACCCTGAACCTGACTATAACATCCCCCCCTACCACCACTGATATTTGTTCTACCCTGAACCTCACTATAACATCCCCCCCCTACCACCACTGATATTTGTTCTACCCTGAACCTGACTATAACATCCCTTCCCCGACCACCACTGATATTTGTTCTACCCTGAACCTGACTATAACATCCCTTCCCCGACCACCACTGATATTTGTTCTGCCCTGAACCTGACTATAACATCCCCCCCCCTACCACCACTGATATTTGTTCTGCCCTGAACCTGACTATAACATCCCTTCCCCTACCACCACTGATATTTGTTCTACCCTGAACCTGACTATAACATCCCTTCCCCGACCACCACTGATATTTGTTCTACCCTGAACCTCACTATAACATCCCCCCCCCCTACCACCACTGATATTTGTTCTACCCTGAACCTGACTATAACATCCCCCCCCTACCACCACTGATATTTGTTCTGCCCTGAACCTCACTATAACATCCCCCCCCCTACCACCACTGATATTTGTTCTACCCTGAACCTGACTATAACATCCCCCCCCTACCACCACTGATATTTGTTCTGCCCTGAACCTGACTATAACATCCCAGCCCCGACCACCACTGATATTTGTTCTACCCTGAACCTGACTATAACATCCCTCCCCCGACCACCACTGATATTTGTTCTACCCTGAACCTGACTATAACATCCCCCCCTACCACCACTGATATTTGTTCTACCCTGAACCTGACTATAACATCCCCCCCCTACCACCACTGATATTTGTTCTACCCTGAACCTGACTATAACATCCCCCCCTACCACCACTGATATTTGTTCTACCCTGAACCTGACTATAACATCCCCCCCCTACCACCACTGATATTTGTTCTACCCTGAACCTGACTATAACATCCCCCCCTACCACCACTGATATTTGTTCTGCCCTGAACCTGACTATAACATCCCCCCCCTACCACCACTGATATTTGTTCTGCCCTGAACCTGACTATAACATCCCCCCCCTACCACCACTGATATTTGTTCTGCCCTGAACCTGACTAAAACATCCCCCCCCCCTACCACCACTGATATTTGTTCTACCCTGAACCTGACTATAACATCCCCCCCCTACCACCACTGATATTTGTTCTGCCCTGAACCTGACTATAACATCCCCCCCCTACCACCACTGATATTTGTTCTGCCCTGAACCTGACTATAACATCCCCCCCTACCACCACTGATATTTGTTCTGCCCTGAACCTGACTATAACATCCCCCCCCTACCACCACTGATATTTGTTCTGCCCTGAACCTGACTATAACATCCCCCCCTACCACCACTGATATTTGTTCTACCCTGAACCTGACTATAACATCCCTCCCCCCTACCACCACTGATATTTGTTCTACCCTGAACCTGACTATAACATCCCCCCCCTACCACCACTGATATTTGTTCTACCCTGAACCTGACTATAACATCCCTCCCCCCCTACCACCACTGATATTTGTTCTACCCTGAACCTGACTATAACATCCCTTCCCCGACCACCACTGATATTTGTTCTACCCTGAACCTGACTATAACATCCCTTCCCCCCCTACCACCACTGATATTTGTTCTACCCTGAACCTGACTATAACATCCCTTCCCCTACCACCACTGATATTTGTTCTACCCTGAACCTGACTATAACATCCCTTCCCCGACCACCACTGATATTTGTTCTACCCTGAACCTGACTATAACATCCCCCCCACCACCACTGATATTTGTTCTAACCCTGAACCTGACTATAACATCCCCCCCACCTATACCACCCCCCACAGATATTTGTTCTCCCTGAACCTGACATAACATCCCCCCACCACCACTGATATTTGTTCTGCCCTGAACCTGACTATAACATCCCCCCCACCACCACTGATATTTGTTCTACCCTGAACCTGACTATAACATCCCCCCCACCACCACTGATATTTGTTCTAGCCCTGAACCTGACTATAACATCCCCCCCACCACCACTGATATTTGTTCTACCCTGAACCTGACTATAACATCCCCCCCACCACCACTGATATTTGTTCTACCCTGAACCTGACTATAACATCCCCCCCTACCACCACTGATATTTGTTCTGCCCTGAACCTGACTATAACATCCCCCCCACCACCACTGATATTTGTTCTACCCTGAACCTGACTATAACATCCCCCCCTACCACCACTGATATTTGTTCTCCCTGAACCTGACTATAACATCCCCCCCACCACCACTGATATTTGTTCTACCCTGAACCTGACTATAACATCCCCCCCTACCACCACTGATATTTGTTCTGCCCTGAACCTGACTATAACATCCCTTCCCCGACCACCACTGATATTTGTTCTACCCTGAACCTGACTATAACATCCCTTCCCCGACCACCACTGATATTTGTTCTACCCTGAACCTGACTATAACATCCCTTCCCCGACCACCACTGATATTTGTTCTACCCTGAACCTGACTATAACATCCCTTCCCCTACCACCACTAATATTAACTCGTACTAACCAACTGACTAATAAATCCCCACCACCACTGATTTTGTTCTCCAAGACTAACATCCCCCCTACCACCACTGTATGAATTTGTTCTACATTACCCTGAACCACTGACTATTAACCCACCCAGACTACCATACCCACCACTCCCTCATTTATCACCATAGACTACCATTAACCCACCACTCCCTCATTATTCATCAAGACTACCACTTACCACCATCCTCATTATCCACCAGACCTGACCTACCACACCTTATCCCACCAGACTACCATTACCCACCACTCCCTCATTTATCCCACCATAGACTCCATTACCCACCCCCCCATTATCCCCCCATGACTACCATTTCCCACCACCCCCATTATCCCCCCATGACTACCATTATCCCCACTCCCTCATTATCCACCCAGCCCACCATTACCCCCCACCCCCAATCCCCCACAGCACCAAATTTTTCCCACCACTCCCTCATTATCCCCCACGATACCATTACCCCCCACTCCCTCATTACCCCCCCACGACTACCCTTACCCACCCCTCCCCCATATCCCCCATAGACACCATTACCCCCCCCCTCCCCATTTTCCCCCATAGACTACCATTACCCACCACTCCCTCATTATCCCACCAAGACTTTCCTTTCCCCCATCCCTCATTATTCCCCATAACTACCCTTACCCACCACTCCCTCATTACCCCCCAAGACTACCATTTCCCCCCTCCCTCATTATTCCCCCATAGACTACCATTACCCCCCACTCCCCATTATCCACCATAACTACCATTACCCACCATCCCTCATTTTTCCCACCAAGACACCATTTCCCACCACCCCTCTTTTCCCCCCAAGAACCATTACCCCACCACTCCCTCTTATTCCACCAAGACTACCCTTACCCACCACCCTCATTATCCCCCCATAGAACCCCTTCCCACCACTCCCTCATTATCCCCCCATAGACTCCATTTCCCACCACTCCCTCATTAAACCCCCATAACTAAACCCTTACCCACCCCTCCCCCATTATCCCACCATAGACTACCATTACCCACCACTCCCTCATTATTCCACCATAGACTACCATTACCCACCACTCCCTCATTATCCCCCCAAGACTACCTTACCCACCCCCTCCCCCTTTTTTCCACCATAGACACCATTACCCACCACCCCTCATTATCCACCATAACTACCTTACCCACCACTCCCCATTATCCCCCATAGACTACCATTACCCCCCACTCCCCCAATCCCACCATAGACACCCTTACCCCCCACTCCCTCATTATTCCACCCTAGACACCATTTACCCACCACCCCTCATTTTCCCACCCTAGTACCATTACCCCCCACTCCCTCATATCCCCCCATAGGGCACATTTCCCACCACTCCCTCATTACCCACCAAGATACCATTCCCACCACTCCCCCATTATTCCCCATGACTACCTACCCCCATCCCTCTTATCCCACCATAGACTCCCAACCCACCACTCCCTCATTTTCCCCCAAGACTACCATTTCCCCCCCACCCCTCATTATCCCACCATAGACTCCATTACCCCCCACTCCCCATTTTCCCACCACAGACTACCATTACCACCACCCCTCATTTAAACCCACCATGACTACCATTTCCCCCCACTCCCCATTACCCACCAAGACTACCATTTCCCACCCTCCCTCATTATCCCCCCCAGACTACCCTTTCCCCCCACTCCCCTCATTATCCCACCATAGACTACCATTACCCCCCTCCCCATTATCCCACCACAGACTACCATTTCCCAACCACTCCCTCAATATCCCCCCCACAGACTACCATTACCCACCACTCCCTCATTTTCCCACCCCAGGCTACCATTTTCCCCCCACCCCTCATTATCCCACCACAGACACCATTACCCCCACTCCCTCATTATCCCACCCACAGACTACCTTACCCCCCCACTCCCCCATTTCCCCCCAAGACTACCTTTCCCACCATCCCTCATTATCCCCCCCATAACTCCATTACCCACCCCTCCCTCATTATCCCACCCTAGCAACAATTTCCCACCACTCCCCCATTATCCCACCATAGATACCTTACCCCCCCTCCCTCATTATCCCACCACAGACAAACCCTTACCACCCTCCCTCTTTTCCCACCCTAGACAACCTTCCCCCCCTCCCCATTATCCAACCATAGACTACCATTACCACCATCCCTCATTACCCACCAAGACTACCCTTACCAACCCTCCCCCATTATCCCACCATAAAAAACCCCTTACCCACCACTCCCTCATTTCCCCAAAAGACTACCATTACCCCCCCCCCTCTTACCCACCATAGACAACCATTACCCACCACTCCCTCATTCCACCATAAATACCATTACCCCCCCACTTTCCCTATTATCTCACCATAGACTACCCAAAACCCACCACCCCTCATTATCCCCCCATAGACTACCCTTACCCACCACCCCTCTTATCACACTATTTATACCCTTTCCCACCCCTCCCTCATTTCCACCACAACAACCCTTACCAACCACCCCCTCATTAACCCCCCATAAACCATTAAACCCCCCACCCCTCATTATCCCACCCCAGGGTTTCCTTACCCACCACCCCTCATTACCCCACAGACTACCTTTACCCACCACCCCTCATTTTTCCCACCTAGACTCCATTACCCCCCACTCCCCCATTTTCCCCCACAGACTACCATTACCCACCACTCCCTCATTATCCCACCACAGACTACCATTACCCACCACTCCCTCATTATCCCACCATAGACTACCATTACCCACCACTCCCTCATTTTCCCACCACAGACACCTTCCCCCCCCACTCCCTCATTATTTCCCCCATAGACTACCATTACCCCCACTTTCCCCCTTACCCCCCCACGATACCATTCCCCCCCACTCCCCATTTCCCACCAAGACACCCTTACCCCCCACCCCTCATTATCCCATCTTAGAAAAAACCATTCCCCCCACTCCCCCCATTACCCACAAAACTACATTTTCCCCCCATCCCCCCATTTTTTTCCCCTAACTTTTCCCTTTTCCCACCACTCCCTCATTATCCCCCCCATAGACTACCATTACCCACCACTCCCTCATTATCCCACCATAGACTACCATTACCCACCACTCCCTCATTATCCCACCATAGACTACCATTACCCACCACTCCCTCATTATCCCACCACAGACTACCATTACCCCACTCCCCCATTATCCCACCAAGACTACCCTTACCAACCACTCCCCCATTATCCCCCATAGACTACCCTTTCCACCCCTCCCCCCATTTTCCCACCACGACTACCATCCCACCATCCCTCATTATCCCCCCAGACTCCATTTCCCACCCTCCCTCATTATCCCACCTAGACACCATTACCCCCCACTCCCGTTATCCCCCCCAAGAAACCATTTCCCCCACTCCCCCCATTTCCCCCCCATAGACTACCATTTCCCCACCCTTCCTCATTTCCCACCATAGACTACCCTTTTCCCCCCCACTCCCTCTTACCCCCCACAACTACCATTACCAAACCACTCCCTCATTATCCCCCCACAGCTCCATTACCCACCACTCCCTCATTATCCCACCATAAATTCCATTACCCACCACCCCATTATCCCACCATAGACTACCCTTACCCCACCACTCCCCATTATCCCCCCATAACTACCATTACCCACCACTCCCCTTATCCCCATACACCATACCCACCCCCTCCCTCATTATCCCACCTAGATTCCCTTACCCACCACTCCCCATTATCCCCATGATACCATACCCACCACTCCCTCATTATCCCCCCATAGAACCCTTACCCACCACTCCCTCATTATCCCCCCAAAGATTACCCTTAAACCCACCATCCCTCATTTCCCACCATAGACTACCTTACCCACCCCCTTTTCCCCCTTATCCCCCCATAGACTACCATTCCCACCACCCCTCATTTTCCCCCATAACACCATTTCCCACCACCCCCATTAATCCCACCATAACACCCTTTCCCACCACCCCCCCTCATTATCCCACCATAACTACCTTTTTCCCCTCATCCCTCATTATCCCCAAAACAGATACCATTACCCCCCACTCCCCCATTACCCACCACAGGGAAATTACCCCCACTCCCCATTATCCCACCACGGCTCCATTACCCACCCCTCCCCCCTTATCCCCCCACAGGCACCATTACTACCACTCCCCATTATCCCACCATAGGCTACCATTACTCACCACTTCCTCATTTTCCCCCATACGCCCATTACCTCCCCCCTCATTACCCACCATAGGGTACCATTACCTCCACCCCTCATTTTGCCACCATAGGGAACCATTACCATCAGTCCCCATTATCCCCCCATAGTACCATTTCCTACCACCATTATCCCACCACAGGGGTACCCCCAACCAGGCACCCTCCCCCCCCCCTTCCAACACAGGCTACCCTCCCCTCCCCAACAGAACTACCCTCCCTCCCTCACCCCAAAATAGGCTTTCCCTTCCCCCCCTCCCTTCCCCAAAAACAGGGTACCCCCCTCCCTCCCCCCCTCATCCTAACACAGGCTACCCTTCCTCCTCCCTCATCCCAAAACCCGCTACCCTCCCGCCCTCCCTCTCTCATCCCCAAACAGGCACCTACCCTCCCCCTCATCCCAACACAGGGTACCCTCCCCCCCCAACCAGACTCCCCCCTTCCTGCCCTCCCCAACACAGGCTACCCTCCCCCCCTCCCTCTCCCACACGGGGTACCCTCCCCTGTCCCCAACACAGACTACCCTCCCTTCCCGTCCTCCCCAACACAGGTTTTCCCTCCCTCCCTCCCTCTCCTCAACCAGGCTACACTCCCTCCCTCTCCCCAACAAGGGACCCTCCCCCTTTTCCTCTCCCAACACAGGGTACCCCTTTCCCCCCCTCCCCCAAAACCCGGGACCCTCCCTCCCCTCCCCAATACAGGCTACCCCCCTCCCCAAAACAGGTTTTACCCTCCCTCCAACACAGGTTACCCTCCCCCCTCTCACTAAGAAAAGGGGCCCCCCACTCTCTCACCTTTCCAGCACACTCCTCCCCCCTCCGTTTCCCCCCACAGGACCCTCCCCCTCCTTTCCCCTCCCCACACGGGTACCCTCCCCCCCTCACCGTCTCCCCCCACAGGCTACCCTCCCTCCCTCTCCCAACAAGGTTACCTCCCTCCCCCTTCAACACAGGTTACCCTCCCCCCCCTCCCTCCGTCTGCCGAACACAGGGTACCCCCCCCGCCCCCCCAAAACAGGGTACCCTCCCTCCCCCCCTCCTTTCTCCCAACAAGGTTACCTCCCTCTCTCCGCCTCCCCAACCAGGTAAAACCCCCCCCCCCACCGCTCCCCACACAGGCTACCCCCCCCCTCCCTCCCAAAACAAGGCACCCCCCCTCCCTCCCTTTTCCCAAACACAGGGTACCCTCCCCCTCTCCCCAAAACATTACCCCCCCTCCCTCTCCCCAACACACCCCAATATACCGCCAAATCATGGTATTTGTGTAGCTACATGTCAGTAATGGGAAGTGTCCCCCCACCTGGTCCGGGGAACAAGGGAAGACAATGAGAAAAACGGAAGGGAAAAAAGGGGGAACAAAGGGGGAAAAAACCAAAGGGACCAATGCAAAATAAAATGGGAAAGATGAT
Source organism: Cherax quadricarinatus (assembly GCF_026875155.1). Classification (NCBI taxonomy): domain Eukaryota; kingdom Metazoa; phylum Arthropoda; class Malacostraca; order Decapoda; family Parastacidae; genus Cherax; species Cherax quadricarinatus. The sequence continues at coordinate 14,673,832 of NC_069413.1, read as the reverse complement.
TTAAAAAAAAAAATAAATATTTACAGGGAAAAGAAAAGATGGAAACCCCCCAAAGACCTTTCCCACAGAAACAACAGTTTTTTTCAATGTATCATACTGTATTACACGGGTATATCACTGCTTATCAGTATCACACAGGTATTCACATTATCATACATGTATTACACGGGTATTCAGGGGTATCCTACATGTTATCACCGGGGGAGTCAAGTGTATCCTACATGATCACAAAGGTATGTCCAGTACATACATGTATTACCGGGGATGTCAGTGTATCCTACATGTACACACGGGTAAGTCAAATGATCCTACATGTACACAAGGTATGCCATGTTCTAAGTATCACACGGGTATGTCAAGGGGATCCAATGATCACCAGGTATGTCACATGTACCTACAGTATCCACAGGTATGTCACATTTTTCATACTGTTCACACGGGTAATTCAAGTGTACCACATGTATCACACAGGTAGCACTGTATATATAGTACACACGGTTTTCAATGATCCACATGAAAAAAAACAGGTATTCACATGTTCAAACATGTATCAAAACGGATTCAAGTTCCTCATGTACCACAGTATTCACTTATCAATTGTACACCGGGTATTCAAGTGTTTTCCTAAAGTATCCCCACGGGTTTTTCAAGTTTTATCCTAATTTAACACCCAGGTATGTCACGTATCATAATGTTTCACCGGGTAGTCAAATGGGACCTTTTTGTATCACACAGGTAAAGTACCCTGTATAAAACAAGTAAACACACGGGTATGTCAGTGTAAACCTACAAAGTTTTTTCCCCACGGGGGATTTTCAAGTGTATCCTACATGTATCCCCACAGGATTCACATGTATATACATGTATAAAACGGGGTGTCAGTGGATCCTACCCTGTATCCCCACGGGTTTGTTAAATGTATCCCACAAAGTATCACACAGGTATTTTCAAAAATTTTATCAACCCTGTATCACACGGGGATTTTCAAGGTCCTACTTTTTTATCCCAAAAGGGGATGTTCCCTTATATAATGTTTCCCCGGGTATGTCCAAATGTATCCCACATGTATCCCCAAAAAGGTAAGTCACATGTATCTACATGTTCACAGGGGTTTTGTAAAATGTATTTCCCCAAAGTATCACAGGGGGATGTCCCCAAGTATATATATGTTCCAACGGGTATGTCACATGTTTTCTAAAGTATACAGGGTAAGTCAAGTGTTTTCCCACATGTATCCACGGAAAGTCAGTGTATCATATATGTTAAAACACGGTATGGGCAAATGTATCCCACATGTTACACAGGTATGTCAATGAAACATACATGTATCACACGGGTATGTCAAGGTATCCTAATTATCACAGGGGATGTCAAGTTATCCTACATGTACACACCGGTATGTCCATGTTTTCCCTACTGTACACACGGGGGATGTCAAGTGTATCCTACATTTTATTTACAAGGTAGGTTTACATGTATCATAAAATGGAACACACGGGTAAGGGCAAAATGTATCCCACATGTATCACCCAGGTTTTTGTCACCTGTTCTACTGTAACACCGGGGATGTCAAATGTATTTCCTACATGTATCCCGGGTAGGCAAGTGGGATCCCACATGTATCCCACGGGTAATTTCACGGTTCATTTATGGGGGCCCCAAGGTATTTTCACTGTATCATACATGTATCACACGGGATTCACAAAGTATATACTGTATCACACGGGTTTTGGTCATGTACCTAAAGGGATCACAAAGGGTTTTGTCCCATTATCCTTATGTTAAAAAGGTATGTCAAAGTTTATCATATATGTATCCCCAAGGAGGGCCCCAAAGTTTTCATATATGGGAAACACACAGGGATGGACGGTATTTATCATGGAAACAACCCGGTATGTCCACGTGTATCAAAATATGTAAACACACAGGTTTGTCACGTGTATTATATTATCACAGGTTTTCAGTGGGATCATATATGTATACAAGGTAGGGGGGCAATGTTTAAATATTTATACACAGGGTAGTACAGTTTCATATATGTATCACACCCGGTATGTCACGTGTATATACATGTATCCCCAGGTATGTCACGTGGGGATCATACATGTATCACACAGGTATGTCAAAAAGTATCAAAAAGGGGAATTAAAGGGGTATCCCTACATGTATCAAAAGGGAAAGTCCATTATATATATGTATAACAGGTATGTCACGTGTATCAAAAATTTTATCACCGGTATGTCACATGTTTTATTTATGTATTTAACCGGTTGTCCGTGTATTTTTAGGTATCTTTAGGGGTATCATTTCATGTATCAAACAGGTATGTCACTTTTATCACGCAGTTTGTCCAGTATTTTATAAATGTATCAAACAGTATGTAACATGTAATCTTAAAGTATAAAAGTATGTAACAGTATCAACTTATCACACAGCTAGGGAACATGTATTATACATGTATCACACAGCTATGTAAAATGTATCATCATGTATTTCCCCCCCGGTTTTTGGGTTTGTGTTTTCTTTCATGTAAACCAAAAGGTAAGTAAAAAGTAACATACCCCCTGTTCACACAGCTATTAACTGTATCATACAAGTATACACCCGGGAGTTTAGTGTTTTCATAAATGTAAACACACAGTATGTAACTTTTAAACATAATGTATTTAAAACAGGTTTTGTAGGGGTATTTATACATGTATCACACAGGGGCAGGGGGAGTTAAAAGCAATGACACCCCCCGGGGATGTTATTTTATAAATGTATACACAGCTAGGGCAGGGGGAAACATACTGTATCACCGTATGGAACATGTATTCAAAAGTATACACAGGGGATGTTCGTGTATCTTTAAAAAATCACACAAAGGTTTTGGGCAGGTGTAACATACAGTATCAAACGGTATTCCCGTGCATTATAAAAGGTTAACAATGTATTTTTACAGGTTTTTGTCAATGTGTCATTCAGGTAAATCACAGGTATTTTTTTCAGGTATGTCAATGTGTCCCTACATGGGATCACCCAAGTAGGGCAATGTGCCCTACTGGATCCCCAAAAGGTAGTCACCTTTTGGTAAAATGTATGGGCCCGGTATGTCCCTGTATCATACATTTGGGGGTGTTTCCTTTCAGGGTTTTTTTCCCTTGGGTTTCCAATAGGGAAAAAGGGTACCTGGGGGTTTTGTGGAATGGTGTGGGTCGCATCCCGGGTTTTTTAGTTGGGTGGTTTTTGGGGGCATTCGGGGGGGTTAGTGGGCTGGTGTTTGGGGGGGATCCCCGGGGTTAGTTGGATGGTGTTTGGGGCGCCCCTCCGGGGGTTAAGTGGCGGTTGGGTCCCCCCTTTTTGGGTTTAGTGGACTGGTGTGGGGCGCTTCCCGGGTGTTAGTGGATGGTTTTGGGTCGAAAACCCGGGTGTAAGTGGGTGGTGTGGGTCGCATTTTCCCGGGTTTTTAGTTTCTGGTGTGGGCGGTCCCATCCTGGGTGTTAGTGGAGGGTTTTGGGGGCGCATCCCGGGTTTTTAGTGGATGGGGGTGGGGGCCCTCCTGGGTGTTAGGGGATTTGGGGTGGTCGATCCTGGGGGTTAAATGGATGGTGTGGGTTTTGCCTTTCCCGGGTGTAAAAAAGGACTGGGGTGGGGTCGATCCCCGGGTGTTAGTGGGCTGGTTGGGGGGTCGCATCCCGGGTGTTAGGGGACTGGTGGGGTTTTGCACCCCGGGGGGTTTGGGGGGACCCGGGTGGGGTCGGCATCCCGGGTTTTAAATGGGTGGTGTGGGGGCATCCTGGGGGTTAGTGGCTGGGGTGGGTTTGGGATCCTGGGGGTTAGGGGATGGTGTGGGGGCGGGATCCCGGGGGTTTAGTGGAAGGGGGTGGGTACATTTCCCGGGGGTTAGTGGGGCTGGTGGGGGGTTTGTATTTCCCGGGGGGGTTTAGTAGACTGGGTGGGTAATCCCGGGTTTTTTGTGGAATGGTGTGGGGGCATCCGGGTGTTAGTGGATGGTGGGGGTTTGCATCCTGGGTGTTAGTGGACTGGTTTTTTGGGTGCATCCCGGGGTTTTGGGGGCCCGGTTTTGGGGGGCGCATCCCGGGGGTTAGTGGGGCCTTTGGGGTGGGTGATTCCCGGGTGTTTGTGGCCCGGTGTGGGGCGCTCCCTTGGGGTTAGTGGGTTTGGGGGGTGGGTTCCCCACCGGGGGGGTTAGTGGACCCGGTGTGGGGCATTTTTTGGGTGTTAGTGGGTGGGTGGGGTGCATCCCGGGGGTTAGGGACTGGTTTTGGGTCGTCCTTTGGGGTTTAGTGGATGGTGTGGGTTGCATCCCCCCCGGGGTTTGTGGGCTGGTGTTTGGGCCCCCATCCCCGGGGGGGTTTGTGGGCGGGGGTGGGGCCCCATCCCGGGTGTTGTGGATGGTGTGGGGGCCCCAAACCCGGGTGTTAAGGGAAATGGGGGTGGGTCGCATCCGGGGTGTTAGTGGGCTGGGGTGGTAAACATCCCCGGGGTTTTTAGTGGAACTGGGGTTTTGGGGGCGCATCTGGGTGTTAGTGGATGGTGTGTTTTTGCATCCGGGTTAGGGGGGGGTGGTGGGGGGTCGCCCCATGGGGTTAGTTTGGGGTGGTGTGGGTCGCATCCTAGGGTTAGGCCCGGTTTGGGTCGCATCCCCAGGTGTTTTAATGGTGGTGGGGGGTGCATCCCGGGTGTTAGTAGATGGTGTGGGGGTGCAAACCTTTGTTAGTGGATTGGGGTGGGTGCATTTGGGTTTTTAGGGGAAGGGGGGGGTCGCATCCCCGGTTTTAGTGGGACTGGGGTGGGTTTGCATCCCGTGGTTAGGGGGACTGGGGGTGGGTCGACCTGGGGTTTAGGGACTGGTGTGGGGGCACTCCTGGGTGTTTGTGGGGCTGGTTTTGTGTCGGGATTGGGGGTTAGGGGGATGGTGTGGGGGCCCCATTCCCGGGGGTTTGTGGACGGTGTTTGGGGGGATCCGGGTGTTAGTGGATGGGGGTGGGTCGCATCCCGAGTGTTTGGGGGAAATGGGGGGTGGTCAGCATCCTGGGTTTAGTGGACTTGGTGGGGTTAGCCCCCCTGGGTGTTTAAGGTGGATTGGGGGTGTGTGCATCCCGGGTGGGTTTGGGGGGTGGTGGGGGGCATCCTGGGGGGGAGGGGACTGGTTTTGGGTTTGCATTGGGTTGTGGTGGGGGTGGGGGCCCTCCTGGGTGTTAGGGGAATTTGGTTTTGGGTGCATCCGGGTGTTGTGGGGGGTGTTTGGGGCGATCCTGGGTTTTAGTGGCTGGTGGGGGTCGCCCTCTGGGTGGTTTTTGGGGGCTGGTGTGGGTGCATCCGGGGGGTTAGTGGACTGGTTGGGGGGGTCGATCCCGGGTTTTTTGTGGATGGTGTGGGTCGCATCCTGGGTGTAAGTGGGCCCGGTGGGGGTGCCCTCCGGGGGGTTAGTGGGTGGTTGGGGGGCATCCCGGGTGTTGTGGGTGGTGTGGGTTTGCACCTGGGGGTTTGTGGGACTGGGGGTGGGTGAAACCCGGGTGTTTTGGGGGACCCGGTGTGGGGCGTATCCTGGGGGTTAAGTAGACTGGTTTTGGGTACATCCCGGGTGTTAGTTGGGTGGTTTGGGGGCCCTTTTGGGGGGTTAGTGGGCTGGTGTGGGTCGCATCCCGGGGTTAGTGGGTGGTGTGGGTCGCATCCCCGGGTGTTAAATGGGCTGGTGGGGGGCCCCATCCCGGGGTTAGTGGCTGGGGTGGGGCGTCCGGGGGTTAGTGGGGTGGTGTGGGGCGCATCCCAGGGTTTGTGGAGGGTGTTTGGGTTTGCATCCCCGGTGTTAGTGGACTTTGGGGTGGGTGCATCCTGGGTGGTTTGGGTTTGGGGGGGGGCGGCTCCTGGGTGTTAGTGGAATGGTGTGGGTCGATCCTGGGGTTAGTGGAGGTGTGGGCGCATCCGGGTGTTAGGGGGACTTTGGGGTGGGGGCGAAACCGGGTGTTTTGTGGGGGGGTTTTGGTCCGCCCTCCTGGGGGGTTAGTGGAATGGGTTTTTTGGTCCGCATCGCTTGGGTTTAGTGGAAAGGTGTGGGTGCCCTGGGGTTAAATGGGCTGGTGTGGGGGGCGCAACCCGGGGTTTTTTGGGATGGTGTTTTCGCATCCCGGGTTTAGTGGACTGGTTTTGGGGCGAACCCGGGGGTTTGTGGGGCTGGTGGGGTTTTTCGCATTTCCCGGGTGTTAGTGGATGGGGTTTTGGGGGCCCCGGGATCATGGGGGTTAGTGGACTGGTTTTGGGTCGCATCCTAGGTGTTAGTGGGGCTGGTGAGGGGGGGCGCATTTAGGTTTAGTGGACTGGTGTGGGTTTTGCACCCCGGGTGTTAAGGGAATGGTTGGGGCGCATCCCGGTGTTAGTGGATGGTGTGGGTCGCTCCTGGGTGTTTTGTGGACGGTGTGGGTGATCCTGGGGTTAGTGGGGCTGGTTGGTTCGATCCGTTGTTAGTTTGGGGGTGTGGGGCGCATCCGGGGTTTAGTGGACTGGTGGGGTCACAACCTTTGGGGGTTTTGGGGGATGGTGGGGGTCGCATCCTGGGTGTTAGTGGGTGGTTGGGGGGTGCTCCGGGGGGTTAGTGGCGGTGTGGGGGCGCATCCCGGTGTTTGGGATGGTGTGGGTCGCCCTCCTGATTGGGGTTTTTGGATGGTGTGGTAGCATCCTGGGTTTTTAGGGGGAAATGGATTGGGGGGGGCATCCGGGGGGTTAGTGGGAAATGGGGTTTTTGTCGCATTGGGTGTTAAATGGGCTGGTGTGGGGGCATCTGGGGGGGTTTTTTTGGGTGGTTTTGGGTCGCATTATGGGGGTTAGTGGGCTGGTTTTGGGGGCGATCCTAGGTGTTAGTTACTGGGGGGTGGGGCGCATCCTGGGGGGTTAGTTTGATTTGGGGTTGGGGGATTTGGGGTTAGGTACTGGTTTTGGGTCCCCCCAAACCGGGGGTTTGTGGAATTTTGTGGTTGCATCCCCGGGTTTAGTGGATGGTGTGGGTCGCTCCCCGGGGGGTTAGTGGAAATGGTGTGGGGCGCTCCCGGGTGCTGTGGGCTGGTGTGGGTGCATCCCGGGGGTTAGTGGACTGGTGTGGGTTTACTCCGTGTGTTAGTGGGGTGGTGTGGGTTTGCATCCTTTGGGGGTTAGTGGGAAATGGTGTGGGGTTTACATCCTGGGTGGGTTAAATGGGGCTTGGGGTGTTGGGTCCTGGGTGTTAGTGGAATTTGGGGTGGGTCGATTGGGGGTTTGGGGGATGGTGTGGGTCGATCCTTGGGGGTTAGTGGGTGGTGTGGGTGATCCTTTTGGTTTTTTAGTGGGCCCCGGGGGTGGGTTGCATCCCGGGTGTTAGTGGATGGGTGGGTGCATCCGGGTGTTAGTGGATGGTGGGGTCGCATAAAGGGGGTTTGTGGTGGGGTGGATCCAAACCTGGGTTTTTAGTGGACTGGTTTTTGGGTCGCATCCCGGGTGGTTTGTGGACTGGGGTGGGCGCCCTCCTGGGGGGTTTTGTTTGGGCTGGTGTTGGGGGCGCTTTTCCGGGGTTAGTGGACTGGTTGGGTTTGCTTGGGTTTAGGGACTGGATTGGGGGCGCATCCCTTTTGGGGGTTAGTGGGGCTGGTGTGGTTCGCCCTACTGGGTTTAGGGGGCGGGGTTTGGGGGGGCATCCCGGTGTTAGTGGAAGGGGGTGGGCGTACCTGGTGTTTGTGGGTGGTGGGGTCCCCCTTCCTGGGGGGTTTTGTGGATGGTGGGGGTCCCCATTTTCCCGGGTGTTATGGATGGTGGGGGGTGCATCCCGGGGGTTAGGGGACTGGTTTTTGGGGGCCGGGCCCCCCGGGGGGTTGTGGACTTTTGGTTTTGGGGGCGCATCCCGGGGTTAGTGGACGGGGGGTGGGTCGCATCGTGGGGGTTAGTGGGCGGGGGGGGGGGCTTTGTGGGTGTTAGTGGGCTGGGGGTGGGTCTTGCCTCGTGGGGGTTAGGGACTGGTGTGGGTCGCATCCCGGGTGTATTTTGGGTGGTGTGGGGGCATCCCGGGTGTTAGTGGCCCGGTGGGGGGTCGCATCCCGGGTGTTGTGGGCTGGGGTGGGTCGCATTCCCGGGGGTTAAATGGGGTGGTTTTGGGTCGAAACCGGGGGTTGTGGGCTGGGGTTTGGGTGATCCCGGGGGCCCAAAATGACCTTTAAATTTGGGGGGGAAATTTTCTCAGCATAAAAAAAGCGATTTCTATATGTTTTATGTCAGTAAAGTCAGTAAGGGGTTGGGATTTCCTTGTACTTTTATGGGGAGTAAATAAAAAATTTTTAAATTATTATTATTATTATTATTATTATTATTTAAAAAAGATAAAAAACAAAAATGGGTTTTTAAGGATCACCCCCTGAAACCTTTTTTAAGGTGATCCACCAACGCCGGGGGTTTAAAAATAGGGTTTTTTCCCCCAAACCCCCGGGGACCTGGACCCCCCCCCCCCCCCCCAAAACGGGCTCGGGGGAAACTAGGAAAAAAATCGGCAAGGGAAGCCAAAAACTGAGGCAGTTACGCACACAGATTTCGCTAAATCCTTATGACAACTCTCACCAAGGAGCGACGACTCGTAATATGCAGTCATTGAGAATGACTGGAAAAGTAGGGAAACGGACATTCAGATTTCTAAAACAAGAAAAGTGTAAGTAAACAGAAGAAAATCTAAGATCAATAAACATTCCAGTACCAGATTTAGATTTTGTCGCCTGAGTGGCTAGTTTATTGTGCACCTCATAACCATCCTGTGGATGGTAGTTGCTAGTTTATTGTGTACCTCATAACCATCCTGTGGATGGTAATTGCTAGTTTGTGTACCTCATATCCATCCTGTGGATGGTAGTGGCTAGTTTTTTTGTGGGACCTCATACCATCCTGTGGATGGTAGTTGCTAGTTTATTGTGTACCTCATATCCATCCTGTGGATGGTAGTTGCTAGTTTATTGTGTACCTCATATCCATCCTGTGGATGGTAGTGGCTAGTTTATTGTGCACCTCATAACCATCCTGTGGATGGTAGTTGCTAGTTTATTGTGTACCTCATATCCATCCTGTGGATGGTAGTGGCTAGTTTATTGTGCACCTCATAACCATCCTGTGGATGGTAGTGGCTAGTTTATTGTGTACCTCATATCCATCCTGTGGATGGTAGTGGCTAGTTTATTGTGTACCTCATACCATCCTGTGGATGGTAGTGGCTAGTTTATTGTGTACCTCATATCCATCCTGTGGATGGTATTGACTAGTTTATTGTGTACCTCATATCCATCCTGTGGATGGTAGTGGCTAGTTTTTTGTGTACCTCATATCCATCCTGTGGATGGTAGGGCTAGTTTATTGTGTACCTCATATCCATCCTGTGGAAGGTAGTGGCTAGTTTATTGTGTACCTCATATCCATCCTGTGGATGGTAGTGGCTAGTTTATTAGTGTACCTCATATCCATCCTTGGATGGTAGTGGCTAGTTTATTGTGTACCTCATATCCATCCTGTGGATGGTATTGGCTAGTTTATTGTGTACCTCATATCCATCCTTGGATGGTAGTGGCTAGTTTATTGTGTTCCTCTTATCCATCCTGTGGGTGGTAGTGGCTAGTTTATTGTGTACCTCATATCCATCCTGTGGATGGTAGTGGCTAGTTTATTGTGTACCTCATATCATCCTGGGATGGGAGTGGGTAGTTTATTGTGTACCTCTTTTCCATCCTGTGGATGGTAGTGGCTAGTTTATTGTGTACCTCATACCATCCTGTGGATGGTATTGAAATAGTTTTAATTTTGTACCTCAAATCCATCCTGGGATGGTAGTGGCTAGTTTATTGTGTACCTCATATCCATCCTGTGGATGGTAGTGGCTATTTATTGTGTACCTCATATCCATCTGTGAAGGTATGGCTAGTTTATTGTTACCTCATATCCAAACCTGTGGATGGTAGTGGCTAGTTTATTGTGTACCTCAATCCATCCTGTGGATGGTAGTGGCTAGTTTATTGTGTACCTCATATCCATCCTGTGGATGGTATTGGCTGTTTATTGTGTACCTCATATCCATCCTGTGGATGGTAGTGCTAGTTTACTGTGTAACCCTTATATCCATCCTGTGGATGGTAGTGGCTAGTTTATTGTGTACCTCATAATCCATCCTGTGGAAGGTAGTGGCTAGTTTAAATTTTGTACCTCATATCCATCCTGTGGATGGTAGTGGCTATTTTTTGTACCTCATATCCATTCCTGTGGATGGTAGTGGCTAGTTTATTGTGTACCTCATATCCATCGTGGGGGATGGTAGTGGCTAGTGTATTGTGTACCTCATATCCATCCTGTGGATGGTAGTGGCTAGTTTATTGTGTACCTCATATCCATCCTGTGGATGGTAGTGGCTAGTTTATTGTGTACCTCATATCCATCCTGTGGATGGATGGCTAGTTTATTGTGTACCTCATATCCACCTGTGGATGGTAGTTGGCTAGTTTATTGTGTACCTCATATCCATCCTGTGGATGGTAAATGGCTTGTATTGTTACCTCTTTTCCATCCTGTGGATGGTAGTGGCTAGTTTATTGTGTACCTCATATCCATCCTGTGGATGGTGTGGCTAGTTATTGTGTCCTCATATCCATCCTGTGGATGGTAGTGGCTATTTATTGTGCACCTCATATCCATCCTGTGGATGGTAGTGGCTAGTTTATTGTGCACCTCATAAAATCCATCCTGTGGATGGTAGTGCTAGTTTTATTGGCACCTCATATCCACCTGTGATGGTAGTGGCTAGTTTATTGTGCACCTCATACCTCCTGTGGGTGGTAGTGGCTAGTTTATTGTGTACCTCTATCCATCCTGTGGATGGTTAGTGGCTAGTTTATTTTTGCACTCATATCCATCCCGTGGATGGTAGTGGCTAGTTTATTGTGCACCTCATATCCATCCTGTGGATGGTAGTGGCTAGTTTATTGGTTACCTCATATCCATCCTGTGGAGGTAGTGGCTATTTTATTGTGCACCTCATATTTCCCTCCTGTGGATGGTAGTGGCAGTTTATTGTGCACCTCATATCCATCCTGTGGATGGTAGTGGCTAGTTTATTGTGCACCTCATATCCATTTCCTGGGATGGTAGTGGCTAGTTTATTGTGCACCTAAAATCCATCCTGTGGATGGTAGTGGCTAGTTTATTGTGCACCTCATATCCATCCTGTGGATGGTAGTGGGTAGTTTATTGTGTACATCATATCCATCCTGTGGATGGTAGTGGCTAGTTTATTGTGCACCTCATATCCATCCTGTGGATGGTAGTGGCTAGTTTATTGTGCACCTCATATCCATCCTGTGGTTGGTAGTGGCTAGTTTATTGTGTACCTCATATCCATCCTGTGGTTGGTAGCACAAGAGCATATGGATACATCATAGGCCTAGGAACTAGGCCTCAAAAGTGTTAAAACAAGTAAATTTGGATTGAAATCTACAGTTCACTTATCTGTTTGAAATAAGTTTAAGATATTTGCTAAATGTGTAACGTTTTATCATTAAGATATTTTGACACGTCATATAGGTTATTATACTGTCTCTTTATTCCTCTATAACTGGACAATTAAGTGCATAGTGTTCAAGATAGTGACCAGACTACTGGACACGTACTTTGTATTATTTTATGATTGTGTTTCTGTCAAACTGCCAGAAGTACTTGTAACCAAGCCTGAGTCATCAGTCAGTGTGTGCCAAACTGCCAGAAGTACTTGTAACCAAGCCTGAGTCAGGCTACAACACCAGTCAGTGTGTGTCAAACTGCCAGAAGTACTTGTAACCAAGCCTGAGTCAGGCTACAACATCAGTCAGTGTGTGCCAAACTGCCAGAAGTACTTGTAACCAAGCCTGAGTCAGGCTACAACACCAGTCAGTGTGTGTCAAACTGCCAGAAGTACTTGTAACCAAGCCTGAGTCAGGCTACAACACCAGTCAGTGTGTGTCAAACTGCCAGAAGTACTTGTAACCAAGCCTGAGTCAGGCTACAACACCAGTCAGTGTGTGTCAAACTGACAGAAGTACTTGTAACCAAGCCTGAGTCAGGCTACAACATCAGTCAGTGTGTGTCAAACTGACAGAAGTACTTGTAACCAAGCCTGAGTCAGGCTACAACATCAGTCAGTGTGTGCCAAACTGCCAGAGGTACTTGTAACCAAGCCTGAGTCAGGCTACAACACCAGTCAGTGTGTGTCAAACTGCCAGAAGTACTTGTAACCAAGCCTGAGTCAGGCTACAACATCAGTCAGTGTGTGTCAAACTGCCAGAAGTACTTGTAACCAAGCCTGAGTCAGGTTACAACATCAGTCAGTGTGTGTCAAACTGCCAGAAGTACTTGTAACCAAGCCTGAGTCAGGCTACAACACCAGTCAGTGTGTGTCAAACTGACAGAAGTAAATTGTAACCAAGCCTGAGTCAGGCTACAACATCAGTCAGTGTGTGTCAAACTGACAGAAGTACTTGTAACCAAGCCTGAGTCAGGCTACAACATCAGTCAGTGTGTGTCAAACTGACAGAAGTACTTTTTAACCAAGCCTGAGTCAGGCTACAACACCAGTCAGTGTGTGTCAAACTGAAAGAAGTACTTGTAACCAAACCTGAGTCAGGCTACAACATCAGTCAGTGTGTGTCAAACTGCCAGAAGTACTTGTAACCAAGCCTGAGTCAGGCTACAACACCAGTCAGTGTGTGCCAAACTGACAGAAGTACTTGTAACCAAGCCTGAGTCAGGCTACAACATCAGTCAGTGTGTGTCAAACTGACAGAAGTACTTGTAACCAAGCCTGAGTCAGGCTACAACACCAGTCAGTGTGTGTCAAACTGACAGAAGTACTTGTAACCAAGCCTGAGTCAGGCTACAACATCAGTCAGTGTGTGTCAAACTGACAGAAGTACTTGTAACCAAGCCTGAGTCAGGCTACAACATCAGTCAGTGTGTGTCAAACTGCCAGAAGTACTTGTACCAAGCCTGAGTCAGGCTACAACACAGTCAGTGTGTGTCAAACTGCCAGAAGTACTTGTAACCAAGCCTGAGTCAGGCTACAACATTAGTCAGTGTGTGTCAAACTGCCAGAAGTACTTGTAACCAAGCCTGAGTCAGGCTACAACATCAGTCAGTGTGTGCCAAACTGACAGAAGTACTTGTAACCAAGCCTGAGTCAGGCTACAACATCAGTCAGTGTGTGTCAAACTGACAGAAGTACTTGTAACCAAGCCTGAGTCAGGCTACAACATCAGTCAGTGTGTGCCAAACTGCCAGAAGTACTTGTAACCAAGCCTGAGTCAGGCTGCAACATCAGTCAGTGTGTGTCAAACTGACAGAAGTACTTGTAACCAAGCCTGAGTCAGGCTACAACATCAGTCAGTGTGTGCCAAACTGACAGAAGTACTTGTAACCAAGCTTGAGTCAGGCTACAACACCAGTCAGTGTGTGCCAAACTGACAGAAGTACTTGTAACCAAGCCTGAGTCAGGCTACAACATCAGTCAGTGTGTGCCAAACTGCCAGAAGTACTTGTAACCAAGCCTGAGTCAGGCTACAACATCAGTCAGTGTGTGTCAAACTGACAGAAGTACTTGTAACCAAGCCTGAGTCAGGCTACAACACCAGTCAGTGTGTGCCAAACTGACAGAAGTACTTGTAACCAAGCCTGAGTCAGGCTACAACATCAGTCAGTTTTGTGCCAAACTGCCAGAAGTACTTGTAACCAAGCCTGAGTCAGGCTACAACATCAGTCAGTGTGTGTCAAACTGACAGAAGTACTTGTAACCAAGCCTGAGTCAGGCTACAACATCAGTCAGTGTGTGCCAAGCTGCCAGAAGTACTTGTAACCAAGCCTGAGTCAGGCTACAACATCAGTCAGTGTGTGTCAAACTGACAGAAGTACTTGTAACCAAGCCTGAGTCAGGCTACAACATCAGTCAGTGTGTGTCAAACTGACAGAAGTACTTGTAACCAAGCCTGAGTCAGGCTACAACATCAGTCAGTGTGTGTCAAACTGCCAGAAGTACTTGTAACCAAGCCTGAGTCAGGCTACAACATCAGTCAGTGTGTGCCAAACTGCCAGAAGTACTTGTAACCAAGCTGAGTCAGGCTACATCAGTCTGTGTGTGTCAAACTGCCAGAAGTACTTGTAACCAAGCTGAGTCAGGCTACATCAGTCAGTGTGTGTCAAACTGACAGAAGTACTTGTAACCAAGCCTGAGTCAGGCTACAACACCAGTCAGTGTGTGTCAAACTGCCAGAAGTACTTGTAACCAAGCCTGAGTCAGGCTACAACACCAGTCAGTGTGTGTCAAACTGCCAGAAGTACTTGTAACCAAGCCTGAGTCAGGCTACAACACCATCAGTGTGTGTCAAACTGACAGAAGTACTTGTAACCAAGCCTGAGTCAGGCTACAACATCAGTCAGTGTGTGTCAAACTGACAGAAGTACTTGTAACCAAGCCTGAGTCAGGCTACAACATCAGTCAGTGTGTGCCAAACTGCCAGAGGTACTTGTAACCAAGCCTGAGTCAGGCTACAACACCAGTCAGTGTGTGTCAAACTGCCAGAAGTACTTGTAACCAAGCCTGATCAGGCTACAACATCAGTCAGTGTGTGCCAAACTGCCAGAAGTACTTGTAACCAAGCCTGAGTCAGGCTACAACATCAGTCAGTGTGTGTCAAACTGCCAGAAGTACTTGTAACCAGCCTGAGTCAGGCTACAACACCAGTCAGTGTGTGTCAAACTGACAGAAGTACTTGTAACCAAGCCTGAGTCAGGCTACAACATCAGTCAGTGTTGGGCAAACTGACAGAAGTACTTGTAACCAAGCCAGTCAGGCTACAACATCGTCAGTGTGTGTCAAACTGACAGAAGTACTTGTAACCAAGCCTGAGTCAGGCTACAACACCAGTCAGTGGTGCCAAACTGACAGAAGTACTTGTAACCAAGCCTGGAGTCAGGCTACAACATCAGTCAGTGTGTGTCAAACTGACAGAAGTACTTGTAACCAAGCCTGAGTCAGGCTACAACACCAGTCAGTGTGTGTCAAAATGACAGAAGTACTTGTAACCAAGCCTGAGTCAGGTCTACAACATCAGTCAGTGTGTGTCAAAATGACAGAAGTACTTGTAACCAAGCCTGAGTCAGGCTACAACATCAGTCAGTGTGTGTCAAACTGCCAGAAGTACTTGTAACCAAGCCTGAGTCAGGCTACAACATCAGTCAGTGTGTGTCAAACTGCCAGAAATACTTGTAACCAAGCCTGAGTCAGGCTACAACATTATCAGTGTGTGTCAACTGCCAGAAGTACTTGTAACCAAGCCTGAGTCAGGCTACAACATCAGTCAGTGTGTGTCAAACTGACAGAAGTACTTGTAACCAAGCCTGAGTCAGGCTACAACATCAGTCAGTGTGTGCCAAACTGACAGAAGTACTTGTAACCAAGCCTGAGTCAGGCTACAACATCAGTCAGTGTGTGTCAAACTGACAGAGTACTTGTAACCAAGCCTGAGTCAGGCTACAACATCAGTCAGTTGTGCCAAACTGCCAGAAGTACTTGTAACCAAGCCTGAGTCAGGCTGCAAATCAGTCAGTCTGTGTCAAACTGACAGAAGTACTTGTAACCAAGCCTGAGTCAGGCTACAACATCAGTCAGTGTGTGCCAAACTGACAGAAGTACTTGTAACCAAGCTTGAGTCAGGCTACAACACCAGTCAGTGTGTGCCAAACTGACAGAAGTACTTGTAACCAAGCCTGAGTCAGGCTACAACATCAGTCAGTGTGTGCCAAACTGCCAGAAGTACTTGTAACCAAGCCTGAGTCAGGCTACAACATCAGTCAGCTGTGTGTCAAACTGACAGAAGTACTTGTAACCAAGCCTGAGTCAGCTACAACACCAGTCCAGGTGTGCCAAACTGACAGAAGTACTTGTAACCAAGCCTGAGTCATGCTACAACATCAGTCAGTGTGTGCCAAACTGCCAGAAGTACTTGTAACCAAACCTGAGTCAGGCTACAACCCTCAGTCAGTGTGTGTCAAACTGACAGAAGTACTTGTAACCAAGCCTGAGTCAGGCTACAACATCAGTCAGTGTGTGCCAAGCTGCCAGAAGTACTTGTAACCAAGCCTGAGTCAGGCTACAACATCAGTCAGTGTGTGTCAAACTGACAGAAGTACTTGTAACCAAGCCTGAGTCAGGCTACAACATCAGTCAGTGTGTGTCAAACTGCCAGAAGTACTTGTAACCAAGCTGAGTCAGGCTACAACATCAGTCAGTGTGTGCCAAACTGACAGAAGTACTTGTAACCAAGCCTGAGTCAGGCTACAACATCAGTCAGTGTGTGTCAAACTGCCAGAAGTACTTGTAACCAAGCCTGAG
Organism: Cherax quadricarinatus; assembly: GCF_026875155.1. NCBI lineage: Eukaryota > Metazoa > Arthropoda > Malacostraca > Decapoda > Parastacidae > Cherax > Cherax quadricarinatus. Next base: position 14,657,427 of record NC_069413.1, on the reverse strand, counting down.
TCAGGCTACAACATCAGTCAGTGTGTGTCAAACTGACAGAAGTACTTGTAACCAAGCCTGAGTCAGGCTACAACATCAGTCAGTGTGTGCCAAACTGCCAGAAGTACTTGTAACCAAGCTGAGTCAGGCTACATCAGTCAGTGTGTGTCAAACTGCCAGAAGTACTTGTAACCAAGCTGAGTCCAGGCACATCAGTCAGTGTGTGTCAAACTGCCAGAAGTACTTGTAACCAAGCTGAGTCAGGCTACATCAGTCAGTGTGTGTCAAACTGACAGAAGTACTTGTAACCAAGCCTGAGTCAGGCTACAACATCAGTCAGTGTGTGTCAAACTGACAGAAGTACTTGTAACCAAGCCTGAGTCAGGCTACAACATCAGTCAGTGTGTGCCAAACTGCCAGAGGTACTTGTAACCAAGCCTGAGTCAGGCTACAACATCAGTCAGTGTGTGTCAAACTGACAGAAGTACTTGTAAACCAAGCCTGAGTCAGGCTACAACATCAGTCAGTGTGTGTCAAACTGCCAGAAGTACTTGTAACCAAGCTGAGTCAGGCTACAACATCAGTCAGTGTGTGCCAAACTGACAGAAGTACTTGTAACCAAGCCTGAGTCAGGCTACAACATCAGTCAGTGTGTGTCAAACTGCCAGAAGTACTTGTAACCAAGCCTGAGTCAGGCTACAACATCAGTCAGTGTGTGTCAAACTGACAGAAAATACTTGTAACCAAGCCTGAGTCAGGCTACAACATCAGTCAGTGTGTGCCAAACTGCCAGAAGTACTTGTAACCAAGCTGAGTCAGGCTACATCAGTCAGTGTGTGTCAAACTGCCAGAAGTACTTGTAACCAAGCTGAGTCAGGCTACATCAGTCAGTGTGTGTCAAACTGCCAGAAGTACTTGTAACCAAGCTGAGTCAGGCTACATCAGTCAGTGTGTGTCAAACTGACAGAAGTACTTGTAACCAAGCCTGAGTCAGGCTACAAACATCAGTCAGTGGTGTCAAACTGACAGAAGTACTTGTAACCAAGCCTGAGTCAGGCTACAACACCAGTCAGTGTGTGTCAAACTGCCAGAAGTACTTGTAACCAAGCCTGAGTCAGGCTACAACATCAGTCAGTGTGTGTCAAACTGACAGAAGTACTTGTAACCAAGCCTGAGTCAGGCTACAACATCAGTCAGTGTGTGCCAAACTGACAGAAGTACTTGTAACCAAGCCTGAGTCAGGCTACAACATCAGTCAGTGTGTGCCAAACTGACAGAAGTACTTGTAACCAAGCCTGAGTCAGGCTACAACATCAGCCAGTGTGTGTCAAACTGACAGAAGTACTTGTAACCAAGCCTGAGTCAGGCTACAACATCAGCCAGTGTGTGTCAAACTGACAGAAGTACTTGTAACCAAGCCTGAGTCAGGCTACAACATCAGTCAGTGTGTGCCAAACTGACAGAAGTACTTGTAACCAAGCCTGAGTCAGGCTACAACATCAGTCAGTGTGTGTCAAACTGACAGAAGTACTTGTAACCAAGCCTGAGTCAGGCTACAACATCAGCCAGTGTGTGTCAAACTGACAGAAGTACTTGTAACCAAGCCTGAGTCAGGGTACAACATCAGTCAGTGTGTGCCAAACTGACAGAAGTACTTGTAACCAAGCCTGAGTCAGGCTACAACATCAGCCAGTGTGTGTCAAACTGACAGAAGTACTTGTAACCAAGCCTGAGTCAGGCTACAACATCAGTCAGTGTGTGTCAAACTGCCAGAAGTACTTGTAACCAAGCCTGAGTCAGGCTACAACATCAGTCAGTGTGTGTCAAACTGACAGAAGTACTTGTAACCAAGCCTGAGTCAGGCTACAACATCAGTCAGTGTGTGTCAAACTGACAGAAGTACTTGTAACCAAGCCTGAGTCAGGCTACAACATCCCGTCAGTGTGTGCCAAACTGACAGAAGTAAATTGTAACCAAGCCTGAGTCAGGCTACAACACCAGTCAGTGTGTGCCAAACTGACAGAAGTACTTGTAACCAAGCCTGAGTCAGGCTACAACATCAGTCAGTGTGTGTCAAACTGACAGAAGTACTTGTAACCAAGCCTGATCAGGCTACAACATCAGTCAGTGGGGTGTCAAACTGCCAGAAGTACTTGTAACCAAGCCTGAGTCAGGCTACAACATCAGTCAGTGTGTGTCAAACTGACAGAAGTACTTGTAACCAAGCCTGAGTCAGGCTAACAACATCAGTCAGTGTGTGTCAAACTGACAGAAGTACTTGTAACCAAGCCTGAGTCAGGCTACAACATCAGTCAGTGTGTGTCAAACTGACAGAAGTACTTGTAACCAAGCCTGAGTCAGGCTACAACATCAGTCAGTGTGTGCCAAACTGCCAGAAAGTACTTGTAACCAAGCCTGAGTCAGGCTACAACATCAGCCAGTGTGTGTCAAACTGACAGAAGTACTTGTAACCAAGCCTGAGTCAGGCTACAACATCAGTCAGTGTGTGTTTAAACTGACAGAAGTACTTGTAACCAAGCCTGAGTCAGGCTACAACATCAGTCAGTGTGTGCCAAACTGCCAGAAGTACTTGTAACCAAGCCTGAGTCAGGCTACAACATCAGTCAGTGTGTGCCAAACTGCCAGAAGTACTTGTAACCAAGCCTGAGTCAGGCTGCAACATCAGTCAGTGTGTGTCAAACTGACAGAAGTACTTGTAACCAAGCCTGAGTCAGGCTACAACATCAGCCAGTGTGTGTCAAACTGACAGAAGTACTTGTAAACCCAAGCCTGAGTCAGGCTACAACATCAGTCAGTGTGTGCCAAACTGACAGAAGTACTTGTAACCAAGCCTGAGTCAGGCTACAACATCAGTCAGTGTGTGTCAAACTGACAGAAGTACTTGTAACCAAGCCTGATCAGGCTGCAACAATCAGTCAGTGTGTGTCAAACTGACAGAAGTACTTGTAACCAAGCCTGAGTCAGGCTACAACATCAGCCAGTGTGTGTCAAACTGACAGAAGTACTTGTAACCAAGCCTGAGTCAGGCTACAACATCAGTCAGTGTGTGTCAAACTGACAGAAGTACTTGTAACCAAGCCTGAGTCAGGCTACAACATCAGTCAGTGTGTGTCAAACTGACAGAAGTACTTGTAAACCAAGCCTGAGTCAGGCTGCAACATCAGTCAGTGTGTGTCAAACTGCCAGAAGTACTTGTAACCAAGCCTGAGTCAGGCTGCAACATCAGTCAGTGTGTGTCAAACTGCCAGAAGTACTTGTAACCAAGCCTGAGTCAGGCTGCAACATCAGTCAGTGTGTGTCAAACTGACAGAAGTACTTGTAACCAAGCCTGAGTCAGGCTACAACATCAGTCAGTGTGTGCCAAACTGCCAGAAGTACTTGTAACCAAGCCTGAGTCAGGCTACAACATCAGTCAGGGTTCACATCGCACGTTGCTCCATAAACATTCTTATCTAGATTGATGTTATCATAGTGGGTGAGAGATGAACTCAGACTTCTAGGTAAGGTTCTGGCACCTTCACTGCTTCTCATCCTCACAGCAGATGCACACAAGAACATCAACCACAGCTTCGTAATCATTTCCGAGCTGAAGATATCAAGATAAATATGAAAGTCGCCTCATTGGAAGACATGTGAAAGTTATAATATAAAAATCAAATAAAAAAATAACAATGTTCAATGGGGACAAAATTTAATTATCTAGAAATGACAAACAAAGGCAAACAACCATCTCCTGAAACAGAAAAACAAATATAAAGGAACTAGGGAATAGAAATAACCTGTTGTTCAGAAAAAAACATAATGCAAATCTATAGAAGACCAGGAAGGTGAGAGGTGCATTACGGGAAGGTTGTAAACAAGAGTAGTGAGGCCAGAGAGATGAGTGTAACACTTAGTGTAACACTGTCTCAGTGTAACACTTAGTGTAACACTGTCTCAGTGTAACACTTAGTGTAACACTGTCTCAGTGTAACACTTAGTGTAACACTGTCTCAGTGTAACACTTAGTGTAACACTGTCTCAGTGTAACACTTAGTGTAAACACTGTCTCAGTGTAACACTTAGTGAACACTGTCTCAGTGTAACACTTAGTGTAACACTGTCTCAGTGTAACACTTAGTGTAACACTGTCTTAGTGTATGTAACACTATCTCAGTGTAACACTGGCTCAGTGTATGTAACACTGTCTTAGTGTAACACTGTCTCAGTGTGTGTAACACTGTCTCAGTGTAACACTTTTTCAGTGTATGTAACACTGGCTCAGTGTATGTAACACTGTATTAGTGTAACACTGTCTCAGTGTATGCAACACTCAGTGTAACATTGTCTCAGTGTAACACTGCCTCAGTGTATGAAACACTGTCTCAGTGTAACACTGCCTCAGTGTATGAAACACTGTCTCAGTGTATGAAACACTGTCTCAGTGTATGTAACACTGTCTCAGTGTATGAAACACTGTATCAGTGAATGAAACACTGCCTCAGTGTATGAAACACTGTCTCAGTGTATGAAACACTGTCTCAGTGTATGTAACACTGTCTCAGTGTATGAAACACTGTCTCAGTGTATGAAACACTGTCTCAGTGTATGAAACACTGTCTCAGTGTATGAAACACTGTCTCAGTGTATGAAACACTGTCTCAGTGTATAGAAACACTGTCTCAGTGTATGAAACACTGTCTCAGTGTATGAAACACTGTCTCAGTGTATGAAAACACTGTCTCAGTGTATGAACACTGTTCGGTGTATGAAACACTGTCTCGGTGTATGAAACACTGTCTCAGTGTATGTAACACTGTCTCAGTGTATGTAACACTGTCTCAGTGTATGTAACACTGTCTCAGTGTATGAAACACTGACTCAGTGTATGAAACACTGTCTCAGTGTATGAAACACTGTCTCAGTGTATGAAACACTGTCTCAATGTAACAGTGTATGAAACACTGTCTCAATGTAACAGTGTATGAAACACTGTCTCAATGTAACAGTGTATGAAACACTGTCTCAATGTAACAGTGTATGAAACACTGTCTCAGTGTATGTAACACTGTCTCAGTGTATGAAACACTGTCTCAATGTAACAGTGTATGAAACACTGTCTCAATGTAACAGTGTATGAAACACTGTCTCAGTGTAACAGTGTATGAAACACTGTCTCAGTGTAACAGTGTATGAAACACTGTCTCAGTGTATGAAACACTGTCTCAGTGTATGAAACACTGTCTCAATGTAACAGTGTATGAAACACTGTCTCAGTGTATGTAACACTGTTTCAGTGTATGAAACACTGTCTCAATGTAACAGTGTATGAAACACTGTCTCAATGTAACAGTGTATGAAACACTGTCTCAATGTAACAGTGTATGAAACACTGTCTCAGTGTATAATGCAGTAATGATACACACTCCTGGGCAGCTGATGAATAAGACTCATGACACAAATGTTGCATAAGTGTCTCAGTGTTATTGATGAGAATGTGTGAGGTACTGGTCCAATACCTCTGCAATACCAGCTCTGGTACACACCACTACCACTGCAATACCAGCTCTGGTACACACCACTACCACTGCAATACCAGCTCTGGTACACACCACTAACACTGCAATACCACCTCTGGTACACACCACTACCACTGCAATACCAGCTCTGGTACACACCACTACCACTGCAAACACAGCTCTGGTACACGCCACTAACACCTGCTATACCAGCTCTGGTACACACCACTACCACTGCAATACCAGCTCTGGTACACGCCACTACCACTACAATACCAGCTCTGGTACACACCACTAACACTGCAATACCAGCTCTGGTACACACCACTAACACTACAATACCAGCTCTGGTACACACCACTACCACTGCAATACCAGCTCTGGTACACGCCACTAACACTGCAATACCAGCTCTGGTACACGCCACTAACACTGCAATACCAGCTCTGGTACACACCACTAACACTGCAATACCAGCTCTGGTACACACCACTACCACTGCAATACCAGCTCTGGTACACACCACTACCACTACAATACCAGCTCTGGTACACACCACTACCACTGCAATACCAGCTCTGGTACACACCACTAACACTACAATACCAGCTCTGGTACACACCACTAACACTACAATACCAGCTCTGGTATACACCACTACTGCAATAACAGCTCTGGTACACACCACTTACCACTGCAATAAACCCACTCTGGTACACACCACTACTACTGCAATACCAGCTCTGGTACACACCACTACCACTGCAATACCAGCTCTGGTACACGCCACTAACACTGCAATACCAGCTCTGGTACACACCACTAACACTGCAATACCAGCTCTGGTACAAAACCACTACCACTGCAATACCGCTCTGGTTACACACCACTAACAACTACAATACCAGCTCTGGTACACACCACTACTACTGCAATACCAGCTCTGGTACACACCACTACCACTGCAATACCAGCTCTGGTACACACCACTACTACTGCAATACCAAACTCTGGTACACACCACTACCACTGCAATACCAGCTCTGGTGCACACCACTACTACTGCAATCCATCTCTGGTACACACCATACTACTGCAATACCAGCTCTGGTACACACCACTACTACTGCAATAAACCAGCTCTGGTACAAACCACTACCACTGCAATACCAGCTCTGGTACACACCGACACTGCAATACCAGCTCTGGTACAACCACATACCACTGCATTACCAGCTCTGGTACACACCACTACTACTGCAATACCAGCTCGGGTACACACCACACCACTGCTAATACCAGCTCTGGTACACACCACTACTACTGCAATACCAGCTCTGGTACACACCACTACCACTGCAATACCAGCTCTGGTACACACCACTACCACTGCAATACCAGCTCTGGTACACACCACTAACACTGCAATACCAGCTCTGGTACACACCACTAACACTGCAATACCAGCTCTGGTACACACCACTACCACTGCAATACCAGCTCTGGTACACACCACTACCACTGCAATACCAGCTCTGGTACACGCCACTAACACTGCAATACCAGCTCTGGTACACGCCACTAACACTGCAATACCAGCTCTGGTACACACCACTAAACACTGCAATACCAGCTCTGGTACACACCACTACACTGCAATACCAGCTCTGGTACACACCACTAACACTACAATACCAGCTCTGGTACACACCACTAACACTACAATACCAGCTCTGGTACACACCACTACTGCAATACCAGCTCTGGTACACACCACTACCACTGCAATACCAGCTCTGGTACACACCACTACTACTGCAATACCAGCTCTGGTACACACCACTACCACTGCAATACCAGCTCTGGTACACGCCACTAACACTGCAATACCAGCTCTGGTACACACCACTAACACTGCAATACCAGCTCTGGTACACACCACTACCACTGCAATACCAGCTCTGGTACACACCACTAACACTACAATACCAGCTCTGGTACACACCACTACTACTGCAATACCAGCTCTGGTACACACCACTACCACTGCAATACCAGCTCTGGTACACACCACTACTACTGCAATACCAGCTCTGGTACACACCACTACCACTGCAATACCAGCTCTGGTGCACACCACTACTACTGCAATACCATCTCTGGTACACACCACTACTACTGCAATACCAGCTCTGGTACACACCACTACTACTGCAATACCAGCTCTGGTACAAACCACTACCACTGCAATACCAGCTCTGGTACACACCGACACTGCAATACCAGCTCTGGTACACACCACTACCACTGCATTACCAGCTCTGGTACACACCACTACTACTGCAATACCAGCTCGGGTACACACTACTACCACTGCAATACCAGCTCTGGTACACACCACTACCACTGCAATACCAGCTCTGGTACACACCACTAACACTGCAATACCAGCTCTGGTACACACCACTACCACTGCAATACCAGCTCTGGTACACACCACTACCACTGCAATACCAGCTCTGGTACACGCCACTAACACTGCAATACCAGCTCTGGTACACACCACTAACACTGCAATACCAGCTCTGGTACACACCACTAACACTGCAATACCAGCTCTGGTACACACCACTACCACTGCAATACCAGCTCTGGTACACACCACTAACACTACAATACCAGCTCTGGTACACACCACTACTACTGCAATACCAGCTCTGGTACACACCACTACCACTGCAATACCAGCTCTGGTACACACCACTACTACTGCAATACCAGCTCTGGTACACACCACTACCACTGCAATACCAGCTCTGGTGCACACCACTACTACTGCAATACCATCTCTGGTACACACCACTACTACTGCAATACCAGCTCTGGTACACACCACTACTACTGCAATACCAGCTCTGGTACAAACCACTACCACTGCAATACCAGCTCTGGTACACACCGACACTGCAATACCAGCTCTGGTACACACCACTACCACTGCATTACCAGCTCTGGTACACACCACTACTACTGCAATACCAGCTCGGGTACACACCACTACCACTGCAATACCAGCTCTGGTACACACCACTACTACTGCAATACCAGCTCTGGTACACACCACTACCACTGCAATACCAGCTCTGGTACACCACCACTACCACTGCAAATTTCCAGCTCTGGTACACACCACTAACACTGCAATACCAGCTCTGGTACACACCACTAACACTGCAATACCAGCTCTGGTACACACCACTACCACTGCAATACCAGCTCTGGTACACACCACTACCACTGCAATACCAGCTCTGGTACACGCCACTAACACTGCAATACCAGCTCTGGTACACGCCACTAACACTGCAATACCAGCTCTGGTACACACCACTAACACTGCAATACCAGCTCTGGTACACGCCACTAACACTGCAATACCAGCTCTGGTACACGCCACTAACACTGCAATACCAGCTCTGGTACACACCACTACCACTGCAATACCAGCTCTGGTACACACCACTACCACCAGCTTGGTTTGAACACTACATTGTGAGAAATCTTAGCGTTGAACACTACTCTGAAACAAGTGAACACAAACAGTGAGAACTGATAAAACACCGGACGTGTTTACAACATGAGAGGAATTAATAGAGGTACGTAAGTGTATTATGATGGAACTGGTGTGGGAGGACGGGAGGTACTGATCCAGTACCAGAACTGGTGTACAATGACACTACTAGCACCAGCTGTGTGAGGTACTGGTCCAGTACCAGTATTAGTGTACAATGAGGCTACTAGCACCAGCTGTGTGAGGTGTTGGTTCAGTACCAGTACTGGTGTACAATGAGGCTACTAGCACCAGCTGTGTGAGGTACTGGTCCAGTACCAGTACTGGTGTACACTGAGGCTACTAGCACCAGCTCTGTGAGGTATTGGTCCAGTACCGGTACTGGTGTACAATGAGGCTACTAGCACTAGCTGTGTGAGGTACTGATCCACTACTAGTACTGGTGTACAGTGAGGCTACTAGCACCAGCTGTGTGAAGTATTGGTCCTGTACCAGTACTGGTGTACAGTGAGGCTACTAGCACCAGCTGTGTGAGGTACTGGTCCACTACCAGTACTGGTGTACAGTGAGGCTACTAGCACCAGCTGTGTGAGGTACTGGCCCAGTAGTACTCCTGTACTAGCTCTGCGGGAAACATACACACACACACACACATACACACAAGAGGTATAGAATGCAAAGGACCCAGGAGAATAAGGAGAGTAGTCGTAAAGCCAGACATGAATATGCTCAGTTAAGAAGGGAGGCCCAACAACAATACGAAAATGACATAGCAGCGAAAACCAAGTCTGACCCGAAGCTGTTGTCGGCCACATCAGGAAGAAAGCAACAGTCAAGGACCAGGTAATCAGGCTGAGGAAGGCAGGAGGGGAGATGACAAGAAACGGCCGAGAAGTTTTTGAAGAGCTCAACATGAGATTCAAAGAAGTATTCACAGGGGAGACAGAAAGGACTCCAGAAAGACGGAGTGGTGGGATACACCATCAAGTGCTGGACACAATACATACAATCGAGGAGGAGGAGGTGAGAGGCTATTAAGTGAACTAGATACCTCAAAGGCGATGGGGTCGGACAGAGGCACTTTGTGTACCACTAACAACAATATTCAACACATCTATCGAAAGAGGGCGAGTACCTGAGGTATGGAAGACAGCAAATGTAGTCCCATTTTTTTCAAGGAGACAGACACGCAGTGTCACTGACATGTTAAGTATGCAAGGTCACGGAGAAAATTATCAGAAGAGTGTTGGAGCACCTACAAAGGAATGTGCTTATCATCGACAACCAGCAGGGTTTCAGGGATGGAAATCCTGTGTCACAAACCTGCTGGCGTTCCATGACAGGGTAACAGCAGTAAGACAAGAGAAAGAGAGGGGTGGGTAGATTGCATTTTCTTGGACTGTAAGAAGGCTTTTGACACAGTTCCACACAAGGGATTAGTGCAAAAACTGGAGGATCAGGCAGGTATAACAGGGAAGGCACTGCAATGGATCAGAGAATACCTGACGGGAAGGCATCAGCGAGTCATGATACGTGATAAGGTGTCATAGTGGGCGCCTGTGACGAGCGGGGTTCCACAGGGGTCAGTCCTAGGACCAGTGCTGTTTCTGGTATATGTGAATGACATGATGGAAAGAAGAGATTTAGAAGTGTCCCTGTTTGCAGATGATGTGAAGCTAATGATGAGAATTCAGTCGGAGGAGGACCAGGTAGGACTACAAAGGAATCTGGACAGGCTGCAGGCCTGGTCCAAAAACAGGCTCCTGGAGTTTAACCAAGTGCAGTCATGAAAATTGGGGTAGGGCAAAGAAGACCACAGACAGAGTGCAGTCAAGGGGGCCAAAGACTACAAACCTCACTCAAGGAAAAGGATCTTGGGGCGAGTATAATACCGAGCACATCTCCTGAGGTGCACATCAGCCAAATAACTGCTGCATCACATGGGCGCAGAGCAAACCTAAGAATAGCGCTGCATCATCTCAGTAAGGAATCATTCAATACCCTGTACACCGTGTACGTCAGGCCCATATTAGAGTATGCAGCATCAGTTTGGAACCCACACCTGGTCAAGCACGTCAAGAAATTAGAGAAAATGTAAAGGTTTGCAACGAGGCTAATCCCGGAGCTAAGAGGCATGTCCTACGAGGAGAGGTTAAGAGAAATCGACCTGACGACACTAGAGGACAGGAGAGATAGAGGTGATATGATAATGACGTATAAAATAATGAGAGGAATCGATAAGGTCGACAGAGACAGGATGTTTCAGAGATGGGACACAACAACAAGGGGTCACAATTGGAAGTGAAAGGCTCAAATGAGTCACAGGGATGTTAGAAAGTACTTCTTCAGTCATAGAGAGTTGTTAGGAAGTGGGATAGTCTAGAAAGTGACATAGTGGAGGCAGGATCCATACACAGCTTTAAAAAGAGGTATGATAAAGCTCATGGAGCAGGGAGAGAATGACCTAGTAGTGACCAGTGAAGAGGCAGGGCCAGGAGAAAATTCTCCAGAAAGGGGATATCAGCCCTATTAACCTTCTCAGCCCCCTTCAGCCCCTTATGGGACTTAAAGGACTCAGCCCTCCCAGAAGAGAGGCTGATAGACTCTCTTTCTTCTATATGATCAGTTTAATTGGCTCTGTATGCAGTACCAACATGTACCAGATCATAATCACTCCACCTCTTCTTGCACAACATACAATACAAGGGACAGTGAAACCAAAATAATGACTCTCTTAGCAGGAAAATTACAGAAAAACCCTGCACCACTGACCTACATTGTGGGACGTGATGAACTGTCGTCTGTATCTAGATAATAAGAAATCGACCATTTTGTATTGAATACTGTGACGGTGTTAAGCGAGGGAAATCACATTGAAGTCAACATTTAGGGCCCGCTCTAGGGCGAAGTGCGCAGGAGCAGCTCAGATTGCTTCACGAATTGGAAGGGGAAACGCGTCACACGGGCATCGCCCTGGGACAATAGTAATCAGTGCGTTCTTGACTCTTGTTCATTTGGCAATCTCAGAAATTTGTGGTAGAACTATTACAGTGAAGCGTAACCGGTCTTCCTGTTGTGAAAATACCACGAAACTAAACACAAATCTTGGACTGAATTGTGTAGTGTAATCATGTGAGTGTAAGCAGAACAATCCCAGTGGAAGACAGTGCAACATTCCTCAAGACGCTCCAGCTCCAAGCAAGACACCGATATCGGATCAAATTTTCCCTACCACAAGCCAGGGAAAAAGTTTCGGTCAGACACAAATACCCAGGTAAGTCTAGACATACTCGCACCTAGTTAAGTTGGCTGCAGCTGATAGTCAGGGGCGTGTCTTGTCTGGATTTACCAACAGATCTCGTTATTGGTGGGCCATCGAGCCCAACCAAGTGAGTATCATTTCATTCAGCATTATGTTCAAGTGTAAAATGCTGAAATATACGCTCCTTTGGGGCAATTTCTTAATGATCCCTTATTCCTCAACAGTTAAAGTCTGGGGATAACACAATTCCCATCGGAGGAGCCATTCTGGGTGACGCTGCTGAACGGTTGACTTAACACAGAAGCTAAGTATCTTTCATTTATGTCTTTAAATAGACTTAGCTGGTAATATTCCCCAGACGGGGCCAGGAGCTATGAATCGACCCCCTGCAACCACAATTAGGTGAGCTCCCCCCACACACAAGAACAGAGTCCATGGTTCACCCAGAGCTGCGGTGAAGCAAGAGTTATATATGCAAGAGAATGGAAGACATACAACAAGCAAAGAATGCCAGAGAATAGGGAAGCAAGCACAAGAGCCAGAAATGAAAATGTGTGGGTAAGAAGAGAGATTGAACGGCAGTTTGAGAACGACACAGTATCAAAGTCCAAATCTGAACTAAAACTGATGTAAAGCCATATCAGAACTAATATAACTGTGTGGGATCTGGTAATAAAGCTGAAGGAGGAGAGCTCACTATGAACGACCAGGAAGTCTAGGAGGAGCTGAACAAAAACATTTAGGGAGGTATTTTCAGTGGAATCAGGAACACTGCTAGAGAGCCCAAGAGAGAGAGAGAGAGAAGAGAGAGAGAGAGAGAGAGAGAGAGAGAGAGAGAGAGAGAGAGAGAGAGAGAGAGAGAGAGAGAGAGAGAGAAAGCCAACGAGTACTGAACACAATGCAAATAATGGGAGGAGAGGTGAAGAAAATACTGGGTGAACTACATACCTCGAATGTAATGAGACTAGACATCTAAGGACTGTGAGAGGGACTAGAGGAATTGTGTGAACCACTAACAGCGATCTTCAACAAATCAATTGAAACCTGACATTTCCAGAGGTCTAGAAAACAACAGATGTAGTGAATATTTAAAAACGGTGACAGACAGGTGGCACTGAATTACAGAGGAGTGTCAGTGACGTGTGTGTATGTACAGTTATGGAAAAGATTACAAGATGAGTAGTGGAGCACCTGGACACGAGTGCATTCATGAACAACAACCAGCACGGCTTTCCAGATGGCAAATCCTGTCTCACAAATCTGTTAAAGTTCTATGATGAGGTAAAGAAAGTTAGGCAGGAGAGAGGAATAGATGGACTGTACATTTCTGGATTGCAAGAAGGCATTCGATACAGTACCTCACAAGCGACTGGCACAGAAAATAAGAGGAACATGCAGCAATTACAGGGACAGCACTAGAGTGAATCAATATATAACAGGAAGAAAGCAACGAGTTACTGTCAGAGGTGTCGGAATGAGCGAGTGTGACGAATCGGGTTCCACATGAGTGAGTACTTGGACCAATATTATATAGTGTGTCAATGACATGACAGAGGACATCGAGGCAGAGGTGTCCCTGTTCGTATATGTGAAACTAATGAGAATGAAAACAGCAGTAGACTAGGAAAGACTACAAATGGATGTCGAGGAGTTGTAGCACTGGTCTGACAAGAGGCTGTTAGAATTTAACTCCAAATGCAAAGTTATGAAAATCGAGAAGGGCAAAGAGGTTCAGAAACAGAGTACAAGCTCAGGGAACAAAAACTACAAACCTCTCAAGGGTCTCGGGGTGAGCACAGTTCTGAGTATATCACCTGACGCACACATCAACCAAATAACTGCTGCAGCAAACACCAGACTGGCGAATTTAAGAGCAGCTTTCAGGAACATCAACAAGGAGACATTCACGACTTTAAACATTTGCCAGGTCCACCTTGAGTTTGCAGCACAAATATGGAACCCACAGCAGGGAAAGAATGTAAAACTGGAAAATGTGAAAAGATTTGCAACGAAATTAGTACCAGAGCTCAGGAGTGTAAAGTTTGAGAAGCTACAGGAGTTAACTAGTACCAGAGCTCAGGAGTGTAAAGTTTGAGAAGCTACAGGAGTTAACTAGTACCAGAGCTCAGGAGTGTAAAGTTTGAGAAGCTGCAGGAGTTAACTAGTACCAGAGCTCAGGAGTGTAAAGTTTGAGAAGGGTGCAGGAGTTAACTAGTCCAGAGCTCAGGAGTGAAAAATTTGAGAAGCTACAGGAGTTAACTAGTACCAGAGCTCAGGAGTGTAAAAATTTGAGAAGCTACAGGAGTTAACTAGTACCAGAGCTCAGGAGTGTAAAGTTTGAGAAGCTGCAGGAGTTAACTAGTACCAGAGCTCAGGAGTGTAAAGTTTGAGAAGCTGCAGGAGTTAACTAGTACCAGAGCTCAGGAGTGTAAAGTTTGAGAAGCTACAGGAGTTAACTAGTACCAAGCTCAGGGGTGTAAAGTTTGAGAAGCTGCAGGAGTTAACTTGTACCAGAGCTCAGGAGTGTAAAGTTTGAGAAGCTGCAGGAGTTAACTAGTACCAGAGCTCAGAGTGTAAAGTTTTTATTAGCTGCAGGAGTTTTAAATAGTACCAGAGCTCAGGAGTGTAAAGTTTGGGGAAGCTGCAGGAGTTAACTAGTACCAAGCTCAGGAGTGTAAAGTTTTAGAAGCTGCAGGAGTTACTAGTACCAGAGCTCAGGAGTGTAAAGTTTGAGAAGCTGCAGGAGTTAACTAGTACCAGAGCTCAGGAGTGTAAAGTTTGAGAAGCTGCAGGAGTTAACTAGTACCAGAGCTCAGGAGTGTAAAGTTTGAGAAGCTGCAGGAGTTAACTAGTACCAGAGCTCAGGAGTGTAAAGTTTGGAAGCTGCAGGAGTTAACTAGTACCAGAGCTCAGGAGTGTAAAGTTTGAGAAGCTGCAGGAGTTAACTAGTACCAGAGCTCAGGAGTGTAAAGTTTGAGAAGCTGCAGGGGTTAACTAGTACCAGAGCTCAGGAGTGTAAAGTTTGAGAAGCGCAGGAGTTAACTATACCAGAGCTCAGGATGTAAAGTTTGAGAAGCTGCAGAGTTAACTAGTACCAGAGCTCAGGAGTGTAAAGTTTGAGAAGCTGCAGGAGTTAACTAGTACCAGAGCTCAGGAGTGTAAAATTTGAGAAGCTGCAGGAGTTAACTAGTACCAGAGCTCAGGAGTGTAAAGTTTGAGAAGCTGCAGGAGTTAACTAGTACCAGAGCTCAGGAGTGTAAAGTTTGAGAAGCTGCAGGAGTTAACTAGTACCAGAGCTCAGGAGTGTAAAGTTTGAGAAGCTGCAGGAGTTAACTAGTACCAGAGCTCAGGAGTGTAAAGTTTGAGAAGCTACAGGAGTTAACTAGTACCAGAGCTCAGGAGTGTAAAGTTGAGAAGCCAGGAGTTAACTAGTACCAAGAGCTCAGGAGTGTAAAGTTTGAGAAGCTGCAGGAGTTAACTAGTACCGAGCTCAGGAGTGTAAAGTTTGAGAAGCTCAGGAGTTAACTAGTACCAGGCTCAGGAGTGTAAAGTTTGAGAAAACTCAGGAGTTAACTAGTACCAGAGCTCAGGAGTGTAAAGTTTGAGAAGCTACAGGAGTTAACTAGTACCAGAGCTCAGGAGTGTAAAGTTTGAGAAGCTACAGGAGTTAACTAGTTTCCAGAGCTAGGATGTAAAGTTTGAGAAGCTGCAGGGGTTAACTAGTACCAGAGCTCAGGAGTGTAAAATTTGAGAACTCAGGAGTTAACTAGTACCAGAGCTCAGGAGTGTAAAGTTTGAGAAGCTGCAGGAGTTAACTAGTACCAGAGCTCAGGAGTGTAAAGTTTGAGAAGCTACAGGAGTTAACTAGTACCAGAGCTCAGGAGTGTAAAGTTTGAAAGCTCAGGAGTTAACTAGTACCCGAGCTAGAGTGTAAAGTTTGAGAAGCCCCAGGAGTTAACTAGTACCAGAGCTCAGGAGTGTAAAGTTTTTAGAAGCTGCAGGAGTTAACTAGTACCAGAGCTCAGGAGTGTAAAGTTTGAGAAGCTCAGGATTTAACAGTACCAAGCTCAGGAAAATGTAAGTTTGAGAAGCTCAGGAGTTAACTAGTACCAGAGCTCAGGAGTGTAAAAATTTGAAGCTACAGGAGTTAACTAGTACCAGAGCTCAGGGGTGTAAAGTTTGAGAAGCTACAGGAGTTAAGGCCAAGTCAGTTACCGCGTTTTCTAATAAAATATTATTTTTTTCCCAAAAAATAAACCCGGGGGGAGGGTTTCCCGGGGGGCAACGCCCCCCGGGCCCCGGGCTGTGACCAGGCCCTTTTCCCCTTTTTTACTAAACAATTTCTTTGTTTCTTTCGTAAGGTGAAGTCCAGGGCTTTCCTTTAAATTTATGGGTTAACCCTTTAAAAAATTTTTTAAAGACAAAACCCTAACCCCCGGGTGGGGGTAGAAACCCCCGTCAAGAATCTCAAAACCCAGACCCTCGCGTTAAACCCCCCTGGGCCAAAGGGAAACGTGTCATTACGATTTCTTTATCTTAACTGCCCTTTTTTGACAATTGTGTTGCAGAGGTGGAAAAAGCTCACTTGTACCCAAAACAATTGTCAACAAAGATTTTTAAATTTCTACCATGGAATTAAGGGAAAAACCTGGACTTCACCCACAAACAAAAAAAATTGATAGTAATTTTTTCCCCGGTAGATTATAGGAAAAAAAAACATGATATTGGGAAAAACCCGGGAAACTTCTCCAAAACCCACGGCCACACAGGGCAGAAAGCCCCGAGTGACATAATTACGACATAAAAAATACCAAAGGGAACTGACATGGGGGACAGGAAGTGTGTGTCCCGAAAACATTTTCCGGTAAATGAGGGGCACTGCTGGAAGTTATACGTAAAAAATGAGATGTAGGGATTTTTGGCATACTTAATTTTAGCCTTACAGAGGTCGGAAAATGGGAAAACAAAGTGGTAGAGGCAGAATTCCCTACATAAACTTTTAAAAATAGGTTTTGAAAGGCTCAGGCAGCCAAAAGCGTGATATACGGGGCCCCCCGAAGCTGAGACCAACTCTCGCATCCACAATTTGAAGAGTACAATTAAAGTGAGTAAACAACATCACTAGTACGAGCTTTTTTGGAGATACTGCTCCAGTAAAAACTCCAGTACCGGGGTCCTTTGGGACACAGTGGGAACCACCATTTACACTGGTCCACCCCACACACTCCCAAAAATGTGAATTGATCAGCTTTGGGGGTGGAGGGGAGGAGTTTTGGAGTTGGGGGGGCCCAAACCCCTCACCCCAAAACACTCCCCCAGTTGCCTACCTTAGCAAACACCTTTTCAGTGGGAGGGACCCCACGTTTATAGCCCTTGTTGTCCCAACACTGTGCTAGGGACACCAAAGGGTGGTGTAGCCCCTTTTTTTGTCCCATACGTGCAGCTAAAACCGTGGGGGTGGGAGCTCTTGTTGTCCACACCTCGTGCTAGCTACACCCTGGGTGGTGTACCCTTGTTGTCAAAACTTCTGCTAGCTACAAACCTGGGGGGGTGTAAACCCTTGTTTTTCCACACCTTTTGCTACTACAACCCTGGGGTGTACCCTTGTTGTCCACACCTTGTGCTAGCTAACCGTGGGTGGTGGGCCCCTTTTTGTCCACAACCCGGCTAGCTTAAAAACCGGGAAGATGTTTAAAAACTGTTATCCCACACCCAAAGTAGCTAAAACTATGTGTAGTGACACATCCCGTATCTACACCTCACCCAGCTACCCCAGGTTTTGGTGAAAAAATTTCCGCCACACCCGCAGATTAATCTTGCACAAACACAGTCACTTTTCACTGATTCATTTTAAAAACAACTAAAAAACCATATATGTGGGGGTAGCAACAACAACAAAACCAAAATATGTGGGGTAGCAACAACAACCTAAATGTGTTGGGGAGCAACAACAACCATATATGTGGTGGTAGCAACAACAACTTCAACCATATATGTGGTGGAAACCAACAACCATATAAAGTGGTGTAGCAACAACAACCATAAAAATGTGGGGGAGCAACCCAAAAACTATCAAACCCTATATTGGGGGGTAGCAACAACAAACCCCATATGTGGTGGTAGCAACAACAACCATATATTGGGGGGTAGCAAAAAAACAACCATATATGTGGTGGTAGCAACAAAACCCTATATGGGGGTGGTAGCCAAAAACCAAAATATGTTTGTGGGAGCCAAAAACCATAAAATGTGGTGCTTTCAAAAAACCATATAGTGGTTTGGGAGCAACAAACCCTAAAATGTGGTGGTACAACAACAACTATCAACCTTTTATGTGGTGGTAGCAACAACAAACTATCCCAAACCCTATATGTGGTGGTGCAACAACAAAAAATCAACCCTAAAGGGTGGAACAACAACAACCATTATGTGGTTTGGGAACCCAAAAACAACACATTGTGGTGGTAAACAACAACAACCCAAAGTGGTGGGGAAACAACCCCAAAAACCATATAGTGGTGGGAGCAAAAAGCAACCATATATTTTGGGGGTAGCAAAAACAACTACCCCACCATAAAGTGGTGGTAGCAACCCAAAAAACCCTATTTTTTGGTGGGAAACAACAACAACTATCTACCATATATGGGTGTAGCAACAACAACCATCAACCATATATGTGGTGGTGGGAACAACAAATAAAACCATATATGTGGTGGGAGCAACAACAACTATCAACCCCAAATTTTGGTTTGGGAGCAACAACAAATATAACAATATATGTTTGGTAGCAACAACAACAAACTACCATATAAAGGGGGTAGCAACAACACCCATCAAAACCCTATATGGGGACAACAACAACTACTACCATAAAGTGGTGGAAACAACAACCCAAAATCAACCATATATGGGGGGTAGTACAACAAAAAACTATCCAACCCCTATAGGTGGTGGGACAACAACAAATATAAACCTTTTATATGGTGGAAAACAACAACAAATATTTTACCCTATAGTGATGGTAGCAAAAAACAACTATCAACCTGTATGTATGGTAAACAAAAAAACAACTATCAACCAAAATAGTAGTTTGGGAGCAACAACAATCTTCAAATATGTTGGGGGTAGCAACAACAACTATCTACCATTTTATGTGGTGGGGAAGGGGAACAACAACCCATCAACCAAATAAATTTGGAGTAAAAAAAAAACAACCCATATATTTGGTGGTAAAAAAAAAACAAAACCAAAAATGGGGGAAGCAACAACAACATCAAACCCTATATGAGGGGAGCAACAACAACCAATTATGTAATGGTAGCCCCAATATCAACCTATAATGTGGGGGTACAACAACAACAAATAATTTCCCCAAAAACCCAAACCCTTAAGTGGGAGCAACAACAATATCAAACCCAAAAAGTGGTGGTAGCAACAACAACCTATTTCCCCAAACCCTATATGTGGGGGTAGCAACAACAACTACCCAAACCCTATATGGGTTTGGGAAAAAAAACCTTTTTAAACTATCAAAAAATGTGGTGGTAGCCAAACAAAAACTATCAACCCCAAAATGGTGGTACAACAAAAACATCCAAACCCTAAATGTGGGGTAAAACAACTTTTCCCCCCATATATGTGGTGGTAGCAAAAACAAAAACCACCCAAAACCCTTATGTGGGGCAAATACAACTATCAAACCCTATATGTGGTGGTTTTTAACAAAAACTATCAACCAATTTTGTGGGGTACAACAAAAAAACCAAACCCCAAAATGTGGGGGTAGCAACAACAACCAAACAAACCCTTTTGTGGGGGGCAACAAAAACTATCAAACCTATATGGGTTGGGGTAACCAAAATCAACCAAATTTTTGGGGGTACAACAACTAAACAACCCCCTTATGTGGGGGTTGCCCAAAACAACTATCAACCCTATATGTGGTGGGCAACAAAACTATCTTTCCAAAAGTGTTTTGGGGGTAAGCCCACAACCCTTTTTCTAACCAATATAAAAGTTTTTGGTTGAAACAACTATCAACCATATATGTGGTGGGGCACAAAAACATCCACCAATTGTGGGGGGTAGCCAAAAACAACTTTTCAACCCAAAAATGGTTTTGGGACACAACTTAAAACAACCTATTTGGGGGGTAGCAACTACAACTATCAACCATATAAGTGGTGGGGAGCAACAAAAAACCCATCAACCAAATATGTGGGGGGTAGCCCAAAAACTTTTAAAACCCCAAAAAAGGGGGGGTAAACAACCAAAATTTTCAACCTATATTTGGTGGGAGCACCAAAAACTATAAAACCCTTATGTGGTGGAGCAACAAAAAACTATAAAACCCCCTATTTTGGTGGAGCAACCAAATATCCAAAACCCTATAAATTTGGGGGTAGCAACTACAACTAAACCATTAAAGTGGTGGTAGCAACAACAACTATCAACCCTATATGTGGTGGGAGCAACACAACATCAACCCATATAGTGGTGGTAGCAAACAAAAACATCAACCCTTTTGGGGTGGAAACAAAAAACAACTATCAAACCCTATTGTGGGTACAACACAACTAAACAACCCTATATTTTGGAAACAACAACAACCAAAAAATAAAGTGGGTAAACAAAACCAACCCTCAACCATATATGGGTGGTAGCAAACAAACAAATAAATTCCCAAATAAAATTTTGTGTAGCAAAAACAACTATTTTAACCATATATTGGTGGGAGAACAACCCAAAATCAACCATATAAGTGGTGGGACAAAATTTCAACTAAACAACCATATATGTGGTGGTAGCCCAAAAAAACAAAAAATCAAACCCTATAGTTGGGGGTTGAATCAAACAACCAAAAATGTGGTGGGGAGCAACAAAAACTATCAAACCCTATTGGGGGGGGTAGCCCAAACAACCAAATATGGGTTTGGGAGCAACAACAACATCAAACCTTTTATGTGGTTTGGGAAGCAACAAAAACTATCAACCATATATGTGGGTAGCCCAAAAACAAATATTTAACCATAAAAAGTGGGGGTAGCAACAACAAAATCAACCATAAATGTGGTTTGGGACAACAAAAACTTCAACCTATAAAGTGGGTAGCAACAACAACTATCAACCATATATGTGGGGGTAGCAACTACAACTATAACCATATATGTGGGGGGTAGCAACTACAAAATCAACCAAATAAGTGGGGGTAGCAATACAACTATCAACCCCAAAAGTTTTAAGCAATAAAAACATAAACCAATTTTTTTAAAACAAATTAAATTTAAAATTTTTAGGCCCCCAAAACGAAATTTTTTACCTTCAATATTCCCTTTGTGGTGGGGTAAACCAATTTGTTTGGGAATAAATTTTTTCAAATTTTTGGTGGTTAACGGTTTTTTTTAGGAGGTTTGGGGGTGGGTGGGAAGGGGGTTTTTGGTGGGAGGTAGGGGGGGGTTGGAGGGGGGGTAGGCCGGGTTGTGGTGGTAGGCAGGGTTTGGGGGTGGGGTGGGTAGGGTAGGGGGTGGTGGGTAGGCAGGGGTTGGGGAAGGGTTTGGGGGTTTGGTAATTGTGGTGGTAGGGAGGGGTTTTGGTGGGTAAGGGGAGCGGGTTTTGGGGGGTAGGCAGGGTTGGGGGGGTGGTTTTGGCAGGGTTGTGATGGTAGGTTTGGGTTGTGGTGGTAGGGAGGGGTTTTGGTGGTAGGGGAGGGTTTTGGGGTAGGGAGGGTTTTGGGGTAGGCCGGGTTGTGGGGGTAGGCAAAGGGGTTTGGTGGTAGGCGGGTTTGGGGGGAGGCAAAAGGGGTTTTTGGGGGTAGGCAGGGTTTTTGGGGGTAGGCAGGGGGGGGGTGGTAGGGAGGGTTTTGGGGGAGGCAGGGTTTGGTGGTAGGTAGGGTTGTGGGGTAGGCAGGTTTTGGTGGTGGTGGGTTGGGGGTGGTAGGCAGGGTTTTTGGTGGGAAACCCGGGTTGTGTGGGAGGCCCCCGGGGTTTTGGTGGGAGGAAAGGGTTTTGGTGGAAAGGGAGGGGTTTTTGGTGGTGGGAGGGTTTTTTTTTGGGGGTAGGCAAAGGGTTTTTGGTGGTTTTGGGAAGGGTTGTGGGGTACAGGGTTTTGGTTGGGAGGGGGGGGGTTGGGGGGGTAGGCAGGGGTTTTGGGGGGTAGGGGAGGGGTTTTGGGGGAGGTAGGGGTTTTGGTGGGAGGCAAAGGGGTTTTGGGGGTAGGCAGGGTTTTGGTGGAGGTAGGGTTTTTGTGGTAGGGCAAAGGGGTTTTGGTGGTAGGGAAGGTTGTGGTGGTAGGCAGGGGTTTTGGTGGTAGGCAAGTTTGGTGGTAGGCCCGGGTTGGTGGGTAGGGAGGGTTTTTGATGGTAGGGAGGGTTTTGGGGTAGGCCAAGGGGTTTTGGTGGGAAGGGGGAGGGGTTTTTGGTGGTAGGCAGGGTTTTTTGGGGGTAAAGGGAGGGTTTTTTGGTGGTAGGGAGGGTTGTGGTGGAAGGGAGGGTTGGGGGGTGGGTAGGTAGGGGTTTTGGGGGGTAGGCAGGGTTTTGGTTTGGGAGGCAGGGTTGTGGTGGGAGGGAGGGTTGTGGTGGAAAGGCCCGGGTTTTTGGGGGGTAGGTAGGGTTTTGGGGGTAGGCAGGGGTTTTGGGGTAGGGAGGTTGTGGTTTGGGAAGGGAGGGGGTTTTGGGGGTAAAGGGAGGGTTGTGGGGGTAGGTAGAGTTTTTGGTGGGGGCAGGGGGGTTTGGGGGTGTAGGGGAGAGTTTTTTGGGGTAGGCAGGGTTGTGGTGGTAGGCAAAGGGGTGTGGTGGAAGGCAAGTTTTTTGGGGAGGCAGGGTTTTTGGGGGGGTAGGCAGGGTTTTGGTGGAAAGGAGGGTTGTGGGGGTAGGGAGGGTTTTGGGGGTAGGTAGGGTTGGGGTGGTTTGGCAGGGGTTTTTGGGGGTAGGTAGGGTTGGGGGGTAGGGAGGGTTTGGTGGTAGGGGGGTTGTGGTGGAAGGGAGGGTGTGGTTAGGGGGGTTGTGGGGGTAGGGAGGGGTTTTTTGGTAGGTAGGGTTGTGGTGGAGGGAGGGGTGGTGGGGAAAGGGAGGGTTGTGTGGTAGCAGGGTTTTGGTGGTAGGGAGGGTTTTGGGGGTTTGGCCCGGGTTGTGGGGGTAGAAAGGGTTTTGGGGGTAGGCGGGGTTGTGGGGGAAAGGGAAAGGGGTTTTGGTTGGGAGGGCAGGTTGTGGGGTAGGGAGGGTTGGGGGGTGGGAGGGGGGGTTTTGGTGGTAGGCAGAGTTGTGGTGGAAAACAGGGTTGTGGTGGTAGGCAGGGTTTTTGGTGGGCAGGGTTTTTGGTGGGAGGCAAGGGGGGTGGTGGGAGGCAGGGTTGTGGTGGTAGGAGGTTTTTTGGGGGGTAGGCAGGGTTTTGTGGTGGGAGGTTGTGGGGGTAGGGAGGTTTGGTTGATAGGGAGGGTTAGGTTGGGAGGCAGGGGTTTTGGTGGTTGGCAGGGTTGTGGGGGTAAAGGGAGAGTTTTGGTGGGTTAAAAGGCCCGGGGTTGGGGGGTGGTAGGGCCCCGGGGGTTTTGGGGGGAAGGGAGAGTTTGGTTTGGGGGTAGGCAGGTGTGGGGTAGGGAAATTGTGGGGGGTAGGCAGAGTTGTTGGGGGTAGGGAGGGTTTTGGTGGTAGGAGGGGTTTTGGTGGGGAGGCCGGGTTTTTGGTGGAGGTGGGTTTTTGGTGGGACAATTTTTGGGGGGAGGCAGGGGTTTGGTGGTAAGGCAGGGTTTTTGGTGGCAAAGGTTTGGGTTTTGGGGGGTAGGCCGATTTTTTGGGGGTAGGCAGGGGTTTTTGGAGGTAGGCAAAGGGGTTTGGGGGTAGGCAGGGGGTTTTGGTGGTAGGCAGGGTTTTGGTGGTAGGTAGGGTTTGGTGGGGGCAGAGTTGTGGGGGTAGGGGGAGGGTTGTGGTAATAGCAGGGTTTTGGGGGTAGGTAGGGTTTTTTGGGGTAGGGAGGTTGTGGGGGTAGGGAGGGGTTTTGGTGGTAGGCAGGGTTTTGGGGGGTTTGGCAAAGGGGTTTTGGGGGGTAGGGAGGGTTGTGGGGGAAAGGGAAGGGGTTGTGGTTGGGAGGTAGGGGTTTTGGTGGTAGGCAGGATAAGGTGGTAGGCCCGGGGTTTTGGGGGTAGGGAAAGGGTTTTTGGTGGGAGGCAGGGTTTTGGGGGGGAGGCAGGGGTTGGGGGTGGTAGGCAGGGTTGTGGGGTAGGCAGGGTTGGGTGGGAGGTAGGGTTTTGGGGGGGTAGGCAGAAATTTGGGGAGTAGGGAGGGGTTTTTGGCAATAGGCAGGGTTGTTTTTGGTAGGCCCGGTTTTGGTGGAAACAGATTTTTGGTGGAAGGCCCGGGTTTTTTTTTGGGAGGCAGGGTTTTTGGTGGTAGGCAGGGTTTGGTGGTAGGCAGGGGTTTGGTGGTAGGCAAAGGGTTTTGGTGGTAGGTAGGGTTTTTTGGTGGTGGCAAATTAAAAGGGGGAAAGGGAGGGTTTTTGGTGGGAGGCAGGGGTTTGGTGGAAGGGGGGGGTTTTGTGGGGGGTAGGCCCGGTTTTTGGGGGTAGGCAGGGTTTTGGGGGAGAGGCAGGGTTGTGGTGGTAGGAAAGGGGTTTGGGGGGTTTGGCAGGGGGGTGGTAGCAGGGTTGTGGTGGTAGGTAGGGTGTGGTTAAACAGAGTTTTAAAGGGGAGCAGGGTTTTTGGGGGGTAGGGAAAGGGGGGTGGTGGTAGGGAGGGGTTTTGGTTTTAGGGAGGGGGTTTTGGTTTGGGAGGGAGGGGTTTTGGTTGGGAGGGAGGGTTTGGTGGTAGGGAGGGGTTTTGGGGGGTAGGGAGGGGTTTTGGTGGGAGGCAGGGGTTTTGGTGGGAAGGGGAGGGTTTTGGGGGGTAGGGGAGGTTTTTGGTGGTAGGCAGGGGTTTTGGTGGTAGGGAGGGTTTTTGGGGGGTAGGCAGAGTTAAGGTGGTACGCAGGGTTGTGGTGGAGGCAAGGGGGTTTTGGGGGGAAACCCGGGTTTTTGGAGGGGAGGGAGGGTTGTGGGGTTTTAGGCAGGGTTTTTGGTGGTAGGGGGGTTTGGTGGGAGGGAAAGGGTTTTTGGTGGTAGGCAGGGTTGTGGTGGTAGGCCCGGGGGAAAGGGGGTAGGTAAAGGGTTTTTGGTGGTAGGCAGGTTGTGGGGGTAGGCAGGGGTTTTGGGGGTAGGCAGGGTTGTGGTGGGAAAGGCCGGGTGTGGTGGTTTTGCAGGGTTTTGGTGGGAGGGGGGTTTTTAGTGGTAGGCAGGGTTGTGGGGGGTAGGCAGGGTTGTGGGGGTAGGCAGGGTTGGTGGTAGGTAGGGTTGGGGGTAGGGGATTTTTTGGTGGGAAAGGGAGGGTTGTGGGGAAGGCAGGGGTCTTGGGGGTAGGCAGGGTTCTGGTGGTAGGGAAAGGGTTTTTGGGGGTAGGGAGGGGTTTGGTGGGGAGGCGGTTGGGGGGGGGGGAAAATAGGGGGTGGTGGTAGGGAGGGTTTTTTTGGTGGTAGGGAGGGTTTGGGGGTGGTAGGGAGGGGTTTTGGTGGGAGGCAGGGTTGGGTGGTAGGGGGAGGGAATTGGTGGGAGGGAGGGGGTGGTGGTAGGGTTTTTGGGGGTGGGGAAGGGTTTTGGTGGTAGGCAGGGTTTTTGGGGTTGGGAGGGTTGTGGTGGTAGGGAGGGTTGTGGGGTAGGTAAAGGGGTTTTTGGTAGGCAGGGTTTGGGGGTAGCAGGGTTGTGGTGGAGGCCCGGGTTGTGGTGGCGGTAGGGTTGTGGTTGGGAGGCAAGTTTTTGGGGGTAGGCCGGGGTTTTGGGGTAGGGGAGGGGTTGGGGGTGGTAGGGAGGGTTTTGGTGGTAGGAAAGGGGGGGGGTGGTAGGGCAGAGTTTGGTGGTAGGCAGGGTTTTGGGGAAAAGGCAGGGTTGTGGGGAGGTAGGGTTGTGGTGGTAGGCCAAATTGTGGGGTAGGCAGGGGTTTTGGGGGTAGGGAGGGTTTTTGGGGTAGGGAGGGGGTGGTGGTAGGCCCGGGTTTTTGGTGGTAGGGAGGGGGTTTTGGGGGTAGGTATATTTTTGGTGGTAGGGAGGGTTTGTGGTAAGCAGGGGTTTTGGTTTTTTTGGCAGGGTTTTTTGGGTAGGGAGGTTGGTTTTGGGGAGGCAGGGGTTTTGGTGGTAGGCCGGGGTTTTTGGGGGTAGGCCGGGTTTTTGGTGGTAGGGAGGGGTTTTGGGGGTGGAAGGGGGGGGTTTTGGTTGGGAGGGAGAGTTTGGTGGAAAGCAGGGTTGGTAATAGGGAGGGGTTTTTTGGTAGGCAGGTTGTGGTGGTAGGGCAGAGTTTTGGTGGGAGGGGAGGGTTTGGTGGTAGGCAGGGGTTTTTGGGGGTAGGGGAGGGTTGGGTGGTAGGCAAGGGTTTTTGGTGGTAGGGAGGGGTTTTGGGGGTAGGTAGGGTTTTGGGGGTAGGCAGAGTAAGGTGGTAGGCAGGGTTGTGGTGGAAAGGGAGGGTTTGGTGGTAGGCAGGGTTTTGGTTGGGAGGGAGGGTTGTGGTGGTAGGCAGGGGTTTGGTAGTAGGCAGGGTTTTTGGTGGGGAGGCCGGTTTGGGTGGTAGGGGGGTTGTGGGGGTAGGCAGGGGGTTTTGGGGGTAGGGAGGGTTTTGGGGGTAGGGAAGTTTTAAAGGGGGTTTGGAGGGTTTTTTTGGGGGTAGGCAGGGTTGGGTGGGAGGCAGGGGTTTTGGGTTTTAGGGAGGGTTTGGTGGGAGGAGGGTTGGGGGTGGGGAGGCAGGGTTTTTTGGTGGTAGGGAAGGTTTTTGGTGGTAGGCAGGGTTTGTGGTGGGAGGCAGGGTTTTGGTGGTAGGCAGGGGTTTTGGGGGTAGGCAGGGGTTTTGGGGAAGGGAGGGTTGTGGTTAGGGAGAAATTAAGGGAAGGCCAAAGGGGTTTTGGTGGGGAGGGGGGTTTGTGGTGGGAGGCGGGTTTTGGGGCCCGGCATGGGTTGGGGGGTTCTAGGCAGGGTTGTGGTGGTAGGCAGGGTTG
Organism: Cherax quadricarinatus; assembly: GCF_026875155.1. Classification (NCBI taxonomy): domain Eukaryota; kingdom Metazoa; phylum Arthropoda; class Malacostraca; order Decapoda; family Parastacidae; genus Cherax; species Cherax quadricarinatus. The sequence goes on along the minus strand of NC_069413.1, from coordinate 14,630,098 downwards.
TGGTGGTAGGCCCGGGTTGTGGGGGAAGGGCAGGGTTGTGGTGAGGGAAAGGGTTTTAGGGGGGGTAGGTAGGGTTTTTGGTGGAAAGGGAGAGTTGTGGTGGGAGGCAGGGTTGTTTGGGGGTAGGAAAGGGGTTTTGGTGGTAGGCAGGGGTTTTGGTGGTAGGCAGGGTTGTGGTGGTACCGGGGTTTGGTGTAGGCAGGGTTGTGGTGTGGCAGGGTTTTTGGGGAAGGGAGGGTTTTGGTGGGTTTGGGAGAGTTGGGTGGAAAGGCAGGGTTTTTGGGAAAAACAGGGTTTTGGGGTAGGCCGGGTTTTTGGGGTGGCAAAGGGGTTTTGGTGGTAGCAGGGTTTTTGGTGGGAGGCAAGGGTTTTTGCTGGTAGGTTGGGTTTGGGGAGGCCCGGGTTTGTGGTGGGAGGGAGGGTTTTTGGGGGGTTTGGGAGGGTTGTGGGTAGGGAGGTTGTGGTGGTAAGGGAGGGGTTTTGGTGGGAGGCCGGGTTTTGGTGGCAGGTAGGGGTTTTGGTGGAAAGGTGATTTGTGGTGGTAGGCAGGGTTGTGGAGGTAGGGAGGGGTTTTGGGGGTAGGCCCGGGGTTTTGGGGGTAGGGGAGGGTTTTGGGGGGTGTAGGGGTTTTGGGGGGTAGGCAGAGTTTTTGGTGGTTTGGGGGGGTGGGAAAAGGGAGGGTTGTGGTGGGAGGTAGGGGTTTTGGGGTAGGGGAGAGTTGTGGTGGATAGGGTTGTTGGTGGTAGGGAGGGGTTTTGGGGGGAAGGGAGGGTTGTGGGGTTAAAGGGAGGGTTGTTGGTTGGAAAGGGAGGGTTTTTGGGGGTAGGGGAGGGGTTTTGGGGGTAGGCCCGAGGGTTTAAAGGGGTAGGCCGGTGTTTTGGGGGAAGGGAGGGTTGGGGGGTTTGGGAGGGTTGTTTGGGGGTAGGCAGGGGGTTTTGGTGGGGAGGCAGGGTTTTGGTGGTAGGCAGGGTTGTGGGGGAAGGGGTGTTGTGGTGGGAGGGAGAGTTTTTGTAGTAGGCAAGGGGTTTTGGGGGGTAGGGAGGGGTTTTTGTGGTAGGGAGGGTTTGGGGGTAGGGAGAGTTTTGGAGAACAGGGGTTTTGGGGGAAGGCAGGGTTTTGGTTTTTTGGCAGGGTTTTGGGGGTAGGGAGGGGTTTTGGTGGGAGGCGGGTTATGGTGGTAGGTAGGGTTGTGGGGGTAGGCAGAGTTAAGGGGGTAAAGGGAGGGGTTTTGGGGGTAGGCAAAAGGTTTTGGGGTAGGGGAGGGGTTTTGGTGGTAGGGAGGGTTTTTGGTGGTAGGCAGGGTTTGGTAGTAGGCAGGGGGTTTTGGGGGGTAGGGGAGGGTTTTTTGGGGGAGGGGGGGGTTTTTGGTGGAAGGAGGGGTTTTTTGGGGAGGGAGGGTTGTGGGGGGTAGGCAGAGTTAAGGTGGGAGGCAGGGTTGGGGGTTTGGGAGGCAGGGTTGTGGGTAGGTAGGGTTTTTGGTTTTTAGGGAAAGGGTTTTTTGGTGGAAAGGGAGGGTTGTGGGGGGTAGGCCCGGGGTTTGGGGGGTTTGGGGAGGGGTTTTGGGGGTAGGGAGGGTTGTGGTGGTAGGCAGGGTTTTGGGGGTAGGGAGGGTTTTTGGTGGGAGGCAGGGTGTGGTGGGAGGGAGGTTGTGGTGGTAGGTAGGGTTGTGGGAGGGAGGCAGAGTTAAGGTTGGGAGGCAGGTGGGGGGTGGGAGGCAGGGGGGTGGTTTAGGGGGGCAAGGGTTGTGGTTCTAGGCGGGGTTTGGTGGTAGGGAGGGTTGTGGGGGTGGGGAGGGTTTTGGGGGTTAGGCAGGGTTTTTGGTGGTAGGGAGGGTTGGGGTGGAAAGGGGGGTTGTGGTGGTAGGCCAAAGGGGGGGGGCAGGGGGGTGGAAGGGAGGGTTGGTGGTAGGGAGGGTTTTGGGGGTAGGCCAGGGTTGGTGGTAGGCAGGGTTAGTGGTTTGGGGGAAGGGGTTTTGGTGGGAAAGGGAGGGTTGTGGGGTAGGGGAGGGTTTTGGGGGTGGTAGGGTTTGTGGTGGTAGGGAAAAGTTTGGTGGGAGGCAGGGTTGTGGTGAAAAGGCAAAGGGGGCTGGGGGGTAGGGGGGAGGTTCCGGTGGGAGGCCCGGGTTACTGGGGGGAAAGGGGGTTTGGGGGGTAGGGGAAGGGGTTTTGCTGGAAAGGAGGGGGTTTTGGGGGTAGGCAGGTTTGGTGGTAAGGCCCGGGTTGTGGGGGGTAGGCAGGGGTTTTGGTTTGGGAGGCAGGGGTTTTGGTTTGGGAGGGAGGGGTGTTTTGGGAGGCAGGGTTGTGGTGGTAGGGTTGGGTGGGAGGGAAGTTGTGGGGGGGTAGGCAGGGGTTTTTTGGGAGGAAGGGGTTTTGTTGGGGAGGCAGGTTGGGGGTGGTAGGTAGGGTTTTTGGGGTAGGCGGGTTGTGGGGGTAGGGGAGGGTTTTGGGGGGTAGCAGGGGTTTTGGGGGGCAGGTAGGGTTTTTGGTGGAAAGGGAGAGGTGGGGTAGGGCCCGGGTTTTGGGGTAGGGAGGGGTTTTGGGGGTAGGGAGGGTTGTTTTGGTAGGTAGGGTTGTGGTGGTAGGGAGAGTTGTGGGGTAGGGGGGGTTGTGGTAAAAGGCAGGGTTGTTTTGGTGGGAGGGTTTTTGGTGGTAGGCAGAGTTGTGGTGGTAGGCAGGGTTTTGGTTTGGGAAAGGGAGGGGTTTTGGTGGTAGGGAGGGGTTTGGTGGTAGGCAGGGGGTTGGGTGGGAGGCAGGGTTGTGGTTGGAGGTATTGTGGGGGTAGGGAGAGTTTAAGGTGGTAAGCAGGGTTTGTGGGGTAGGCAGGGTTTTGGTGGTAGCAGGGTTTTGGTGGTAGGCAGGGTTTTTGGGGGGTAGGCAGGTTGTGGGGGGTAGGAGGGTTGTGGTGGTAGGCAGGGTTGTGGTTTTTTTGGGGGGTTGTGGTGGTAGGGAGAGTTGTGGGGGGTAGGCAGGGTTGTGGTAAAGGCAGGGTTTTTTGGTAGGGGGGGGAGGGGTTTTGGTGGAGGAGAGTTGTGGTTTGGAAGGGAGGGTTGTGGGTAGGCAGGGTTGGGGTAAGGGAGGGTTTTTGGTGGTAGCAGGGGTTTTGGTGGGAAGGGAGGGTTAGGGGGTAGGTAAGGGGTTTTGGTGGAAGGGAAGTTAAGGGGGGGAGGGCAGGGTTTTGGGGTACAGGGTTGGGGGGTGGGAGGCAGGGTTTTGGTGGTAGGGAGGGGTTTTTGGGGGTAGGCAGGTTTTGGTAGAAAGGGAGGGGTTTTGGTGGGGAGGCAGGGTTTTGGGGTAGGGAGGGTTGTGGTGGAAGGCCCGGGTTGTGGTTTTAGGTGGGTTGTGGGGGTAGGCAAGTTTTAAAGGGGGTTTGGTAAAGGGGGGTGGTTTGGAGGGAGGGTTTGGTGGTAGGCAGGGGTTTTGGGGGCAGGCAGGTTGTGGGGGTAGGCCGGTTGTTTGGGGGAAAGGGGGAAAGGGGTTTTGGTGGAAGGGGAGGGGTTTTGGTGGTAGGCAGGGTTGTGGGTAGGAAGGGGGGTTTTGGGGGTAGGGAAAGGGGTTTTGGGGAGGCAGGTTGGTGGTAGGTAGGGGTTTTGGTGGGGAGGCCGACTTAAGGTGGTGGCAGGGTTGTGGGGGGTAGGCAGGGGTTGGGGGTAGGCAGGTTGTGGTGGCAGGCAGGGGTTTGGTTCTAGGGAGGGTTGTTTGGGGGTAGGCAGGGGTTTTGGGTAGGCAGGGTTTTTGGGGTAGGGGGGGTTTTGGTGGTTGGGGAAGGGGGGGGGTTAGGTGGTAAGGGAAAGGGGGTGGGGGGTAGGCAGATTGTGGGGGAAAGGGGGGTTTTGGTGTTTGGCCAGGGTTTTTGGTGGTAGGCAGGGGTTTTTGGGGGTAGGCAGGGTTGTGTGGTAGGGAGGGGGTTGGGGTGGAGGCAGGGTTGTGGGTTGGGAGGGAGGGTTTTGGGGTTTGGGAGGGTTTTGGGGGTAGGCAGAGTTGTGGTGGGAGGCAGGGTTTTGGTGATAGGCAGGGTTTTTGGGGGTAGGCAGGGTTTTGGTGGAGGCCAAAGGGGTTTTGGGGGTAGGGAGGGGTTTTGGTGGAAAGGGAGGGTTTTGCCCGGTAGGTAGGGTTTTGGTGGTGGCAGGTTTTTTGTGGTAGGCCCGGGTGGGGGTGGTAGGGAGGGGTTTTGGGGGTAGGCAGGGTTGTGGTGGGAAAACAGGGATTGGTGGGAAGGGAAGGGGGTTTTTGGAGGGTTTTGGTGGGGAGGCCCAAATTTTTGGGGGTAAACAAAGGGTTTTAGTGGTACTTTGGGGGTTTTGGGGGTAGGCCCGGTTTGTGGTGGTAGGGGAGGGTTTTTGGTGGGAGGCAGGGTTTTTGGGGGGTAGGCCAAAAAAAAAAAAAAAAAAAAGGGGAAAAAGGGGGGCCCAAAAAAAAATTTTTGGGAAAAAAAAAAAAACAAAAAAAAGGGGGGGGGCCCGGGGGGGGGGGGGGGGGGAGGGGGGGGGGGGGGGGGGAAAAAAAAACAAAAAACAAAAGGGGTTGGGGGTGGGAGGGAAGGGTTTGGTTGGGAGGCAAGGGGGTTGGGGGGTAGGCAAGGGTTTTGGGGGTAGGCGGTTTTGGGGGTTGGCAAAAAGGGGGTGGGGGTGGTAGGGGGGGAAAAAAAAAAAAAAGGCAGGGGTTGGGGGTGGAGGGGGGGGCAGGGTTTTGGGGGGTAAGCAGGGTTTTTTTGGTGGGGGAGGCCCGGGAAAATTTGGTTGGGAGGCAAAGGGGTTTTGGGGAGGAAGGGGTTTTGGTGGAAAGGGAAAAATTAAAAACCAAAGGGAGGGGGGAGAGGGTTTTGGTGGTAAAGGGATTAGGGGTTAAGGGTTGTGGGGTAAAAGGGGGGAGGGGGGGGAACAAGGGGGGGGGGGGTTGTGGGGTAAAGGGGGCGGAGAAAAGGGGATAAAAAAAAAAGGGAAAATTGGGGAAAGGGGGGCAAGGGTTTTGGTGGTGGGCCCCAAAAACCCCGCCGGAGGGGGAAAAGGGGGGGAAAAAAAAACCGGGGGAAAAAAAAGGGTTTTTGGGTGGGAGGGAGGGGGTTTTTTGGGGAGGGAGGTTTTGGTGGTGGGAGGGAGGGGGGGTTTGGGTTTTGGGGGTAGGCGGGTTTTGGGGGTAGGCAGGGTTGTGGTGGGAAAGGGGTTTTTTGGTGGAGGCAAAAGGGGGAAAAGGGGGGGGGGGTTTTTTGGGGGGGGAAAGGGTTTTTTGGGGGGGGGGGAAAAAAGGGGGGGGAAAGGGGGGGGGGGAAAAGGGGGGGGTTTTTTTGGGGGGGGTTTGGGGGGGGGGGGGGGGGGGTTTTTTGGGGGGGGGGGGGGGCCCCAGGGTTTTGGGAAAGGGGGGTTTTGGGGGGGGGGGAAAGGGGGGTTTTTTGGGGGGGGGGGCCCCCCAAAAAGGGGAAAAAAAAAAAAAAAAAAGAAAAAAAAAAAAAAAAAAAAAAACCCCAAAAAAAAAAAAAAAAAAACAGGAAAAAAAAAAAAAAAAAAAAAAAAAAAAAAAAAAAACAAAAAAATCAAAAAAAAAAATTAAAAAAAAAAAAAATTAAAAAAAGTTTTTCCCCAAAAAATTTTTTTTTAAATTTGGGGGGGGAAAAACCCCCTTTGGGGGGGGGAAAATTTTTTCCCGGGTTTTTTAAAAGGCCAGAAAAGGGGGGGAAAAAAAAAAAACCAAAAAGGGGGGGGAAAAGGGGGAAAAAAAAAAAAAGGGTTTAAAAAAAAAGGGGGGGGTTTTTTAAAAAAAGGGGGGGGTTTTTTTTGGGGGAAAAAAGGGGGTTTTTTCCCCTTTTTTAAAAAATTTTTTTAAAAAATTGGGTTTAAAAAAATTTGGGGGGAAAAAAAAAAATTTTTTAAAAAATTTTTTGGGGGAAAAAAAAAAAAAGGGAAAAAAAAAATTTTTTAAAAAAATTTTTAAAAAAACTTTGGGGAAAAAGGGGGGGAAAAAAAAACCCCCCGGGGGGGGGTTTTTTTTTTTGGGGGGGGAAAAAAGGGGGTTTTTAAAAAAAAAAAAACCCAAAAAAAATTTTAAACCCCCCAAAAAGGGGAAAACCCTTTTTAAAAAAAAAAAAAAATTTTTTAAAAAAAAGGGAAAAAACCTTTTTTAAAAAAAAAACCCCCCCGGGGGGGAAAAAAAAAAAGGGGAAAAAAAAAAAAAGGGGCCCAAAAACCCCCCCCAAAATTTTGGGGGGTTTTTTGGAAATTAAAATTTTTTTGGGGGGGGTTTTTTTTTTTTAAAAATGGGGGGCCCCCCCCTTTTTTTTTTTGGAAAAAAGGGGGGGCCCTTTTTTTTCCCCCCCAAAAGGGGTTTTTTTTAAAAAAACCGGGGGGCCCCTTTTTTTCTGGAAAGGGGGCCCCCCCCTTTTGGGCCCCGGGGGCCCCCCCAAAAAAATTTTCCCCCCACCTTTAAATTAAAAGGGGGGGGGGGGGGGGGTTCCCCCCCCAAAAATTAAAATTTTTTTAAAAAAAAAAAGGGGGGTTTTCCCTTTTTCCCCCCTTTCCCCAAACCAAGGGGGGAAAACCCCCCCGGGTTTTTTCCCCCCCCCGGGGAAATTTTTTAAAAAAAAAAAATTTTTTTAACCCCGGGGGCCCCCTTTTTTCCCCCAAAAAAAAAGGGGGGGGGGGGGCCCTTTTCCCCAAAATTTTTTAAAAAAAAAATTTTTTTTTGAAAAATTTTTTTTTTTTTAAAAAGGGGGAAAAAACCTAAAAATTTTTTAAAAAAAATTTTTTTTTAAAAAAAAAAATTTTGGGGGAACAACCCTTTTTTTTGGGGGGAAACCCCCTTTTTTTAAAAAAAAAGGGTTTCCCCCAAAAAAAATTTTTTTTAAAAATTTTTTAAAAAAAAACCAATTTTGGGGGGTTAAAAAAAAACCAAATTTGGGGGGAAAAAAAATTAAAAAGTGGGGGAAAAAAAAAAAATTTTTTGGGGGAAAAAAACAACCTATTTGGGGGGAAAAAAAAAAAATTTTTTTTAAAAAAAAAAAAAAAAAAGGGTTTTAAAAAAAGGGGGGAAAAAAAAAATATTTTGGGGAAAAAAAAAATTTTTGGTGGGAAAAAAAATTTTTAAAAAAATATTTGGGGGAGAAAAAAAAAAAAAAAACCCCCCTAATTTTTGGGGGGGGAAAAAAAATTTTTAAAAAATTTTAAAAAAAAAATAAACCCCAAAAAAAAAAAAAAAAAAAAAAAAAAAAATTTTTTTTTAAAAAAAAAAAGGGGGGTTAAAAAAAACCCCCCTTTTAAAAAAAAGGGGGGGGAAAAAAACCAAAAATTTTTGGGGGGGAAAAAAACTACCCTAAAAAGGGGGAAAAAAAAAAAAATTTTTTTTTTAAAAAAAAAAAATTTTTTTTTAAAAAAAAAAAAAAATTTTTTGGGGGGAAAAAAAAAAAATTTAAAAAAAAAACCCAAAAAAAAAACCCCCCCCCAAAAAAAAAAAAAGGGGGGGGCCCCCCAAAAAAAAAAAGGGGGGAAAAACAACCCAAAAAAATTTTGGGGGTAAAAAAAAAACCTTTTTTTAAAAAAAAAAAAACCAAAAAAAAAAAACAAAAAATTATTCCCCCCCCTTTTAAACCCCAAAAAATTTTAAAAAAAAAAAAAAACCCCCCCCAAAAATTTGGGGAAAAAAAAATTTTTAAAAAAAAATTTTAAAAAAAAAAAATTTTTTTCCCCCCTTTTTGGGGGGAAAAAAAAACCAAAAATTTTTAAAAAAAAAAAAAACCCCCTTAAAAGGGGGGAAAAAAAAAAAAAATTTTTAAAAACCCCAAAAAAAAAAAAAAATTTTTTTTTAAAAAAAAAAAAAACCCCCCCCAAAAAAAAAGGGGGAAAAAAATTTTCCCCGGGGGAAAAAAAATTTTAAAAAAAAAAATTTTTTAAAAAAAAAAAAAAAACCCCCCCCAAAAAAAAAAAAAAACCCCTTTTTTTTTAAAAAAAAAAAAGGGGGGAAAAAAAAAACCCCCCTTTTTTTAAAAAAAAAAAAAAATTTTTTTTTTGGGAAAAAAAAAAAAAAATTTTTTTTTTGGGGGGGGGGGGGTTTTTTTTTTTTTTTTTTTAAAAAAAAAAAAACCCAAAAAAATTTGGGGGGGGGAAAAACAAAAAAATTTTTTTAAAAAAACTTATCTCCCTAATTGGGGGGGAAAAAAAAAACCTTTTTTTTTTAAAAAAAAAAAACCCCCCCCCCCAATTTTTTTTAAAAAAAAAAAAAACCCCCAAAAAAAAAATTTTTAAAAAAAAAAAAAAAAAAAAAAATTTTTGGGGGAAAAACAAAAACCCAAATTTTTTAAAAAAAAAAATTTTTTTTTTAAAAAAACCAAAAGGGGGGAAAAAAAAAACCCCAAAAATTTTTTTTTACAACCCAAAAAAAAAAAATTTTTTTTTTAAAAAAAAACCTTTAAAACCCAAAAGTGGGGGGCCCCTTTAAAATATTTTGGGGGAAAAAAAAAAACCCTTTTTGGGAAAACAAAAAACCCCCTTTTTTTGGGGCCCCCCCCCCCCAAATTTTGGGGAAAAAAAAAAATTTTGGGGGGGAAAAACAACTATTTTTATTTGGGGGGCCAAAAAAACCCCCCAAATTTGGGGGGCCCCAAAAAAAAATTTTTTTTGGGAAAAAAAAAAAAACCAAAAATTTTAAAAAAAAACCAAAAATTTTTTAAAAAAAAAAAAATTTTTTTTTCCCCCCAAAAAAAATATTTGGGGGGGGAAAAACAACAAAAAAAATTTTTTTTTTCCCCAAAAACCCCCCAAAAAAGGGGGGAAAAAAAACCCAAAAAAAAGGGGGGAAAAAAAATTAAAAAAAAATTTTGGGGGAAAAAAAAAAAAAAAAAAAACCCCTTTTTTTTTTTTCCCCAAAAAAATTTTGGGGGAAAACAACTAAATTTTCCAAATTTGGGGGGGGAAAAAAAATTTAACCTTTTTGGGGGGAAAAAAAAACCAAAATTTTGGGGGGACCCCCCAAAAAAAAAAATTTTTGGGGAAAAAAAAAAAATTTTTTGGTGGGAAAAAAACCAAAAATTAAAAATTTTGGTTAAAATACAACTTAACCCTTTTTTCCCAAAAAAATTTTAAAAAAAATTTTTTTTCCCCCCAACAAAAATTTTTTTTTTGGGGGAACCCTTTTAAAAAAAAGGGGGGGAAAAATTTTTTAAAAAATTTTTGGGAAAAAATTTTTTTTTAAAAAATTTTTTTTGGGGGGGGGAAAAATTTTTTTCCCGGGGGTTTTTGGGGGGGGGGGGGGGAGGGGTTGGGGGTGGGAGGGGTTGGGGGTGGGGGGTTGGGGGGGGGTTTGGGGGGGGGTTTTGGGGGGGGGGTTTTGGGGGAGGTTTGGGGTTTTGGGGGGTAGGCCGGGTTTTGGGGGGGGGGGGGTGGGGGGGGGGTTTTTTGGGGGGGGGGTTTGGGGGGGGGTTTTGGGGGGGGGGTTTGGGGGGTAAAGGGAAAGGGTTTGGGGGGGGGGTTTTGGGGGGGGTTTTTTTGGGGGGGGGTTTTGGGGGGGGGGTTTGGGGGGGGGGGGTTTTTGGGGGGGGTGGGGTGGGGGGTTGGGGGGGGAAGGGGGGGGGGGGGGGGGGAGGGGGGGTGGGGGGGGGGGGGGGGGGTTTGGGGGGGGGGTTTTGGGGGGGGGGGGGTGGGTTTTTTGGGGGGGGGGGGGTTTTGGGGCAGGCAGGGTTGGGGTGGTGGGCAGGTTGTGGTGGTAGGCAGGTTATGCAGGTCGACAGGTTGTGGTGGTAGCAGGTTGTTGTGGTAGGCAGGGTTTTGATGGCAGGCAGGATTGTGGTGGTAGGCAGGGTTGTGATGGCAGGCAGGGTTGTGGTGGTAGGCAGCGTTGTGGTGGAAGGCAGGGATGTTCTGATAGGCAGGGTTGTGGTGGCAGGCAGGGTTTTGGTGGTAGGCAGGGTGGTGGTAGGCAGGGTTGTGGTGGTAGGCACGGTTGTGACGGTAGGCAGGGTTGTGGTGGTAGGCAGGGTTATAACAGTAGGAAGGGTTGTGATGGCAGGAAGGGTTGTCGTGGTAGGGTTGTCGGTGCTGTTGTGTTAAGGTAAGCACGGCAAGGTTATGGTGGCAAGCCATGCAGGGTTGTAGTGGTAACCATGGCAGGGTTATGGTGGCACGCTCTTTCAGAGTTGTAGTGGTAAGCATGGCAGGGTTATGGTGGCAAGCCATGCAGGGTTATAGTGGTAACCATGGCAGGGTTATGGTGGCAAGCTCTTTCAGAGTTGTAGTGGTAAGCACGGCAGGGTTGTGGTGGCAAGCTCTTTCACATTTGTGGTACTGCTGGCAACATTATGGTGGCAGGGTAATGATAGCAGGGCTGTCAATTATGGTGGCAGGGTAGTATCAGACTTGTGGTGGAAGTCTGGTAAGGTTGTGGTGTCAAACAGGTTAAGATAATTTCAAGGTTGTACTGGCAGGGTGGCAACCTTTTGGTGGGGAGGTTTTCGAGGCAGTTTTGGCAGGGATGTGGCAGCAGGGTTGTGGTGGTAGAACTGGTAGGGTTGAAACTGCAGGTCTTCTAGTGTTGTGGTAGCAGGTTGGCAAAGTTGTAGTAGCAGGGTTGTAATAGGAGCGTTGTGATGGCAGGGGTGGGTTTATGGCGGCAGGATTATGACGGCAGTATCGTGGTGGCAGGATTATGGCGACAGGGTTGTGGTGGGAGGATTATGGCGACAGGGTCGGGTGGCAGGATTATGGCGGCAGGGTGGTGACGACAGGATTGACGGCAGGGTCGTGGTGGCAGAATTATAAACGGCAGGATTATGAAGGAAGGTGACGGTGGCAGAGGTGAAGAATAAAGAGCAGCAGGGTCGTGGTGGCAGGATTATGACGGAAAGGTGGGGTGGCGGCAGGGGTGGCATAATCATGGTGGCAGGATTCCGGCAGGATGGGGCGGCGGGACTGAAGGCAAGGTGGTGGGGGGAAGGGGATGATTGAATCATGACGGCAGGGTAGTGGTGACATAATCACGCGCAGGGTAGTGGTGGCAGACAGGGGGCGGTGAAAGGAGCACAATGGTCCTGAGCAAAGTTTTGGGCGTGTCAGGCGTGTGGCCCCTCCCGCCTCCACCACCCCCTACACACACACTAATAAAACACACACACCCACCCACCCAGTCAGTTGTACCGTGGCTACCACAGCCCTCGGTGTACAACACTTAGCGGGCTGTGGTGTAGCCACAAAAAGAATGGCAGTGTAAGAGCCGAGTCTGGAACACTGACAACGTGTTTTCCCGCACACTACCAGATACACACGAGGGGAATATTGGGTCTAAAAACCCACCACCAACCAACCTCACACCCCCCCTCACCCCCTTAACCAAACACCCTCTCCCCTCTTCCTCTTTCCCCCTTACTACTCTCTCTCCCCCACTGGCTCCTCCTCCACCCCCCACACAAACCAACAATGCGCTGCTCCACCAAACTGCTTTGCCTTGCCTATTACGCAAGCACACCCCCACCCACACACGGGATCCATACATACCTTTAAGTAGAGGTACGAATAAAGCTCATGGAGCAGGAAGAGAGGGGGACCCAGTAGCGACAGTGAAGAGGCGGGGCTAGGAGTTGTGACTAGACCCCTGCAGCCAAAATTAGGTGACTACACACACCAACTCCAGCTGCAGCTCTCACCACCCACAGCTTCAAGGGGTAGGTACAACAGCCCGTGAGGACACTCAGGTAATCATTAGAAGCGAAATCAATAATTAGTTCTGGACAGAAGCAAAACAACTGTGTGAGTAAACAACGCTGAGGAGAGTACAAGCCACACTTTAGGGACACTAGAGTACAAGACATACACCCCCGATGTACACTAGAGTACAAGACATACACTCTGAGGTACACTAGAGTACAAGACAACACTCGAGGTACACTAGAGTACAAACATACACTCCGAGGTACACTAGAGTAAAAAGACATACACTCTGAGGTACACTAAAAGTACAAGACATACACTCTGAGGTACACTAGAGTACAAGACTACACTCCGAGGTACACTAGAGTACAATACATACACTCTGAGGTACACTAGAGTACAAGACATACACTCCCGAGGGACAAATAGAGTACAAGACATACACTCTGAGGTACACTAGAGTACAAGACATACACTCTGAGGTACACTAGAGTACAAGACATACACTCTGAGGTACACTAGAGTACAAGACATACACTCTGAGGTACACTAGACTACAAGACATACACTCTGAGGTACACTAGAGTACAAGACATACACTCCGAGGTACACTAGTGCAGAGTACAAGACATAGACTCTGAGGTACACTAGAGTACAAGACATACACTCTGAGGTACACTAGAGTACAAGACATACACTCTGAGGTACACTAGAGTACAAGACATAACCCCTCTGAGGTACACTAGAGTACAAGACTACCCTGAGGTACACTAGAGTACAAGACAACACTCTGAGGTACACTAGAGTACAAGACATACACCTGAGGTACACTAGAGTACAAGACATACACTCCGAGGTAACCATCTAGGCAGAGTTCAAACATACACTCTGAGGTACAAATAGAGTACAAGAAATACACTCTGAGGTACACTAGAGTACAAGACATACACTCTGAGGTACACTAGAGTACAAGACATACACTCTGAGGTACACTAGAGTACAAGACATACACCTGAGGTACACTAGAGTACAAGACATACACTCTGAGGTACACTAGAGTACAAGACATCACTCTGAGGTACACTAGAGTACAAGACATACAAATCTGAGGTACACTAGAGTTTCAAGACATACACCTGAGGTACACTAGAGTACAAGACATCACTCTGAGGGAACTAGAGTACAAGACATACACTCTGAGGTACACTAGAGTACAAGACATACACTCTGAGGTAACACTAGAGTACAAGACATACACTCTGAGGTACACTAGAGTACAAGACATACACTCTGAGGACACTAGAGTACAAGACATACACTCTGAGGTACACTATTGTAGAGTACAAGACATACACTCTGAGGTAAAACTAGTGAAGAGTAAAAAGACATAAAACTCCGAGGTTTCACTAGTGCAGAGTACAAGACATACACTCTGAGGTACACTAGAGTACAAGACATACACCCCTGAGGTACACTAAGTACAAGACATACACACTGAGGTACACTAGAGTACAAGAAAATACCTCTGAGGTACACTAGTGTAGAGTACAAGACATACACCTTTAAGTACACTGGTGTAGAGTGCAAGACATACACTCTGCGTACACTAGAGTGCAAGACATACCACATTGAAGTACACTAGAGTACAAGACATACACCTTGAAGTACACTGGTGTAGAGGGGCAAGGCATACACTCGGGGGTACACTAGAGTACAAGAAATACACATTGAAGTACACTGGTGTAGAGTACAAGACATACACTCTGAGGTACACTAAGTACAAGACATACACCTTGAAGTACACTGGTGTAGAGTACAAGACAACACATTGAGGGGCACTAGAGTACAAAACATACACCTTAAGTACCTGGTGTAGAGTACAAGACATAACACTCTTGAGGTACACTAAGGGACAAGACATACACTGAGTAAAACTAGAGTACAAGACATACACCTTGAAGTTACACTGGTGTAGAGTACAAGACATACACTCTGAGGTACACTAAGTACAAGAACATACACTTGAAGTACACTGGTGTAGAGTACAAGACATACACCTGAGGTGCACTAGAGTACAAGACATACACCTTGAAGTACACTTGTGTAGAGTACAAGACATTTCACCTGAGGTACACTAGAGTACAAGACATACACTCGAAGTACCTGGTGTAAGGGACATGACATACACTCTGAGGTGCACTAGAGTACAAGACATACACCTTGAAGTACACTGGTTAGAGTACAAGACATACACTCTGAGGTACACTAAGTACAAGACATACACCTTTTAAGTTTCACTGGTGTAGAGTACAAGACAACTCTGAGGTGGCACTAGAGTACAAGACATACACTCTGAAGTACACTGGGTAAGTACAAGACATACACCTTGAAGTACACGGTGTAGAGTACAAAACAACTCTGAGGTGCACTAGAGTACAAGACATACACTTGAAGTACACTGGTGGTTTGAGTACAAGACATACACTCGAGGTGCACTAGAGACAAGACACACACCTTGAAGTACACTGGTGTAGAGTACAAGACATAAAACTCTGAGGTGCACTAGAGTACAAAACATACACCTTGAAGTACACTGGTGTAGAGTACAAGACATACACTCTGAGGTACACTAGAGTAAAAAGACAACACTCTGAGGTACACTAGAGTACAAGACATACACCTTGAAGTACACTGGTGTAGAGTACAAGACATACACTCTGAGGTGCACTAGAGTTTCAAGACATACACTCTGAGTACACTGGTGTAGAGTACAGACACACTCTGAGGTGCACTAAAGTACAAGAACATACACCTTGAAGTACACTGGTGTAGAGTAAAAAGACATACACTCTGAGGTACACTAGAGTACAAGACATACACCTTGAAGTAACACTGGTGTAGAGTACAAGACACTCTAGAGGTGCACTAGAGGGACAAACATACACTCTGAAGTAAAACTGGTGTAGAGTACAAGACATACGCTCTGAGGGGCACAAAGTACAAGACATACACTCTGAAGTACAAATGGTGTAGAGTACAAGACATACACTCTGAGGTGCACTAGAGTACAAGACATACACTCGAGTGCATTAGAGTACAAGACAACACTCTGAAGTACACTGGTGTAGAAATACAAGACATACACTCTGAGGTGCACTAGATACAAGCATACACTCTGAAGTACAAAAGGTGGAGAGAGAGTCACCAGGGAAGCCAGCAATTTAATAAGATAAATGCTGTACCAATCTTTATACAAGAAACATTGGACTTACTGTACCGGGTATGTACAGTGGCTCTGAGTGAAAAAAACACGCTTTATGAATTACAACTATCATACATAATGGTACACACAACCTTTCAAAGGCTTGTGGTACCCAGAAAAACACACACACACACATGAGTGAACTTTACACATTTTAATAAGTGGATTGCTGTAACCTAGTATAACACAACACTGGAGTGTGTGATAACAGCAAACAAATATGTATATTATTATATACTCCCATCTGTGGCTGATTCGAGTTTTTCTGGCTCCGGCAGACCGGCCTGGGGCTAGACTCTTCTGGTGCTTTTTAGAATACCAGTCTGCTGCTGCTGGTGTTCCAATTGGCTCACACATCCATCACAGTCCTGGTTGATCGGGCACTTGATGGAGGTAGTGATCCAGTTTTCCCTTGACAACTTAAAACACTTTTTCAAGAAATATTTCTCATATCTGCTTGTAGCAGGTTGAAGAATCTTTGACCACGGATGTTGATACAGTGCTGTTTTACTGTACCCATGGTGCCCCTGATTTTCACTAAGTTTGTTGCACAATTCCATCTCTCTTATTCCAGTACTGTGTTATGGTAGTGTGTAGGTTTTCGTACCAGGTCCTCCAGTATCTTCAATGTTTATATTTTATATGTGTATCTTATCTTTGTTCCAGTGATTATATATTCAGAAGTTTGATGTGTCTCCAGTAGTTTAAATGCTTTATTGGCCTTATGTACACAATAAACGATCTCTGTATATTATCTGTTCAAGTTCTCTCTCTCTCTTGCCTTGAGTGGAGCCGTTAACACTGAACAGTACTCTAGGCGAGAGAGTGCAAGTGATATGAATAGTGTCACCAGTGTCAATATGTCTCGTGTTGAAGGTTCTCACTATCCACTATCTTGTGGATGGTAACACAACTAGCCGCTTCGGTGGCAAAATATAAATTTAAATCACTGTCCACCCTGTAGTTTTCCTGGGTTGTGCAAACTTGGCTTTTTCTCTTCTCTAAAAGATAGGTCAGCTGGCATTATTATACCCAGGACTTTCCCACGGTTCTTTCATTCCTGTGTTTTTGTATAGAATACACCTTTTGAGGTCTGTTGCAGTGTTCCTTCTTTCTTATGTTCTTAATTCCTCATTCATTCCATATCTAAAAAAGTAGGAACTTGTCACCAGTGAATGTCACCGCCCACTTCAAGACTTTGTTTATATCATCTGTAATACCTTCCCAGGTCCTTTACCAAAGTGACTTTCATGCTTATTTTAGTTTTGTTCGTAAATGATGATACGAACCGTGGCTAGTGATTTTTATCTATGAGGACGAGAACCAGCAAAGGCACCAGGACCCTGCCATGGGGTACTGACCATGTTACTTTGTAAGGCTAATTTTTTTTTTCTATTCTTGTTCTCTTAATCAAGAACTGAAGAATCCACTGGTTGCGAAACGTTTCCTCAATAAAGATTCCGAAATATTGGCACAAGTTTCTCTATCTTCAAATATCTGTCTATTTTTTCCCGTTATGCTGATTCATGTTCTCGCTATCATTCCATGATAGCTTTGTCAGTTGCTGCCCGGAAGGCCGTGTAGACCACATCTGCATTCTGATTTCCTCCAAGGTCTCTGTAATCTTGTACTTACATGGAACATGTGTTTCCCTTTTA
>NC_069413.1:14562469-14613058 GCF_026875155.1 Cherax quadricarinatus | reverse complement strand
GTTTCGGGGCGTTTGGCGGGGATGTGGCGCGGTTTGTGGGGGTAGAACTGGTAGGGTTGAAACTGCAGGTCTTCTAGTGTTGTGGTAGCAGGTTGGCAAAGTTGTAGTAGCAGGGTTGTAATAGGAGCGTTGTGATGCAGGGGTGGGTTTATGGCGGCAGGATTATGACGGCAGTATCGTGGTGGCAGGATTATGGCGACAGGGTTGTGGTGGCAGGATTATGGCGACAGGGTCGTGGTGGCAGGATTATGGCGGCAGGGTGGTGACGACAGGATTGACGGCAGGGTCGTGGTGGCAGAATTATGACGGCAGGATTATGAAGGAAGGTGACGGTGGCAGAGGTGAAAGAATCAGAGCAGCAGGGTCGTGGTGGCAGGATTATGACGGAAAGGTGGTGGCGGCAGGGGTGGCATAATCATGGTGGCAGGATTCACGGCAGGATGGTGGCGGCAGGACTGAAGGCAAGGTGGTGGTGGAAGGGATGATTGAATCATGACGGCAGGGTAGTGGTGACATAATCACGGCGGCAGGGTAGTGGTGGCAGACAGGGGGCGGTGAAAGGAGCACAATGGTCCTGAGCAAAGTATGGGCGTGTCAGGCTGTGTGGCACCTCCCGCCTCCACCACCCCCTACACACACACTATATAACACACACACCCACCCACCCAGTCAGGTGTAGCCGTGGCTACCACAGCCCTCGGTGTACAACACTTAGCGGGCTGTGGTGTAGCCACAAAGAATGGCAGTGTAAGAGCCGAGTCTGGAACACTGACAACGTGTTATCCCGCACACTACCAGATACACACTGAGGGGAATATTGGGTCTACACCACCACCACCAACCCCTCACTCCCCCTCACCCCTTAACCAACACACCCTCTCCCCTCTTCCTCTTCCACCCTTACTCACTCTCTCCCCTCACTGGCTCCTCCTCCACCCACCACACAAACCAACAATGCGCTGCTCCACCAAACTGCTTTGCCTTGCCTATTACGCAAGCACACCCCTCACCACACACACAGGATCCATACATACCTTTAAGTAGAGGTACGATAAAGCTCATGGAGCAGGAAGAGAGTGGACCCAGTAGCGACCAGTGAAGAGGCGGGGCTAGGAGTTGTGACTAGACCCCTGCAGCCAAAATTAGGTGACTACACACACACTCCAGCTGCAGCTCTCACCACCCACAGCTTCAAGGGTAGGTACAACAGCCCGTGAGGACACTCAGGTAATCATTAGAAGCGAAATCAATAATTAGTTCTGGACAGAAGCAAAACAACTGTGTGAGTAAACAACGCTGAGGAGAGTACAAGCCACACTGAGGTACACTAGAGTACAAGACATACACTCCGATGTACACTAGAGTACAAGACATACACTCTGAGGTACACTAGAGTACAAGACATACACTCTGAGGTACACTAGAGTACAAGACATACACTCCGAGGTACACTAGGTACAAGACATTACACTCTGAGGTACACTAGAGTACAAGACATACACTCTGAGGTACACTAGAGTACAAGACATACACTCCGAGGTACACTAGAGTACAATACATACACTCTGAGGTACACTAGAGTACAAGACATACACTCCGAGGTACACTAGAGTACAAGACATACACTCTGAGGTACACTAGAGTACAAGACATACACTCTGAGGTACACTAGAGTACAAGACATACACTCTGAGGTACACTAGAGTACAAGACATACACTCTGAGGTACACTAGACTACAAGACATACACTCTGAGGTACACTAGAGTACAAGACATACACTCCGAGGTACACTAGTGCAGAGTACAAGACATAGACTCTGAGGTACACTAGAGTACAAGACATACACTCTGAGGTACACTAGAGTACAAGACATACACTCTGAGGTACACTAGAGTACAAGACATACACTCTGAGGTACACTAGAGTACAAGACATACACTCTGAGGTACACTAGAGTACAAGACATACACTCTGAGGTACACTAGAGTACAAGACATACACTCTGAGGTACACTAGAGTACAAGACATACACTCCGAGGTACACTAGTGCAGAGTACAAGACATACACTCTGAGGTACACTAGAGTACAAGACATACACTCTGAGGTACACTAGAGTACAAGACATACACTCTGAGGTACACTAGAGTACAAGACATACACTCTGAGGTACACTAGAGTACAAGACATACACTCTGAGGTACACTAGAGTACAAGACATACACTCTGAGGTACACTAGAGTACAAGACATCACTCTGAGGTACACTAGAGTACAAGACATACACTCTGAGGTACACTAGAGTACAAGACATACACTCTGAGGTAACACTAGAGTACAAGACATACACTCTGAGGTACACTAGAGTACAAGACATACACTCTGAGGTACACTAGAGTACAAGACATACACTCTGAGGTACACTAGAGTACAAGACATACACTCTGAGGTACACTAGAGTACAAGACATACACTCTGAGGTACACTAGAGTACAAGACATACACTCTGAGGTACACTATTGTAGAGTACAAGACATACACTCTGAGGTACACTAGTGAAGAGTACAAGACATACACTCCGAGGTACACTAGTGCAGAGTACAAGACATACACTCTGAGGTACACTAGAGTACAAGACATACACACTGAGGTACACTAAAGTACAAGACATACACACTGAGGTACACTAGAGTACAAGACATACACTCTGAGGTACACTAGTGTAGAGTACAAGACATACACCTTGAAGTACACTGGTGTAGAGTGCAAGACATACACTCTGCGGTACACTAGAGTGCAAGACATACACATTGAAGTACACTAGAGTACAAGACATACACCTTGAAGTACACTGGTGTAGAGTGCAAGGCATACACTCTGCGGTACACTAGAGTACAAGACATACACATTGAAGTACACTGGTGTAGAGTACAAGACATACACTCTGAGGTACACTAGAGTACAAGACATACACCTTGAAGTACACTGGTGTAGAGTACAAGACATACACATTGAGGTGCACTAGAGTACAAAACATACACCTTGAAGTACACTGGTGTAGAGTACAAGACATACACTCTGAGGTACACTAGAGTACAAGACATACACTGAGGTACACTAGAGTACAAGACATACACCTTGAAGTACACTGGTGTAGAGTACAAGACATACACTCTGAGGTACACTAGAGTACAAGACATACACCTTGAAGTACACTGGTGTAGAGTACAAGACATACACTCTGAGGTGCACTAGAGTACAAGACATACACCTTGAAGTACACTTGTGTAGAGTACAAGACATACACTCTGAGGTACACTAGAGTACAAGACATACACTCTGAAGTACACTGGTGTAGAGTACATGACATACACTCTGAGGTGCACTAGAGTACAAGACATACACCTTGAAGTACACTGGTGTAGAGTACAAGACATACACTCTGAGGTACACTAGAGTACAAGACATACACCTTGAAGTACACTGGTGTAGAGTACAAGACAACTCTGAGGTGCACTAGAGTACAAGACATACACTCTGAAGTACACTGGTGTAGAGTACAAGACATACACCTTGAAGTACACTGGTGTAGAGTACAAGACAACTCTGAGGTGCACTAGAGTACAAGACATACACTCTGAAGTACACTGGTGTAGAGTACAAGACATACACTCTGAGGTGCACTAGAGTACAAGACACACACCTTGAAGTACACTGGTGTAGAGTACAAGACATACACTCTGAGGTGCACTAGAGTACAAAACATACACCTTGAAGTACACTGGTGTAGAGTACAAGACATACACTCTGAGGTACACTAGAGTACAAGACATACACTCTGAGGTACACTAGAGTACAAGACATACACCTTGAAGTACACTGGTGTAGAGTACAAGACATACACTCTGAGGTGCACTAGAGTACAAGACATACACTCTGAAGTACACTGGTGTAGAGTACATGACACACTCTGAGGTGCACTAAAGTACAAGACATACACCTTGAAGTACACTGGTGTAGAGTACAAGACATACACTCTGAGGTACACTAGAGTACAAGACATACACCTTGAAGTACACTGGTGTAGAGTACAAGACACTCTGAGGTGCACTAGAGTACAAGACATACACTCTGAAGTACACTGGTGTAGAGTACAAGACATACGCTCTGAGGTGCACAAGAGTACAAGACATACACTCTGAAGTACACTGGTGTAGAGTACAAGACATACACTCTGAGGTGCACTAGAGTACAAGACATACACTCTGAGGTGCATTAGAGTACAAGACATACACTCTGAAGTACACTGGTGTAGAGTACAAGACATACACTCTGAGGTGCACTAGAGTACAAGACATACACTCTGAAGTACACTGGTGGAGAGAGAGTCACCAGGGAAGCCAGCAGATTAGATAAGATAAATGCTGTACCAATCTTTATACAAGAAACATTGGACTTACTGTACCGGGTAGTGTACAGTGGCTCTGAGTGAAAAATACACGCTTTATGAATTACAACTATCATACATAATGGTACACACAACCTTTCAAAGGCTTGTGGTACCCAGAAAACACACACACACACATGAGTGAACATACACATTTTAATAAGTGGATTGCTGTAACTAGTATAACACAACACTGGAGTGTGTGATAACAGCAAACAAATATGTATATTATTATATACTCCCATCTGTGGCTGATTCTGAGTTTTCTGGCTCCGGCAGACCGGCCTGGGGCTAGACTCTTCTGGTGCTTTTCTAGAATACCAGTCTGCTGCTGCTGGTGTTCCAATGGCTCACACATCCATCACAGTCTGGTTGATCGGGCACTTGATGGAGGTAGTGATCCAGTTTTCCCTTGACAACTTCAACACTTTTTCAAGAAATATTTCTCATATCTGCTTGTAGCAGGTTGAAGAATCTTTGGACCACGGATGTTGATACAGTGCTGTTTTACTGTACCCATGGTGCCCCTGATTTTCACTAAGTTTGTTGCACAATTCCATCTCTCTTATTCCAGTACTGTGTTATGGTAGTGTGTAGGTTTTCGTACCAGGTCCTCCAGTATCTTCAATGTTTATATTTTATATGTGTATCTTATCTTTGTTCCAGTGATTATATATTCAGAAGTTTGATGTGTCTCCAGTAGTTTAAATGCTTTATTGGCCTTATGTACACAATAAACGATCTCTGTATATTATCTGTTCAAGTTCTCTCTCTCTCTTGCCTTGAGTGGAGCCGTTAACACTGAACAGTACTCTAGGCGAGAGAGTGCAAGTGATATGAATAGTGTCACCAGTGTCAATATGTCTCGTGTTGAAGGTTCTCACTATCCACTATCTTGTGGATGGTAACACAACTAGCCGCTTCGGTGGCAAAATATAAATTTAATCACTGTCCACCCTGTAGTTTTCCTGGGTTGTGCAAACTTGGCTTTTTCTCTTCTCTAAAAGATAGGTCAGCTGGCATTATTATACCCAGGACTTTCCCACGGTTCTTTCATTCCTGTGTTTTGTATAGAATACACCTTTTGAGGTCTGTTGCAGTGTTCCTTCTTTCTTATGTTCTTAATTCCTCATTCATTCCATATCTAAACAGTAGGAACTTGTCACCAGTGAATGTCACCGCCCACTTCAAGACTTTGTTTATATCATCTGTAATACCTTCCCAGGTCCTTTACCAAAGTGACTTTCATGCTTATTTTAGTTTTGTTCGTAAATGATGATACGAACCGTGGCTAGTGATTTTATCTATGAGGACGAGAACCAGCAAAGGCACCAGGACCCTGCCATGGGGTACTGACCATGTTACTTTGTAAGGCTAATTTTTTTTTTCTATTCTTGTTCTCTTAATCAGAGAACTGAAGAATCCACTGGTTGGCGAAACGTTTCCTCAATAAAGATTCCGAAATATTGCACAAGTTTCTCTATCTTCAAATATCTGTCTATTTTTCCCGTTATGCTGACTTCATGTTCTCGCTATCATTCCATGATAGCTTTGTCAGTTGCTGCCCGGAAGGCCGTGTAGACCACATCTGCATTCTGATTTCCTCCCAAGGTCTCTGTAATCTTGTCATAACAGTTCATCAGGTGTGACAAGCATGATGTTCCCGCTCTAAATCCATGATTGGAGTGTGAAGCTAATGTTCTTTCAGTAAAGTTGGTAACTGGATGTCTGATCATCGTTTCAAAGGTTCCGATGATAATGTTAGTGCTACTGGTCAGCACTACCACCGCCTCCTTTATGCAGAGGAGCTATGTCTGCACTCTTTGTGGTCTCTGGTATTTCACCTAGATCTAAGCTCTTTCTCCTAAGAATACTGAGTGCTCGAGCTCATGGTAAAAAGGACCTCCATGAATCCGACCCAGGTGCTGCATAAGTGGCTCTTTTCTATTTCTTTCTCAAATATATCAGTTGTGCTGATGCAAGATTACCTTGATTTGTAGGGCACACAGAGGCAATGAAACAAATGCCCACATCCTTTCGTGTAGTGAATTATAACATGAATGGTATATAATATACAGAATTTGAAGAATTATAGACTTTGTGCAACAATTGTATATCTTTATTATTATAGACGTTTCGCCCACCAATGGCTTCATCAATACAATACAGGGAGAATAAAAGAAGACTCAGAAGGTTGGAGATAAAGTAATCAGTCCCTCACCCTAGCAGCAGCAGTTCAGTGGACTGCCGAGTCATACTGATCTTTTAATATATCGTTTATTTCTCGTTCGTTATTCTGTAATTAACGGATCAGTTCAACTGGCGCTTCTTCGATGTGATCTCGCATATGTGTAGAAATATTGCTTTTTCTTCAATTTTCCAGACGAATGTTGCGTCTGCTATACATGTTTTGTTTCTGCCTTTATACTGACAACATTAGATGATGTTTCCTTCCTTGTGAGATGTTCTGGTCAAAGGTTTAAGGTTCCTTAATGATCGTCAATGTTCATAAACTCTCATCAGATTACCTCCTAAATTTCAAATATTACAACCAAAACCAGCATTCTTAGACACTAGATTTGCTTACACGATTTTCTTAAGACTTTTGTGCTTCAATGTGCTCTTGTACTACCCTCTAGAGGAAGGCTATGAGGTACACAAACTAGCCACTACCATCCACAGGATAGATATGAGGT
The DNA here is from genome assembly GCF_026875155.1 of Cherax quadricarinatus. Classification (NCBI taxonomy): domain Eukaryota; kingdom Metazoa; phylum Arthropoda; class Malacostraca; order Decapoda; family Parastacidae; genus Cherax; species Cherax quadricarinatus. Next base: position 14,605,916 of record NC_069413.1, on the reverse strand, counting down.
ACACAATAAACTAGCCACTACCATCCACAGGATGGATATGAGGTACACAATAAACTAGCCACTACCATCCACAGCATTGGATATGAGGTACACAATAAACTAGCCACTACCATCCACAGGATGGATATGAGGTACACAATAAACTAGCCACTACCATCCACAGGATGGATATGAGGTACACAATAAACTAGCCACTACCATCCACAGGATGGATATGAGGTGCACAATAAACTAGCCACTACCATCCACAGCATGGATATGAGGTGCACAATAAACTAGCCACATACCATCCACAGGATGGATATGAGGTACACAATAAAAATAGCCACTACCATCCACAGGATGGATATGAGGTACACAATAAACTAGCCACTACCATCCACAGGATGGATATGAGGTACACAATAAACTAGCCACTACCATCCACAGGATGGATATGAGGTACACAATAAACTAGCCACTACCATCCACAGGATGGATATGAGGTACACAATAAACTACCCACTACCATCCACAGGATGGATATGAGGTAAACAAAAAAATTTCCCAAAAACCACCCAAAGGGGGGGGAATGGGGGTACAAAAAAAACTACCCTACCACCCACAGGAATGGTTGAGGTCAAATAAACAAACCCAATTACCCCCAAACAGGAGGGGGATTGGGGGCCACAATAAAACTAGCCACTACCTTTCACAGGAGGGAAATATGAGGAACACAAAAAACCCTACCCAAACTACCCCCACGGGAAATGGTATGGGGGCACAATAAATAGAAACTACCATCCACGGGGATGGATATGGGTACACAAAAAACTAGCCACTCCAATCCACAGGATGGATATAAAGGTTCACAATAAATACCCACTACCTCCACAGGAGTATGAGGTCCCAAAAAAATTTCCCCATTTCCTTTCCAAAAAGGTGGATATGAGGTCATTTTTTAAACTAGCATACCACCCCAAGGGATGGATATGGGTAACAATAAACTACCCACTACCTTTCCAAAAGGAAATGGTATGAGGTCCCACAATAAACTAGAACTACCATCCACAGGATGGATATGGGTAAAAAATTTAAACTACCCCACACCTTCCCCCAGGATGGTTTGAGGTCCAAAAATTTAAAATAGCCACTACCATCCACAGGATGGTATGGGGTTTACAAAAATAACTAGCACTCCCCATCCAAGGGGATATGAGGTAAAACAAAAAAAGGGCCATTTCCACCCACAGGATGGTATGAGGAAACACAATAAACTAGCCACTACCATCCACAGGTGGTATGAGGTACAAATAAACTAGATACCACCCAACAGGATGGTATGAGGTAACAAAAAACTACCCAATCCCAAACCACAATGGTATAAAGGGTGCAAAATAAACAAACCACTCCCATCCACAGGATGGTATGGGGTACAAAATTAAAATAGCTACTTACCACCCAAACAGGATGGTAGGAGGTCACAAAAAACCCATTACCACCCACGGGAAAGGATATGGGGTTTCACAATAAACTGGGACTACCATCCACAGGGGGTTTTGGGTAACAATAAACTAGTTTTTTTCCACCCAAAGGAGGGAAATATGAGGAAACCAAAATAAACCCACCCCACTTTTACCCAATCCCAAAAAGGAGGGTTTTTGGGGGTTTACCCCAAATAAACTAAACTACCTTCCACGGAAATGGATTTGAGGTACAAATAAACTAGCCACTACCCAAAAATAAATTTTCCCCCAAAAAAAAAAAGGATGGTTTATGAGGTAAAAAAAATAGCCACTACCTTCCCAGGATGGTATGAGGTACAAAAAAAAACTGCCACAAACCACCCCACAGGATGGTTATGAGGTACATTTTTAAAACTACCCCTTACCATCCACAGGATGGTTTGAGGTACAAAATTTAAAACTAGCCACTAATCCACAGGCTGGATTTGAGGTACCCAAAAAAACTGGGGGGCCACTACCATCCACAGGATAAAATATGAGGTACACAAAAAAAACTAGCCACTCCCAAATCCACAGGAGGGGTATGAGGTACCAATAAACTAGCCAAAACCCATCCACAGGATGGTTGAGGTCAAAAAAAACTACCCACTACCACCCCGGGGGGGTTTATGGGGGTACAAAATTAAAAAGCCACTCCCAACCCAAAGGATGGTATGGGTTACACAATAAACTACCCCTTTCCCCCATCCACGGGAAAATGGTTATGAGGTACAAAATTTAAACTAGCCACAAACCATCCCCCAGGATAGGTATGGGTCCACAATAAACTACCCCAAAACCCATCCAGGAGGGGTATTTGAGGTCACAAAAAAACTACCCATTTTCCCAAATCCACAGGATGGATATGGGTACACAATAAACTACCCATACCATCCACAGGATGGATATGGGTTTACACAAAAAAATGGGCCACTACCTTTCCACAGGATGGATTTTGAGGTACACAAAAAATAGCCCCCTACCACCCACAGGATGGATATAAAGGTGCACTAAAAAATTTACATTTCCATCCACGGGGATGGATTTGGGGGTTCCCAAAATAAACTAGCCATTCCTCCACGGATGGATAGAGGGTACACAAAAAAAATACCCATACCATCCACAGGATGGATTTGGGTTTACACAAAACTCCCCCACTCCCCAATCCCCCGGGATGGTTTGGGGTTTCAAAATAAACTAGCCATTTCCATCCACGGGAAATGGATATGAGGTACACAAAAAAACTACCCCACTCCCTCCACAGGTGGATTGAGGTACACAATAAACTACCCACTCCCAAACCAAACAGGAGGGATATGGGTAACAATAAACTAGCCATTTACCATCCCCCAGGATGGATTGGGGTCACAATAAAACTACCCACTCCCAATCCACAGGAGGGTTTTATGGGGTTAACAATAAAAACTGGGGAACACTAAAATTTCCCCGGCATTTTTTAAAAATTTAAATTTTAAATAAAAAAACTTTCCCACCCAAAAAATGGTTTTAATGGGGTTTTCCCCAAAATTTAAAACTGGGGCCCTACCACCACAAAAAAAAATTGAGGGGGCCCCTAAATTTTACCATTTTTACCACACAGGATAATTGGGGTTTTCCCCACTTTAAAACGGGGGCCTACCACCACAGGTAAATTGAGGTGCCCCAATAAAAACTAGGCCCCACACATCCAAACCGAGGTTGTTCCCAAAATTTAAACTGGGGGAAACCACCATCCCAGGAAGGGTTTCCCACAATTAACGGGGGCCCCCACCATCCCAAAGGGAAGTGATCACAAATTAAATTTGGGCCAAACCCCCTTAACCATTCCCACAAGGGTTTGGAGGTGCCCCAATTTTAAACCCTGGGGGCCCCCTACATCCAAATGGAAAGGGTTTTAACAAATTAAAAGGGGGTTTTACCCCACAGGTAATGAGGTGCCCCAAATTAACACTGGGGGCCACCACCATCCAAGGGGTTGAGGACAAAATTAAACTGGGGGCTACCACCAAAAGGTTAAAATGGGGTTTCACCAATAAACGGGGGTTCTCCCAAAAATTCCACGGGGGTTTTTAAATTAAATGGGGTTTTCCCAAAATTAAACTGGGGGCCCTACCCCACAGGTTTAAATGAGGTGCCCCAAAAAATCCCAAACTTTTTTTCCCCCAATTGGTAAATGGGGTTTTCCCCACAAAAAACTAGGCTCCCCTTCACCACAGGTGTTAAGGACACTAAACTAACTCTCCCCACCACAGGAAAATAGGGGTCCCCAAAATTTAAAATGGGGGCTCCCACCATCCAAACACAAGGGGGAATATTGAGGGGGCCCCAAAAAAACACCCACTACATCCAAAAATTTGGATAATGAGGGTTACAAAATTTAAACGGGGTTCTCCCAAACCACGGGAAAAATGAGGTGCCCCCAAAAATCCCAAACCTACCTCCACAGGTAAATGGGGGTTTCCCCAAAAACTACCCAAACTAATTCTACAAATGGAAATGGGGTTTTACACTTTAAAGGGGGGCTACCCCCCATCCAAAGGAGGTTTTAACAAAAATTTAAAACTAGGGCTACCCCACAGGTAAATGAGGTGCCCCAAAAACTAACCACTTTCTATCCACAAGGGAATTGGGTTTTACACAATTTAAATTTGGGGGCTCCCACAATCCAAACAATGGGGGGGTTCCCACAAATTTTTTTTAAAACTTGCTCAACCACAGGGGGTTAACAAAATTAAACTGGGGGCTCCCCACCATCCAAACAGGTGGTTTTCCCAAAATTTTAAACTGGGGGCCCCCACCATCCCAAAATGGGGTTTTTTTCCCCCAAAAACCCTAAACAGCTATTTACCACACAGGTAAAATGGGGGTGCACAAAAACAGGGGTACAAAACCTTTAACAATTAGGGGTTTAACAAAATTTAAACCCAACTATGCCCCAGAAGGGGAACCATGGGGTAGGGGGAAAAATGATAAAATTTCCCGGGTTTTAAATTGGGGTTTAAATTATAAATGATGAAACCTTTAACCGGATTTTTTAAAAATGTAAACATTTTACACCATTTAATGAGGTGTTTTCCAACATGCTAAACAGGGAGGGTCACCAAATTAACCTGTTTTACCACACTTGCCCCAACCCAGAGGTGTCTACCCCCATGCTAAAAACACGGGAGGTGTTACCACACACATGCTAAAACACTGAGGTGTCTCCCACACATGCCCCAACATTTGAGGTGCCCTACCACACATGTCAACATGAGGTGTCTCCCCACAAATGCTAAAACACTGAGGTGTTTTACACACTCCCAAAACACTGAGGTGTCTCCCACACACATGCTCAACACTGGGGTTTCTCCCACAATGCTCAACATGAGGTGTCTCCCACACATGCTCAAACTGAGGTGCCTCCCACAACATGTTTCAACACTGAGGTGTCTACCCCCACATGTCAAACACTGGGTGTATACCAAAACATGCTAAAACACTAAAGGTGTCTCCCACCCCCATGCTCAACACGAGGTTGTCTCCCCACACTTGCTCAACATGAGGTGTTCCCAAACACGGGGCTAACAACGGGAGGTGTCAAACAACACCCAAAGGGGTCAACCACCTAGGGTGTCTACCAACATGCTCAACATGAGGTTTTCTACCACACTTGTCAACCCTGGGGGTGTTACCAACATGCTCAACACTGAGGTGTTCCCACACATGCTAAAACCACTGGGGGTGTCTACCACACATGCTCAACACTGAGGTTTTTCCCCCCCACATGCTCAACACTGGGGGTGTTCCCACACATTTCAACACTGAGGTGTCTACCAAAACAATGTTTAAAATGGGTGTTACCACAAAATGCTCAACATGGGTGTCACAACCCTTGTTTCAACATGAGGTGTCTACCACAAAATGCCCCAACACTGGGTGTCTCCCACACTTTTCAAACATGGGGGTTCACCCCCCCCCCCCCCCCCCCCCCCCGGGGAGGTTCTCCACCCCTTTGTCAACACTGAGGTGTCTCCCAAACTTTGCTCAACATGGGTGTCTACCACACATGCTCAACACTGGGTGTCTACCACCCCCATGCTAAACACTGAGGGGTTTACCACACATGCTCAAAAACTGAGGTGTCTACCACACAGCTAAACCCATGAGGTGTCAAACCACAATGCTAAAACACTGAGGTGTCTCCCAAAACCCCCAAACATGGGTTTCCAACCCCAATTTGAGGGGTGTCTCCCACACTGTTTCAACACTGGGTGTCTCCCACACTTGTTTCAACACTGAGGGCCCTACCACACATCTCAACACTGCGGTGTCTCCCACACATGCTCAAACTGGGTGTTTCCCACACACATGCTCAACACTGAGGGGGTCTACGACACATGTTTCAACACTGAGGTGTCTCCACACATGCCAAAAATGGGGTGCCTCCCCCCACATGTCAAAAATGAGGTGTTCCCAACCACATGCTCAACACTGAGGTGTCTACCACACAAAATGCTAAACATGAGGTGTCTCCCACAAAAGGGTCACACTGAGGTGTTTTCCCACAAAATGCTTCAACACTGGGGTTTGTTTTCCCCACACATGTCAACACTGAGGTGTTTTCCACAAAATTGTCAACACTGGGGTTTGTTACCCCCCCATGTCAACACTGGGGGTGTCTACCCACATGCTCAACACTGAGGTGTTTTCCACACTTTGCTAAAACCACTGAGGTGTTCCCACACAGGGTAACACTGGGGGTGTCTACCACACATGCCCCAACACTGAGGTGTCTACCCACAATGTTTCAACACTGAGGTGTCTCCACAACCCAAAATTTCTCCAACAAAATGAGGGTCTACCCACAATGCCAAAAAAGGGAGGTGTCTACCAAAATGCTAAAACCTGAGGTGTCTACCACACATGCTCAACACTGAGGTGTTACCACCCCTTCTCAACACTGAGGTTTTAAAAACCCCCAAAAGCTCAAAACTGAGGTGTCAAACCACACATGCTAAACCACTGAGGTGTCTACCACACATGTCAACTTGAGGTGTTCCCACACTTTGCTAAACCCACTGAGGTGTTCCCGCACATGCTAAACTGAGGTGTTACCACAATGTAAAACCACTGGGGGTGTCTCCCACCCCATGCCCCCAAAAACTGAGGTGTCTCCCACCATGTCAACACTGAGGTTTTAAACCCACACATGCTAAACACTGGGGTGTCTACCACACATGCTCAACACTAAAGGTTTTCCAAACCACATGCTCAAAAAACTGGGTTTGTCTACCACACATGCTAAAACACTGAGGTGTCTACCACCCCATGCTAAAACACTGAGGTGTCTACCACACGCTAAACCCACTGGGGTTTTGTCTACCACACATGCTCAAACTGAGGTGTCTACCACACATGCTAAACCCATGAGGTGTTTTACCCCCCAACTGCTAAAACACGGGAGGTGTTCCCACACATGTAAAAACTGGGGGTTGCCCTACCACACATGCTCAACATAAAGGTGTCTCCCCACAATGCTCAACACGGAGGTGTCTCCCAACATGCTCAAAAAATTGAGGTGTTTTCCCACCATGCTCAAAAAACTAAAGGTTTGTCAAACCCCCAAAACTTTGCTCAACATGAGGTGTCTACCCCCACGCCAACACTAAAGGTGTCTACGACACATGCTCAACACTGAGGTGTCTCCCAAACACATGTTTCAACCCCGGAGGTGTTTTCCACCATGCTCAAAAATGATGTCAAACCACACATGCTCAACACTGAGGTGTCTCCCCACACTTGCTCAAACTGAGGTGTCTAAAACACTGCTAAACCCCTGAGGTGTTACCCCCACAGCTCAACACTGAGGTGTCTACCACACATGTTTTAAAACCCCCCCCCCCTGAGGGGGTCTCCCACACATGCTCAAACACTGAGGGTCTACCCACACATGCTCAACACTGGGTTTGTTACCACACAGAAGGGCTCAACACTTGAGGTGTCAAACCACACATGCTCAACATGAGGGTTTCCCCACTTTTTGCTAAAACTGAGGCGTCTACGAAAACATGTCAATACTGAGGTTCTCCCCAAACACATCCCTCAACATGAGGTTTTTAAACCACACATGCTAAAACCATGAGGTGTCTAAAACAAAAATGCTCAAAAACTGAGGCGTTCCACCAAAACATGCTCAACACTGAGGGGGGTCAAACTACACACATGCTAAACACTGAGGGGGTTACCAAAATTTTTGCTCAAAAAGAGGTGTCAAAACCCCCATGTTTAAAACCTAAGTGTCTCCCCAAAACATGCTAAACATTTAAAGTGTTTTCCACACACATGCTCAACATGGGGTTTGTCTACCCCACATGCTCAACACTGGGTTTTCCCCCCTTAACCACACATGCTAAACCCACGGGAGGTTTTCTACCAAACATGCTAACATTTGGGGTGTCAACCCACACTTGTAAACATGAAGGTGTCTCCCCACACATGCCCCAACACTAAAGGTTTTCCTACCAACTTTGTAAAAATGGGTTTTGGTCTACCCACTTGCTAAAAACACTGAGGTGTCTACCACCCACATGTCAACATAAAGTGTCTACCAAACACATGCTAAACCCGAGGTTTTCTACCACACAAGGGGCTCAACATGGGTGTCTACCAACATGCTCAACACTGGGTGTCTACCAACATGCTCAACATGTTTGGGGTCTACCCCACCATGCTAAAACCCACTGAGGGTCTACAACACTTGCTCAACATGAGGAATCTCCCAACACATGCTCAAAATGAGGTGTTCCCCAACTGCTAAACCATGAGGGTTACCACAAAATGCTCAACATTGAGGTGTCTACCCAAAATGCTCAACACTGGGGGGGGTCAAACAACACATGCTAAACCTAAGGTGTTTTACCGCACAGGGCTCAAATGAGGTATCTACCACACCCCTTTGCCCCAATACTGAGGTATCTACCACACATGTAAAAACACTGAGGTGTCTACCACACATGTTTAAAACACTGGGGGTGTTCCCCACACACATGCCCCATATGAGGTGTCTACCCGTTGTTTAACAATGAGGTGTCTACCCACATGCCCCAAACATGAGGTGTTTTACCACACACCCCAAAACATGGGGGTGTTACCACACACATGTAAATTACTGGGGGTGTTCCCAAAACCATGTTTAAAAAACCTAAGGAGTCTACCACACTTGCTAAAACACTAAAAGTGTCTACCACACACATGTCAACATGAGGTGTCTCCACACACATGCTTCAATACTGAAGTTTTACCACAAAACATGCTTAATCGGGAGGTTTCCCAAAAATTGCTCAACGTGAGGTGTTTTCCCACATATGCTCAACCCTGAGGTGCCTTCCATACACATGTTTCAAACATTTGAAGTGTCTACCAAACACATGCTAAAACATGAGGTGTCTACCCACATGTAAAACACTGAGGTGCCCACCAAACTTGTTTAACACTGGGTGTCTCCCACACCATGTCAAAAATGAGGCGTCTACAACACATGCTCAACATGAGGTTTTCTCCCCACACATGCTCAACACTGAGGTTTTCTCCCAAACACTTTGCCCCAACTGAGTTGTCTACCACACACATGCTCAAAAAATGAGGTGTCTACCAACATGCTCAAACACTGGGGTTTTTTTACCACCCCAAAAGGTTTTTCAAAAATGAGGCTTTCTCCACACAGGCTAAACACTGAGGTGTTACCCCACATACTCAACACTGGGGTGTCTACCAAAAGGGGTTTCAACACGAGGTGTTCTACCAAACATGCTCAACACTGAGGTGTTTTTACCCACATGCTCAACACGAGGTTTTTAAACCACACATGCTAAACACGGGAGGTGTTACCACACAGGGAAAAACTTTGGGGATCTCCCCACACCATGATAAATTTATGAGGTGTCTCCCCACACATGCTAAACACTGAGGTGTCTACCACAAAAGCTCACCCAATGGGGTTTGTCCCCCACCAACATTGCTCAATACTGAGGTGTCTAGAAACCCCAGGGCTCAAAAATTGAGGTTTTTCTCCCACACACCCCCCCTAAACCCCCTGAGGTTTTAAACCACACACCTGCCCCAACACTGGGGTTTTGTCTCCCACCACATGCTCAAAAATGGGTTTGTCTACCACACATGCTCAACATGACGGTGTCTACCACACATCCCTCAAACACTGAGGTGTTTTCCACACATGCTCAACAACTGGGGTTTGGTACCAAAACAGTCAAACGGGAGGTGTTCCCCCCCCACATGCTAAAACACGGAGGTGTTTACCAACATGCTAAAACATTGAGGTGTTTTACCCCCACATGTAAACATGAGGGGGTCACCACACATGTCAACACTGAGGTTTTTCTACCACACATGTCAAAAAGGGAGGTGTCACCACACATGCTAAACACTGAGGGTTTTACCACACATGCTAAAACCCTGAGGTGTCTACCACACTTTGCGAACACTGACCGTGTTTTACCACAAAAATGCTCAACACTGACGTGTCTACCACACATGCTCAACATGAGGTGTCTAACACTTTGCTCAACAATGAGGTGTCAAACCACAAGGGTCAAAATGAGGGGGTCTACCAAAACCATGCTCAACACTGGGTGTCTACCACCCCATGTTTCAAAATTGAGGTCTACCAACATGCTAAACATTTTGAGGTTTTCTCCCCCACACATCCCTAAACACTAGGTTTTTAAAACCCACACAATGCTCAACACTGAGGTGTTTACCCCAAAATGCTCAAAAATGAGGTGTCAAACCACAAAAAGCTAAACAGAGGTGTTACCAAACATGTTTTAAACTAAAGTGTCTACCACACCACTGTTTAAACTGAGGTGTCTCCCAAACACATGTTTTCAACCCCCGAAGTTTTCTCCCACACACATGCTCAACACTGAGGTGTCTACTAACACATGCTAACACTTAGGTGTCTACCACACATATGCTCAACACTGGGGGTGTCTACCCAAAACTTTGCTCAACACTGAGGGTCTACCACCCCATGCTCAACACGGGGACGTGTCTCCCAAACACATGTCAACACTGAGGTGTCACCACACATGTCAAAATGAGGTGTTCTCCCACCCTGTCAAAAAATGAGGTGTTACCACACACATGCTAAACACTGAGGGGGTCTCCCAAACCACATGCTAAACCCTGGGGGTCTACCACACATGCTCAACACTGGGGTGTCTCCCAAACACATGCTCAACCTGAGGTGCTACCCCCCACATGCTAAAAACCACTGAGGGTTTACAACCACTTGCTCAAAAAAACCCACTGAGGTTTTTACCACACACAATGCTCAAAAACTGAGGTGTTACCACACATGTTTCAACACGAAGTGTCTACCCCCACCCCATGTCAACACAAAAAGGGTTTTAACCACAAAAAAGGGTTCAACACCAAAGTTTTTCTCCCCACACCCCATGATTTTCAAAAACTGGGGTGCTACTACACACGGCCAACACTGAGGTGTCTACCACACACATGTCAACCTGAGGGGGTTCTCCCAACAAATCCTAAACACTAAAAGTGTCTCCCAACAATTGCAAAACACTGAGGTGTCTCCCACAAAATGCTCAACCCCGGGAAGTGTTTCCCCACACACATGCTCAACACTGAGGTGTCACTACCCCACATGCTCAACACTTGGGTTTGTCTACCCCCACATATGCTCAACATGGGGTTTGTCACCACAACATGCTCAACATGAGGTTTTCAAACCACACATGCTAAAAACACTGACTGTTACCACACATGCTATCACTGAGGTTGTTACCACACATGCTCAAAAAGGGAGGTGTCTACCAAAACATGCCTCAAAAATTTAAAGGTTTTAAACCACACCATGCTCAAATGGGGGGTTTTTAACCCACATGTTTAAACCCACGGGGGTTTCTCCCCACACATGCTCAACACGGAAGTGTCTACCCACACATCTCAACATGAGGTGTTTTCCACAACATGTCAACACCGAAGTGTCTCCCCCCCCAACTTGCTAAACCCACTGGGTTTGTCTACTACACCAGGGTTAAAACACTTAGGTGCCCAAATACACACATGCTCAACGGGAGGTGTCTACTAAACCCCATGCTAAACCCACTGAGGTGTCTACTACCAAACATGCCCCAAAACTGAAGTGTCTACCAACCATGCTCAAAAAACGGGGGGTGTCTTTTAAACACACATGGTCAAAAAATGAAGTGTCTACCCACACATGCTAAAAAAATGAGGTGTTTACCCCCCCATGCTCAAAACTGAGGTGTCTCCCAAAACACATGTAAACCGACGTTTTCTACCACCCAAAATTGCTCAAATGAGGTGTCTCCCACACCATGTCAACACTGACGTGTCAAACCACAACATGCTCAACATGAGGTGTCTACCAAAACAGCTCAACCACTGAGGTGTTACCCACCCATGCTCAACATGAGGTGTCTACCACAAAAGGGCCCCATCATTTGAGGTGTCTACCACACAAAATGCTCAACATGAGGTTTTCTCCCACACACATGTTTCAACATGAGGTGTCTACCACACAAGCATGGCTTGCTTCTGCAGTGTTTTAAAAACTGGGTTGGGGGTTTTTGGAAGGGGAGGCCCTTGTTTTCTCCGGAGGAGATTGGGGTGGTTTGAAGGTCCCCCTCAAGGGGCCCTGGGAGAGAGTGTGAGGTTTGGAGATGTGGGGATGAGGTTTCTGCATGGGGTGAGTCTGTCTCTCACTGGAGGAGGCTGAGGGGGGGAGGTAGCAACGCTACCACAGTGAGGTGCAGCCCAGCCCCCGCTACAAGTGGCGATTGTTACAGAATGGGAGGGCATCGGGGAAAAGGGAAAATTTAAGAGTGAAGATCTGAAGGTAGGAAATCGTTCCTGTTCTCCGGGATGAATGACTTCAGTGGCCAGTAAAGGAAAGGTACTACTCCCCCTGCAATAAAGGTAAGGCATTTTGGGTTGGTGCCCTCTCGGGTAAGATTTTTGACCGGCTTTTTGTAATAGGAATAAGAAATAGAGATAAGTGTGTTTCCCTGGGCTGGTTTGGGGACATTGCAACAGGCGGAAAATTTCTGTCGGGTAATGGGAACAAGCCCATTACTGTCTCTGCGGTGGGAATGAATTGGGAAGGGGAGGAGAAAGAGCGCTAATAATACAGGCAGCTATAGATTTCATTAAGTCCAAAGGGGAGGGATCCCAAATCATATGTAGCATCTTGCCTAAAAGGGGGAGAGGAAATGAATGGTTTTTCTAGGGAAATTTGGGTGTAAATTGCTGGCTAGACAGATACTGCAAGGAACTTGCAACCCCTTCTTTTGACAACTGGAACAACTTTATGGCAAAAAAGAAATTATAAAGGGATGGGGTACACCTCTGGGGCTGGGGGTAGCACTTGCAATCGATGAGAAGGCCATTGGTGAAATCCTATGTTTTAAACTGAGGGAAAAAAGGGGTATGGGTGTGTGGGGGAAACAAGCAGGTTGCAACATTTTGGGTTGGGAAACGAATGTAAAAAAGGCTTCAGCATAAGTTATAAATAAAGACAATAGAACAGGTCAGCAAACAAAGGGGACAGCAGAGGGCACAAGGGATAGCTCCCTTAAGGTTTACATACTTAGCAGGAGGTTAGAAATAAGATGATGAGCTAAGATTAATTGCAATGCGGGAAACATAATATTTTGCTAAACAAGACCTGGGCCAAATCTAAAGATAGAGAGATCCCTCTGAAGTAAATACAAGGCTAAAAATTATTCCCACTGACAGGGTAAAAAGGAAAAGGGGGTGGAATAGCGAGTTGTCAGAGACAATTTTAAAATTTTTGTGTTAGACAAAAATTAAATTAGAAGCGTCACCACTGAATCTGTTTGGTTACAGCTTCCGAGGGGCCCAGAAAACTAATTTTGGTGTGATTTACGGGCCCCAAATTTGATAGGGAGGCATAAAAACTATGGGACGAAAATTTGTAAAAGGGATCTACTACAAAATGTGTGCTAATGGGAGATTTCAACTTAGACAGATTTTTTTTTTTTTTTTTTCCCTGGCCCATCCCACCAAGGCAGGGTGGCCCAAAAAAAAAAACTTTCACCATCATTACTCCATCCTGTCTTGCCAGAAGGGTGCTTTTCACTACAGTTTTTTAAAATGCAATTTTAAAACCCCCCCCTTCAGAGTGCAGGACGTACTTCCCCTCTCCAGGGCTCAAATCCGGGCCCGCCGGGTTTCCCCGAATCCCCCTTATAAAAAATTTTCTTTGCTCCACTCCAACAGCAGTCAAGTATTAAAAACCCTTTGTTCCATTCACTCCTTCAAACACGCTCACCATGCCTGCTGGAAAGTCGAAGCCCCTCGCACACAAAAACCCCTTTACCCCCTCCCTCCAACCCTTCCTAGGCCGACCCCTACCCCGCCTTCCTTCCACTACAGACTGATACACTCTTGAAGTCATTCTGTTTCGCTCCATTCTCTCTACATGTCCGAACCACCTCAACAACCCTTCCTCAGCCCTCTGGACAACAGTTTTGGTAATCCCGCACCTCCTCCTAACTTCCAAACTACGAATTCTCTGCATTATATTCACACCACACATTGCCCTCAGACACGACATCTCCACTGCCTCCAGCCTTCTCCTCGCTGCAACATTCATCACCCACGCTTCACACCCATATAAGAGCGTTGGTAAAACTATACTCTCATACATTCCCTCTTTGCCTCCAAGGACAAAGTTCTTTGTCTCCACAGACTCCTAAGTGCACCACTCACTCTTTTCCCTCATCAATTCTATGATTCACCTCATCTTTCATAGACCCATCCGCTGACACGTCCACTCCCAAATATATGAATACGTTCACCTCCTCAATTACTCATCTCTCTATAGACAGATTGATGGTGCACTTTGACAGGAAATTTAGGTCGGGTGAACTTTCGTTGATACGATCCAGATTGTTTTTAAAACAGTTTTGTGGACAGAGCCAACTAGGGGAAATACCTCTTGACTTGGTTCTTGGCCAGTAGGGAAAGGAAACACTAATTATAATCTTGAGGTAATGATGATCTTGGGGAGAGTGATCACTAATTCACTCAGTTTTATAATATCATGGACATCTACATTATAATGGCAATAAAGTCTCCGTCCGACTTTCGCTGGATGATTTCATAGGACTGAAAAAATTACTTAGGTGGGCAGAAACTGGAATGTCCTGACTAGGGGTCAGGTTAGGTGGTGATGGTTTGCCGATACTGATGTTTCAGGGCATAGTTCTTGCTGCTCAGTCAAATTATGTTCCAAATAGGGAAATCAGTTCAAACAAAAATGATCTAAATGGATGAACACATTAGATTAATTATCTGATTGTTCAAAGAGAGGCATCGATAGGCAATTCAAAGAGGAGAGGGGCAAGTAAGAAATCGATATATTCAGTTTTAAAGAGAGATAATAAAAAAGGGAATTAGAAAAGCAAATAGAGATTATGAGGTTAAAAGTTGCAAGAGGAATCGAAGACTAACCCAAAAGGATTCTTTTCAGGTATACAGAAGTGAAGACTAGGGACATGATACGGCCCTCTAAAAGTTCCTCGGCGTAAGATCACTGACAGTGCATAAGGAATGTGTAGATTTTTTAACACATACTTCCTCTCGTTTTTACACTGGAGGATACAGCGATATTCCAGTTAATGAAAAATTATGTAGAAACAGGACGATAATAAAAACTGTGCCAGTATTAGGGCACAGTGACATGGTCCTTAGCAATAGATAAATTAAAAACCTAACCCAATCCCCAGGGCCATGATGAACTGTATGCAAGGTTCTCAAGGAATGTAAAGAGGAGTAGCACACCTTTGGCTAATCTTTTCAACATATCACTACAAACTGGCTTGGTGTCAGATTAAGTGGAAAATGGCAAATGTGATACCTATTTTCAAACAGGCTGACAGCGTACTTAGCATTTCGAACTATAGACAATAAGCCTACCCTCCATTAGTGGGAAAATTTATGGAATCAAATAATAGCCGAGGCAGTTCGTGCACTTGAAAAGCATAAAATTAATCAACGATTCTCGCATGGTTTTACCAAAGGGCGTTCCTGCCTTACGAATTTTTTAACTATTTTCACTAAGGTATTTGAGGAGGTACATCATGGTTAATGAATATGATTATTTGTTATATGGACTTCTCGTAAGGCTTTTGACAGAGGTCCCACATCAGAGGACTATTGAGGAAAATTAAAGACATGGAATAGGAGGAGAATTTTTCCGGATAGAGGCATGGTTGACAAATAGGGCAGCAGAGAGTTTGCATATAAAATGGGAGAGAGAAATCAAGAGTGGGGAAGCGTCACGAGCGGTGTTCCACTGGGGTCTGTGTTGGGCCCCCCTTGCTGTTAACAATCTACATAAACGACATAAGATGAGGGATATAAAGAGCGACATCGGCAAGTTTGCCGATGACACAAAAATAGGCCGTCGGAATTCATTCTGAGAGAATTTCGAGCACTCCGGAGATTTGAATAGACGGATGCAGTGGTCGGAGAAGTGGGCAGATGCGTTTAATATAGACAAATTGCAAAGTTCCTAAATGTGGGACAGGACAATAAATATGCCACACTATATACTAAAAATGTAGATCTTAATATTACGGATTGCGAAAAAGATTTAGGATTCTGGTTAGCAAGTTAATCTGAAACCAAGACAACAGTGCATAAGTGTTTCGCAATAAAGCTATAGAATCCTTGGCTTCATATCAAGAAGCATAAATAATGAGGAGTCCTCAGGTTGTTCTTCAACTCTATACATCCTTTGTTAAGGCCTCATTTAGAATATGCTGCCACCAGTTTGGTCACCGTTAATACAGTATGGATATAAATTCTCTGGAAAATGTACAAAGGAGGATGACAAAGATGATCCCATGTATCAGAAACCTTCCCTATGAGGATATGACTTAGGGCCCTGAAACTGCCTCTCTAGAAAGACGTTGAATTAGGGGGGATATGATTGTGGGTGTATAAATGGAAGACATGAAAATAAATAAAGGGGATGTTATATTGTGTGCTGTAAAATATCTTAAGCCTAGACAGACTCGTGCAAGGTTTCAGTTGGAAAAATTCAGATTCAGGAGAGGGTTATAGGAAAGTATGGTTTGGTAATAGAGTTGTGAATGAGTGGAAACAAAACTCCCAAGTACGTTATGAGGCCACAGAACGTGTGTTTAGCTTTTTAAAAATAGGTTGATAAATACATGAGTAGTATGTGGGTAGTGTGTGAGTTAGACCTGATAGCTTGTGCTACCGGTCGCGTGCCGTGTTCCTCCCTTATGTCAATGTGACCTGACCTGACTGGTTGGGTGCATTGGCTTAAGCCGGTAGGAGACTTGGACCTGCTCAGCATGGGCCAGTAGCCTTCTGCTGTATTCCTTCGTTCTTATGCTCAAAAATGAGGTGTCTACTCACAAACATGATTCAAACTCTGAGGTGTCCTACCACATCACATGCTCAACACTGACGGTGTCTACATGCACTCATGTTCGACAATGAGGTGGGTGTCTACTACACACATGCCTCTCAATTGAGGTGTCTACTTCAAACATGCTCAACAATGAGGTGGCTA
The DNA here is from genome assembly GCF_026875155.1 of Cherax quadricarinatus. Classification (NCBI taxonomy): domain Eukaryota; kingdom Metazoa; phylum Arthropoda; class Malacostraca; order Decapoda; family Parastacidae; genus Cherax; species Cherax quadricarinatus. The sequence continues at coordinate 14,588,810 of NC_069413.1, read as the reverse complement.
ATACACACATGCTCAACACTGAGCGTGTATACTCACACATGTTCAACACTGAGGTGTCTACCACACATGCTCAACACTGAGGTGTCTACCACACATGCTCAACACTGAGGTGTCTACCACACATGCTCAACACTGAGGTGTCTACCACACATGCTCAACACTGAGGTGTTCAAAACACTCAACACATGCTCAAAATACTGAGGTGTCTATCCACACACATGGCTCAACACTGAAGGGTGTCTACTACACACATGCTCAACACTGAGGTGTCTACACACAAATGCTCAAACACTTAGGTGTTCTACCACACTTGCTCACAATGAGGTGTCTACCACACACATGCTCACACTGATGGTGTCCTACACAACATGCTTAACACTGAGTGTCTACACACACATGTCAACACTGTGGTATCATACACCACACATGCTCAACACTGAGGTGTCTACCACACACATGCTCAACACTGAGGTGTCTACCACCACATGCTCAACACTGAGGTGTCTACCCACTACCACATGCTCACACTGAGGTTGTCTACCAATACACATGACACACTAAAGAGTTACACACATTGCTCAACACTGAAGGGGGTTGGTTTCTACACACACATGCTCAACACTGAAGTGTCTACCACACACATGCTCAACACTGAGGTGTCTACCACACACATGCTCAACACTGAAGTGTCTAACCACACACTTGATACATGCAAGTGTCTACCAAATTCATGCTCAAATCACTGAGGTGTCTACCACACACATGCTCAACACTGAGGTGTCTAGCACACACATGCTCAACACTGAGGTGTCTAGCACACACATGCTCAACACTGAGGTGTCTACACACACCATGCTCAACACTGAATGTCTACCACACAATTGCTCAACACTGAGGTGTCTACACCACTCCATGCTCAACACTGAGGTGTATACCACACAATGCTCAACACTGAGGTGTCTACCACACACCTGCTCAACACTGAGGTGTCTACCACACACATGCTCAACACTGAGGTTGTCTACACACACATGTCAACACTGAGGAGTCTACACACACATGCTCAACCACTGAGGTGTTCTACCCACAATGCTCAACACTGAGGTCGTCTAACCACCACATGCTCAACACTGAGGTGTTCTACCACACACATGCTCATACCATGGGTGTCATAACAAACACATGCTCAACACTGAGGTGTCTACCACACACATGCTCAACACTGAGGTGTCTACCACACAATGCTCAACACTGAGGTGTCTACCACCACATGCTCAACACTGAGGTGTCTACCACACATGCTCAACACTGAGGTGTCTACCACACATGCTCAACACTGAGGTGTCTACCACACACATGCTCAACACTGAGGTGTCTACCACACATGCTCAACACTGAGGTGTCTACCACACACATGCTCAACACTGAGGTGTCTACCACACACATGCTCAACACTGAGGTGTCTACCACCACATGCTCAACACTGAGGTGTCCTACCACACACTTGCTCCACACTGAGGTGTCCTACCACACACATGCTCAACACTGAGGTGCACTATCCACACACATGCTCAAACACTGAAGTGTTCTACACACACTTGATCAACACTGAGGTGTCTTACCATACACATGATCAAAAAACTAAAGTGTCTACAAAAACATGCTCTAAAAAATGAGGTGTCTACCACACACCATGCCCTCAAACACTGAAGATGTTACAACACTACCATGTCACATGACGGTGTTACCACACACATGCCCTCAACATGAAGTGTCTACCACACACCATGCTCAACACTGAAGTGTCTTACCAATACATGCCCTCAACACTGAGGTTGGTCTAACCACTCACATGCTCAACACTGAGGTGTCTAGCACACACATGCTCAACACTGAGGTGTCTACCACACACATGCTCAACACTGAGGTGTCTACAACACACATGCTCAACACTGAAGTGTCTACCACACACATGCTCAACACTGAGGTGTCTACCACACACATGCTCAACACTGAGGTGTCTACCACACACATGCTCAACACTGAGGTGTCTTACCACACACCTGCTCAACACTGAGGTGTCTACCACACATGCTCAACACTGAGGTGTCTACCACACATGCTCAACACTGAGGTGTCTACCACACATGCTCAACACTGAGGTGTCTACCACACACATGCTCAACACTGAGGTGTCAACCACAATAGCTCACTACTGAGGTGTCTACCACACACATGCTCAACACTGAGGTGTCTACCACACACATGCTCAACACTGAGGTGTCTACCACACACATGCTCAACACTGAGGTGTCTACCACACACATGCTCAACACGAGGTGGTCTACCTCACACATGCTCAACACTGAGGTGTCTACCACACACATGCTCAACACTGAGGTGTCTACCACACATGCTCAACACTGAGGTGTCTACCACACACATGATAAACAATGAGGTGTCTTCCACACATGCTCAACATGTGGTGTTACCACACACTATGCTCAACAATTGAGGTGTTTATAACCACACACATGCGCCAACACTGAGGTGTCTTCACCACCATGCTCAAACCGTGGGTCTACCACACACCATGCTCATACTGAGGTTGTCTAACACACACACTGCTCAACACATGAGGTGTCTTACCACACACATGCTCAACACTGATGTGTCTCCACTCACATGCCTCACACACTGGAGGTGTCTACACACACATGCTCAACACTGAAGTGTCTACCACCCAGCATGCTCAAACACTGATGGTGTCTACCAACATGCTCAACACTGACGGTCGTCTCTACCAAAACATGCTCAACACTGAGGTGTCTACCACACACATGCTTCAACAATGAGGTGTCCTACCACACACTAAGCTAACACTGAGTGTTTACCACACACATGCTCACATGAAGGTGTCTACCACACTGATCAACACTGAGTGTGTCTACCAATCATGCTCAAACTGAGGTGTCTACACACACTGCTCAACACGATTCTGGAAAACATTGGAGCATCAGTGGAACAAATAGGGTAGAACCAATTCAGATGGAACAATCAGTGACAATCAGTGGAACTATCGGTAGAACAATCAGATGGAACAATCAGTAGAACTTTCAGATGGAAACAAATCAGGTAGAACAATCAGAAGGAACAATCAGGTAGAACAATCAGATGGAACAATCAGATGGAACAATGAGGTAGAACAATCAGATGGAACAATCAGGTAGAACAATCAGATGGAACAATCAGGTAGAACAATCAGATGGAACAATCAGGTAGTACAATGAGACTGGAACAATCAGGTGAAACAATAAGGTGGAACAATCTGGTAGGAACATAAGATGGAACAATCAGTAGAAAACAATCAGATGGTAACATTCAGGTAGAAACAATCAGATGGAACAATCAGGTAGTACAATCAGATGGAAAACATTTCAGGTAGAACATCAGATGGAACAATCAGGTAGAACAATCGGATGGAAACAATCAGATGGCAAACAATGATGGTAGAACATTCCGATGGAACAATCAGGTAGAACAATCAGCATGGAACAATTCAGGCTAGAACAATCAGATGGAAAACAATTCAGGTAGAAAACATATCTGATGAACAATCAGTAGAACAATCAGATGGAAACAATCAGGTAGCAACAATCAGATTGGAACAGTCAGGTAGCAAACAAATCTATGGAACAATAGGTTAGAACAATCAGATGATCAATCAGGTAGAACAATCAGATGGAAACAATCAGATGGAAAATTGAGGATAGAACAATCAGATGGAACAATCAGGTAGAACAATCAGATGGAACAATCAGGTAGAACAATCAGATGGAACAATCAGGTAGAACAATCAGATGGAACAATCAGGTAGAACAATCAGATGGAACAATCAGGTAGAACAATCAGATGGAACAATCAGGTAGAACAATCAAGATGGAAACAATCAGTAGAACAATCAGATGGACAATCAGGTAGAACAATCAGATGGAACAATCAGGTAGAACAATCAGATGGAACAATCAGGTAGAACAATCAGATGGAACAATCAGATGGAACAATGAGGTAGAACAATCAGATGGAACAATCAGGTAGAACAATCAGATGGAACAATCAGGTAGAACAATCAGATGGAACAATCAGGTAGAACAATCAGATGGAACAATCAGGTAGAACAATCAGATGGAACAATCAGGTAGAACAATCAGATGGAAAAAATCAGGTTATTAGAGGAAAAAAAAACAAATAATAAAAAACAAAAAAAAAAAAAAAATAAAAAAAAAAAAACAATCAGCTGAACCAATCAGGTAGAACAATCAGATGGAACAATCAGGTAGAACAATCAGATGGAACAATCAGATGGAACAATCAGATGGAACAATGAGGTAGAACAATCAGATGGAACAATCAGGTAGAACAATCAGATGGAACAATCAGGTAGAACAATCAGATGGAACAATCAGGTAGAACAATCAGATGGAACTATAATTCAAATAGGGATGGCTGTCAGCGGAGACTTATTAACCATTACTATCACTATCACCTCCTACTCTGCTACTATTGAAGTACAACCACTACCTCTACTACTATTAACGTTACTATTACTTCCACTCCAAGTACTATCACTGTAGCTACAATAACCACTATTATTATTACTACTACTACTATTTATGCTGCTGTTACTGCTAGTACAGCTACTACTATTACTACTATCAACACAAGTACTGCTACTACCACTACTACTATTACTACTATCAACACAAGTACTGCTACTACCACTACTACTATTACTACTATCAACACAAGTACTGCTACTACCACTACTACTATTACTACTATCAACAACAAGTACTGCTTACTACACTACTACTATTATACTATCAACAAAGTACTGCTCTACACTACTATTTATACTACTTCAACACAAGTACTGCTACTACCACTACTACTATTACTACTTATCACTACAAGTACTGCTACTACCACTACTACTATTACTACTATCATCCCTCAAGTATGCTACTACACCTACTTCTATTACTACTATCAAACCACAGTACTGCCCTACTACCACTAATACTATTATTATCAAACACAAGTTACTGCTAATACAACTACTTTCATTATACTATCCAAACACAAGAAGTAATGCTACTACCACTACTACATTACTATATCACACAAGTATGCTACTACTACTATTATACTATAACACAAGTCACTGCTACTACAACTTATACTATTATACTATCAACACAAGTACTGATACTACCCATTCATACTATAACTACTATCAACACAAGTACTGCTTTACCACTACTACTATTACTACGTATCAACAAAGTACTGCTTCTATATTTACTACTATCAATCACAAGACTGCTACCTACTTCTATTTACTACTATCACACAAGTACTGCTACACTAATATTACTACTATCAAACAAGTACTGTACTACCATACTACTAATACTACTATTCAACACCAAGTAATGCTATACTGACTATTTACTATATCAACACAAGTACTGCTTCTACCATACTACTATTACTACTATCAACACAAGTCCTGCTACTACACTACTACGATTACTACTATCAACAACAAGTACTGCCTACTAAACTACTACTATACTATATCAAACAGTTCTGCTACTACTACTATTACTACTATCACCACAAGTAGTGCTACTCTACTATTATTCAACACAAGTACAGCTATACTACTATTACTACTATCAAACAAGTACTGCTACTACTACTATTACTATCACACATGTACTGCTACTACTATACTTATTACTACTATCAACACAAGTACTGCTTACTACCAATACTACTATTACTACTATAACACATAGTACTGCTAATAGCACTACTACTATAGTATAGCTAACACAAGTATTGCTACTACTACTATTAATACTATCAACACAAAGTACTTGCTATACACTACTACTATTACTACTATCAACACAAGTTACTGCTACTACTATTACTACTATCAACACAAGTACTGATAATACCACTATACTATTACTACTATCAAAACAAGTACTGCATACCATTATACTTTCTACTATCAACTACATGTACTGTACTACTACTATTACTAATAACAACACATGTACTGCTACTAAACCACTATACTATTTACTACTATCAACACAGTACTCGCTACTACTATATTATACTATCAACAAAGTATGCTACTACTACTATTTACTACTATCAACACAAGTACTTGCTACTACCACTACTACTATTACTACTAATCAACTCAAGTACTGCTACTACTACTATTACTACTATCCAACACAAAGTACTGCTACTACAATGACTATTATTAATAATATCAAGGTCAAGTACTGTTACTACTACTATTACTACTTCAAACACAAGTACTGTCACTTCTACTACTATTAATACTATTAAACACAAGTACTGCTACTATAATCTTACTTTCTATCAACACAAGTACTGCTTAACTACTATATTACTACTATTAACACAAGTACTGTACTACCACTACTACTATTGCTACTATCATACTCAAGCTACTGATACTTACACTTCCCTACTATTAATACTATAACACAAAGTACTCCTACTAATACTATTTACTACTATCAACAAAAGTACTGCTACACCACTACTACTATTACTACTGTCAACACAGGTATGACTTCTACACTACTACTATTACTTCTAATCAAACAAGGACTGCTTCTACCACTACTAACTATTACTAACTTATCAACACAAGTTACTGCTACTACTACTATTAATACTATCAACACAAGTACTGCTACTACACTATACTATTACTAATATCAACACAAGTTATGCTAATACATACTACTTTACTAACTATCTACACAAGTACTGCTACTACCAAATACTACTATTACTATCAACACAAGTACTGTGCTACTACTTACTATTACTACTACCAACAAGTTACTGCTATCTACTACTATTATACTTTAACACAAGTACTGCTACTACCTCTACTACTATTGCCTCTATCAACACAAGTACTGCTACTACCAATACTACTATTACGACTATCAACACAAGTTCTGCTACTACACTAATACTATTATTACTATAACACAATTACTGCTACTACCACTACTATATTACTACTATCAACACAAGTACTGTTACTACATATACTATTACTACTATTCAAACAAGTACTGCTACTACACATACTACTATTACTACTATTAACACAAGTACTGCTACTACCATACATACTAATCAAACACAAGTATGCTACTACCACTACTACTATCAACCACAAGTATGCTAATACACTCTACGTAATTCTATTCAACACATGTCGGCTACTACCACTACTACTATTACTTAACTATTAACACCAAGTACTGCTACTACCTACTACTATCAACACATGTACTGCCTACTAAGCATACTACTATCAACGCAAGTTTATGCTATACCACTAGTACTATTACTACTATCAACACAAGTACTGCTACTACTTACTACTATCTACTACTATAACACAAGTACTGCTACTACCTTTTACTTATATTACTACTATTAACACAAGTTCTGCTACTTCACTACTATTTACTATCAACACAAGTACCTGCTACTACCCCACTACTAATATCAACACAAGTACTGCTATTCCATTACTACTATTACTACTATTAACACAGTACTACTACTTACCACTACTACTTCCCCCGTCAACAAAAGTACTGCGACTACACTAATACATTACTACTATCAAACAAGGTTGCTACTACTACTATCAACACAAGTACTGCTACTACCACTAATACTATACTACTTTAAACACAAGTACTGCTACTACCACTAATACTATTTACTATTCAACACAAGTACTGCCTACTAACCACTACTTACTATAATACAAAAGTCTGCTACTTACCATACGTACTATTACTACTATTAATACACAAGTTACTACTACTACCACTAAGTATAAACACAAGTACTGCGACTACCACTAATACTATTACTACTATCAACACAAGGACTGCTACTACTACTATCAACACAAGTACTGCTACTACTACTACTATTACTACTATCAACACAAGTACTGCTACTACCACTACTACTATTACTATCAACACAAGTACTGCCACTACTACTACTATTACTACTATCAACACAAGTACTGCTACTACCACTACTACTATTACTACTATCAACACAAGTACTGCTACTACCACTACTACTATTAATATCAACACAAGTACTGCTACCACTACTATTACTACTATCAACACAAGTACTGCTACTACCACTACTATTACTACTATCAACACAAGTACTGCTACTACCACCACTATTACTATCAACACAAGTACTGGTACTATTACTACTATCAACACAAATGCCACTACTATTACTATCAACACAAATGCCACTACTATTACTATCAACACAAATGCTGCTACTACCACTACTATTACTACTATCAACACAAATGCTGCTACTACCACTACTATTACTACTATCAACACAAGTACTGCTACTACCACTACTATTACTACTATCAACACAAGTACTGCTACTACCACTACTATTACTACTATCAACAAAAATGCTGCTACTACCACTACTACTATTACTATTACTATCAACACAAGTACTGCTACTACCACTACTACTATTACTACTATACTACTATTAACACAAGTACTGCTACTACCACTACTACTACTACTATTACTACTATCAACACAAGTGCTGCTACTACCACTACTATTACTATCAACACAAGTGCTGCTACTACCACTACTATTACTACTATCAACACAAGTACTGCTACCACTACTATTACTATCAACACAAATGCTGCTACTACCACTCTATTACTACTATCAACACAAATGCTGCTACTACCACTACTATTACTACTATCAACACAAGTACTGCTACTACCACTACTATTACTATCAACACAAGTACTGCTACTACCACTACTATTACTACTATCAACACAAATGCTGCTACTACCACTACTACTATTACTGTCAACACATGTACTGCTACTACTATTACTATTACTACTATTAACACAAATACTGCTACTACCACTACTATTACTACTATCAACAAAAATGCTGCTACTACCACTACTACTATTACTGTCAACACATGTACTGCTACTACTATTACTATTACTATCAACACAAGTACTGCTACTACCACTACTACTATTACTATACTACTATTAACACAAGTACTGCTACTACCACTACCACTACTACTACTATTACTACTATCAACACAAGTGCTGCTACTACCACTACTATTACTATCAACACAAGTGCTGCTACTACCACTACTATTACTACTATCAACACAAATACTGCTACCACTACTATTACTATCAACACAAATGCTGCTACTACCACTCTATTACTACTATCAACACAAATGCTGCTACTACCACTACTATTACTACTATCAACACAAGTACTGCTACTACCACTACTATTACTATCAACACAAGTACTGCTACTACTACTATTACTACTATCAACACAAATGCTGCTACTACCACTACTACTATTACTGTCAACACATGTACTGCTACTACAATTACTATTACTACTATCAACACAAGTACTGCTACTACCACTACTACTATTACTACTATACTACTATTGCTACTACCACTACTACTATTACTACTAACACAAGTACTGCTACTACCACTACTACTATTACTACTATTAACACAAGTATTGCTACTACCACTACTACTATTACTACTATTAACACAAGTATTGCTACTACCACTACTACTATTACTACTATTAACACAAGTATTGCTACTACCACTACTATCAACATGTTGCAACCCCTGAATGGGTTACAATGTATATGATGTATATGTATATAATGTATATTACATTTTCATATAATTTTACATTGCTTATATTTGCGATAATAGCTAAATCGTAAATATATTGCTTTATATTATTATTTGACTTAGTTACTATTGTTAGGTAGGATGTAACATATTGTATGCTCATAGTTCAAGTCTTGATTGTCTAACTACTGTAATTATCCCTTGTGGCTCGTTACTCTGCTGGCTTCTGTGTTGCTGGGCAGCAACTGTCCATGGAGCTATCACGTGATCGAGGGGGGGGGAGGGTGTTCACACCTTGCCTGAAGTATTCAGTCTGGTCTAGACTCTCTTGGTGGTTGGATGTATTCCTGACAAGTGCCTAACTCTTCCTTATTGGCCCTTGTTGGAAGATCGTCTCTGTAGTTTTCTTGTTAGTTCTGTAAAACTCTGTTCACCGAACATTGTATAGACTTAGTGATTTTCGACGTTGTACTGAGGTTGTGTCGCAAAGACACTCGGAGCAACTCAGGTCCTGAGATGTAGCTTCTGACCTAACTTGTACTGGTATCTGTGTACTGTCACAGTCGGGGATTTTCTTATGGTGAACTTAGATTCAGTAGTATGGGAGTTTTGTGAGTTTTGTGGAGGATCTGCTGATGGTCCCTACTTAGTGTCATTATATTATCTCCTTGTTCCTGATTCTGTGTCGCAGTTGCTTATTACATTGTTGTTCGGCTTATCAGTAGTTATATTGTTCAAGCAGACTGTTCTGATTGCCAGTTGGTCAAGAAGTTAGTTTATGTGAGGACTTTGTCAGTCACTTGTTTAAGTCTAGTCGAGTCGTGAGACATAGTGAACTACTTAGAGCACTTACACACATACACACAAACTTATTTGTATATTGTATTATTAAATGCTACTGTACCAGACGGTACTTAAGAATTATAAATGTGATATGTGCTTTCAGCACAATAATACTGTACACGAGAGAAGTGATTAATATTATTTTGTTGATATTAATTTAATTTGATGTACGCCTACACAACTTAATTATTAATAAATTTATAAAATTTTAATTTCTCTAGTTAGTAGCCTACCAGTTGTAATCCTGAAGCACTAATAATTCTTATTGAATTCTTATGGATAATTGGACCAGGATTCTGACTAATTGTTACAAAAACCCAGTAACAGGCTGGATGCTAGAAGGGCAGTCCTTTCTAGTATTCACTGGAGATCTCTAAGCTTATTCGAAATCGCGTTTTTTGTAACAAACACAAGTACTGCTACTACCACAAATACTATTACTACTATCAACACATGTACTGCTACTACCACTACTACTATTACTACTATCAACACATATACTGCTACTACCACTACTACTATTACTACTATCAACACAAGTACTGCTACTACCACAAATACTATTACTACTATCAACACATGTACTGCTACTACCACTACTACTATTACTATCAACACATGTGCTGCTACTACCACTACTACTATTACTACTATCAACACAAGTACTGCTACTACCACTATTACTACTATCAACACAAGTACTGCTACTACCACTACTACTATTGCTATCAACACAAGTACAGCTACTACCACTACTACTATTACTACTATTAACACAAGTACTGCTACTACCACTACTATTGCTACTATCAACACAAGTACTGCTACTACCACTACTACTATCAACATAAGTACTGCTACTACCACTACTACTATCAACACAAGTACTGCTACTACCACAAATACTATTACTACTATCAACACAAGTACTGCTACTATCACTACTATCACTATCAACACATGTAATGCTATTACCACTACTACTATCAACGCAAGTACTGCTACTACCACTACTACTATCAACACAAGTACTGCTACTACCACTATTACTATCAACATAAGTACTGCTACTACCACTACTACTATCAACACAAGTACTGCTACTACCACAAATACTATTACTACTATCAACACAAGTACTGCTACTACCACTACTATCACTATCAACACATGTAATGCTATTACCACTACTATCAACGCAAGTACTGCTACTACCACTACTACTATCAACACAAGTACTGCTACTACCACTACTACTATTACTACTATCAACACAAGTACTGCTACTACCACTACTACTATTACTTCTATTAACACAAGTACTGCTACTACCACTACTACTATCAACACAAGTACTGCTACTACCACTGCTACTATCAACGCAAGTACTGCTACTACCACTACTACTATCAACACAAGTACTGCTACTACCACAAATACTATTACTACTATCAACACAAGTACTGCTACTACCACTACTACTATTACTACTATCAACACAAGTACTGCTACTACCACTACTACTATTACTACTATCAACACAAGTACTGCTACTACCACTACTACTATTACTACTATCAACACAAGTACTGCTACTACCACTACTACTATTACTATTAACACAAGTACTGCTACTACCACTACTACTATCAACGCAAGTACTGCTACTACCACTACTACTATTACTATTAACACAAGTACTGCTACTACCACTACTACTATTAACACAAGTACTGCTAATACCACTACTACTATTACTACTATTAACACAAGTACTGCTACTACCACTACTACTATTAACACAAGTACTGCTACTACCACTACTACTATTACTACTATTAAGACAAGTACTGCTACTACCACTACTACTATTAACACAAGTACTGCTACTACCACTACTACTATTAACACAAGTACTGCTACTACCACTACTACTATTAACACAAGTACTGCTACTACCACTACTACTATTAACACAAAGTACTGCTACTACACTACTACTATTTACACAAGTACTGCTACTACACACTACTACTATTAACACAAGTACTGCTACTACCACTACTACTATTAACACAAGTACTGCTACTACCACTACTACTATTAACACAAGTACTGCTACTACCACTACTACTATTACTATTAACACAAGTACTGCTACTACCACTACTACTATTAACACAAGTACTGCTACTACCAATACTACTATTACTACTATTAACACAAGTACTGCTACTACCACTACTACTATTAACACAAGTACTGCTACTACCAATACTACTATTACTACTATTAACACAAGTACTGCTACTACCACTACTACTATTAACACAAGTACTGCTACTACCACTACTACTATTACTACTATTAACACAAGTACTGCTACTACCACTACTACTATTAACACAAGTACTGCTACTACCACTACTACTATCAACGCAAGTACTGCTACTACCACTACTACTATTACTACTGTTAACACAAGTACTGCTACTACCACTACTATTGCTGATGCTACCACTACTACTACAACCATTACTAATACTACTACTACTTCAAAAATATACTATCCTCTTCCTCCACCAACTGTTTACGTCTTGACGGAAGACAAACACCTAACAGAGCCCGGCCATGGACCAGGCTCGTCTGGTGCTTGCCTGCTCAACTTTGCAAACACACACTGGATGTTATACGCAATTGTTGCACGTGCCGGTACTGTACACTCAGGCTGGTACACTACGTGTGATGTACACTCAGGCTGGTACACTACCTGTGTACACCCAGGCTGGTACACTACCTGTGGTGTACACTCAGGCTGGTACGCTACATGTGTACACTCAGGCTGGTACACTACCTGTGGTGTACACTCAGGCTGGTATGCTACCTGTGGTGTACACTCAGGCTGGTACACTACCTGTGTACATCCAGGCTGGTACACTACCTGTGGTGTACACTCAGGCTGGTATGCTACCTGTGGTGTACACTCAGACTGGTACACTACCTGTGTACACCCAGGCTGGTACACTACCTGTGGTGTACACTCAGGCTGGTACGCTACCTGTGTACACTCAGGCTGGTACACTACCTGTGGTGTACACTCAGGCTGGTATGCTACCTGTGGTGTACACTCAGGCTGGTACACTACCTGTGATGTACACTCAAGCTGATACACTACCTGTGTACATCCAGGATGGTACACTACCTGTGGTGTACACTCAGGCTGGTACGCTACCTGTGGTGTACACTCAGGCTGGTGCGCTACCTGTGGTGTACACCCAGGCTGGTACACTACCTGTGGTGTACACTCAGGCTGGTACACTACCTGTGGTGTATTTCCAGGTTGGTACACTACCTGTGTACACCCAGGCTGGTACACTACCTGTGATGTACACTCAGGATGCTACACTACCTGTGGTGTATACGCAGGTTGTTACACTACCTGTGTACACCCAGGCTGGTACACTACCTGTGATGTACACTCAGGATGGTACACTACCTGTGGTGTACACTCAGGCTGGTACACTACTTGTGATGTACACTAAGGCTGGTACACTACCTGTGTACATCCAGGCTGGTACACTACCTGTGGTGTACACTCAGGCTGGTACGCTACCTGTGGTGTACACTCAGGCTGGTACACTACCTGTGTACACCCAGGCTGGTACATTGCCTGTGGTGTACACCCAGGCTGGTACATTACCTGTGTTGTACACTCAGGCTGGTACACTACCTGTGATGTACACTCAGGCTGGTACACTACCTGTGGTGTACACCCAGGCTGGTACATTACCTGTGTTGTACACTCAGGCTGGTACACTACCTGTGATGTTCACTCAGGCTGGTAACACTACCTGTGGTGTACACCCAGGCTGGTACATTACCTGTGTTGTACACTCAGGCTGGTACCCTACCTGTGGTGTACACTCAGGCTGGTACACTACCTGTGGTGTTACACCAGGCTGGTACATTACCTGTGTTGTACACTCAGGCTGGTACACTACCTGTGATGTACACTCAGGCTGGTACACTACCTGTGTACATCCAGGCTGGTACACTACCTGTGGTGTACACTCAGGCTGGTACGCTACCTGTGGTGTACACTCAGGCTGGTACACTACCTGTGTACACCCAGGCTGGTACACTACCTGTGGTGTACACCCAGGCTAGTACACTACCTGTGTTGTACAATCAGGCTGGTACGCTACCTATGGTGTACACTCAGGCTGGTATGCTACCTGTGGTGTACACTCAGGCTGGTATGCTACCTGTGGTGTACACCCAGGCTAGTACACTACCTGTGTTGTACACTCAGGCTGGTACGCTACCTATGGTGTACACTCAGGCTGGTATGCTACCTGTGGTGTACACTCAGGCTGGTATGCTACCTGTGGTGTACACTCAGGCTGGTACGCTACCTGTGGTGCACATTCAGGCTGGTACACTACCTGTGGTGTATTTTCAGGTTGGTACACTACCTGTGTACACCCAGGCTGGTACACTACCTGTGATGTACACTCAGGATGCTACACTACCTGTGGTGTATACGCAGGTTGGTACACTACCTGTGTACACCCAGGCTGGTACACTACCTGTGTACACCCAGGCTGGTACACTACCTCTGTACACTCAGGCTGGTACACTACCTGTGATGTATACTCAGGTTAGTACACTACCTGTGTACACCCAGGCTGGTACACTACCTGTGGTGTACACTCAGGCTGGTACACTACCTGTGATGTACACTCAGGCTGGTACACTACCTGTGATGTATACTCAGGTTAGTACAATACCTGTGTACACCCAGGCTGGTACACTACCTGTGTACACTCAGGCTGGTACACTACCTGTGATGTATACTCAGGCTGGTACACTACCTGTGATGTACACTCAGGCTGGTACACTACCTGTGGTGTACACTAAGGCTGGTACACTACCTGTGATGTACAGTCAGGATGGTACACTACCTGTGATGTACACTCAGGCTGGTACACTACCTGTGGTGTACACTCAGGCTGGTACACTACCTGTGATGTACACTCAGGCTGGTACACTACCTGTGGTGTACACTAGGCTGGTTACACTACCTGTGATGTACAGTCAGGATGGTACACTACCTGTGATGTACACTCAGGCTGGTACACTACTGTGATGTACACTCAGGCTGGTACATACCTGTGGTGTACACTAAGGCTGGTACACTACCTGTGATGTACAGTCAGGATGGTACACTACCTGTGATGTACACTAAGGCTGGTACACTACCTGTGGTGTACACTAAGGCTGGTACACTACCTGTGATGTACAGTCAGGATGGTACACTGTGGTGTATACCCAGGTTGGTACACTACCTGTGTACACTCAGGCTGGTACACTACCTGTGATGTACACCAGGTGGGTGTACACCACAAGTAGTGTACCAGCAAATTTTACAAGGAATCTTATAGACACATCCGTCAGCATTTTGGCGGGAATTCTTTATCAAAAGTTTTTTTACTGTATCAAGATTTTTAAATACAACTTTAATATTAAAAGTCTTGTATTTAAAAATCTTGATACAGTAAAAAAAAACTTTTGATAAAGAATTCCCCCCAAAATGTTGACGGATGTGTCTATAAGATTCCTTGTAAATTTGCGATAAAGTTTATTACGGTCAAACTGGTAAAAGTCTCGAACTAAGATTAAAACAACATAAATATAGCATTAGAACTGGACAAGATTCCAATGTTCTATTTATTCATGTAAGAGATTTTAACCATCCAATTGATTTTCCAAAAGTTGAGAAAGTTGTATCAAGCAAGTCCATGGTCGACAGGAATATAATTGAATCATACAAGCAGTTTTGAAAATAATATGAATATTTCCTTTGGTTTATATAAATTAGATTCATTTATAATTAATAAAATTTGGGAAGATTTTAATAATACATTGGACAATATAATAAATCTTAATTCTCGGGTAGAGTTAGAGTGTTGCTTTGTTGTAGACAGCAACCACTCAGGGAGGTACTACCGTCCTGCCAAGTGAGTGTAAAACGAAAGCCTGTAATTGTTTTACATGATGTAGATTGCTGCTGTCCCTTTTTCCGTCTCATAAACATGCAAGGTTTCAGGTACATCATGCTACTTCTACTTACACTTAGGTCACACTACACATACATGTACAAGCATATATATACACACCCCTCTGGATTTTCTTCTATTTCTTACTAGTTCTTGTTCTTGTTTATTTCCTCTTATCTCCATGGGGAAGTGGAACAGAATCCTTCCTCCATAAGCTATGCGTGTTGTAAGAGGCGACTAAAATGCCACGAGCAAGGGGCTAGTAACCCTTCTCCTGTATATATTACTAAATGTGAGAAGAGAAACTTTTGCTTTTCCTTTTGGGCCACCCCGCCTCGGTGGGCCACCCCGCCTCGGTGGGATACGGCAGGTGTGTTGAAAGAAAAGATATATATATATATTATATATATAATATTATATATATATATATATATATATATATATTATATATATATATATATATATATATATATATATATATTATCGTGCCGAATAGGCAGAACTTGCGATCTTGGCTTAAATAGCAACGCTCATCTTGCCATATAGGACAAGTGAAAATTTGTGTATGCAATAATTTCGCCAAAATCATTCTGAAACTAACGAAAAAAATATATTTCACTGTGTTTGTTTAGTATTAAATTACTGTAAACAAATCTAAAATATATTTAGTTGGGTTAGGCTAAAATAAATTGCTCTTGTTATAATAAGGTTAGGTAAGTTTTCTAAGATGCTTTTGGTGCAAAATTAAAATTTTTTACATTAACTTTAATGAAAAAAGTATATCTTTAAACGTATAAGAGAAAATTTCAGAAAGGGCTTAATTTTAAATGAGTTCTTGCTAACTGACCAGTTTTACATATTCGGCACGACATTATATATATATATATATATATTATATATATATATATATATATATATATTATATATATATATATATATATATATATATATATATTAGTACTCTATGTGGTGTTACCAACCAGTTTAGTACTCTAGCTGGACTCACCAACCAGTTTAGTGCTCTAGCTGGACTCACCAACCAGTGCAGTACTCTAGATGGACTAACCAACCAGTGCAGTACTCTAGCTGGACTCACCAACCAGTGCAGTACTCTAGCTGGACTCACCAACCAGTCCAGTACTCTAGCTGGACTCACCAACCAGTTTAGTGCTCTAGCTGGACTCACCAACCAGTGCAGTACTCTAGATGGACTAACCAACCAGTGCAGTACTCTAGCTGGACTCACCAACCAGTGCAGTACTCTAGCTGGACTCACCAACCAGTCCAGTACTCTAGCTGGACTCACCAACCAGTCCAGTACTCTAGCTGGACTCACCAACCAGTGTGAAATGATGACAGAAGCAAAGGAATAACATTAATAATAACAAATGCAATATTCCCAGAAGGCTACATAATACTAAGAAAGGAAAGGGGAAAAAAAAGGGAAAAAAAGAAGAAAGGGGAAAACAGTAGACTGACGATAAAAAAATCATTGGAGTTTTGAGGAATCAGGAACCAGGGATCCCTCGGGTTAATTTTTCAAGATTTTTTCCCTATTCCCAAACCCGGCCCCATGGGCCGGGCTCGTTTTGTTGTTTTTTGGGCCCCCTAACCAGGTTATTTTTGGTAGTGGTATGACCCCCCATATCCATCACACCGGGTTTGATCGGGAAAACCGGGGTGAAGATACTTCCCCTTTTTTCTTAAAAGACTTCCCCACTTGTTCCACAGTTTTTTCTAAACACCCGTATTTTCTTTAAAAACTGCCCACAATAGTAATAACAGATATCACCCAATCCCAAAAACATTTGGATCCCAAAAGGGGAAAAAACAAGATCAAAATGAAGAATCGACTCAGTAAAACATTTTGGGAAATTTTTACTTGTAAAGTTTCACTATCCAGTAGTTTTATCAATACAAGAAGTGTGACGAATATACACTTGGAGAGTGGGAAAATGGAAATTTAAAAGGAAAAGGGGGAGGGCCCGGGGCAGGTGTGGGGCACCTAAAGGGGGCAAACACAGGTAATGATAAATATGTTTTTCAGGGCAGAAAGTGAGAGAAGAGCAAGAATTAAAATTGATCTCCTAGCCCAAGAGACTTAAACCTAAGAAATGACTGGTTCATCCCCCCCCACCATGGAGGGAAAAAGTCATGGGAACAAGAAATGGAGAACAAAAAACCCCGGAGAACCCAAATCAAAGGGGCCCAAAAGACATGGGAAAAAAAAGACATGGAGAAACCCAAAAGACATGGGAGAACAATAGACATGGAGAACAAGAGACATGGAGAACAAAAAATCCCGGAGAACAAGAGGGGAAAGGGAACAAGAGACATGGAGAACAAGAGACTTGGAGAACAATAGACATAGAGAACAAGAGACAGGAGAAAAAGAGCATGGAACAAAGAATGGAGAACAAGAGACATGGAGAAACAAGGAAGGAGAACAAGAGACATGGAGAACAGGGACGGGAGAATGAAGAAATGGAGGCAAAGACGGGGAAACGGGAGACATGGAGAAGGGGAACAGGACAAGAGACACAGAAAACAATAGATATGGAGCCAAGAGACATGGAGAACAAAGACACGAGAACAATAATATGGAGAACAAGAGACAGGGAAAAAGAGACACGGAGAACAAGAGACAGGGAGAAAAAGAGACAGGGGAGAAAAAGAGAAAAGGAGAACAAGAGACACGGAAACAAGAAATGGAGAACAAAAACATGGAAACAAGAGACATGGGAAAACAAAGACGGGAAAAAAGAGACAGGAAAAAAGGGAAACATGGAAACAAGGAACACGAAGAACAAGAGACAGGGAAACAGGAGACATAGAACAAGAGACACGGAGAAAAAGGACCGGGAAAAGAGACACGGAAACAAGGAATTGGGAACAAGGACAGGGAGACAGGAGACAGGGAGAACGGAGATATGGAGAAAAAGGGAGACATGGAAACAAGACATGGAGAACAGGAGACGGGAACGGGAGAAAAGGGAACAAGAGACAGGAGAACAAAACATGGAGAACAAGAAAATGGAAAAAAAAGACAGGAGAACAGAGACAGGAAACAGGAACATGGAAAACGGAAATATGGGAAAAAAAAAGAGACATGGAAAACAAGAGACCGAAGAACAAGAACACAGAAACAAGAGACATGGAGAACAAAACAGGGAGAAAAAGAGACCGAAACAAAGATATGGAGAACAAGAGACTGGAGAACGGGAACTGGAGAAAAAGAGACAGGAAAACAAGAGCAGGAGAAAAGAGACATGGAAACAAGACAGGAGAACAAAGACGGGAAAAAGGAAAGGGGAAAACGGGAAAAATGGAAAACGGAAACATGGAGAACAAGAGACATGGAGAACAAGAGACACTGAAAACAAGAGAATGGAACAAGACATGGAGAACAAAGACATGGAAACAGGAGACATGGAAAACGGGAGACAGGGAAAACTGGAAACAGGGAGAACAAGAAACACGGAAACAAATACACGGAGAAAAGAGACGGGAAAAAACAAAACAAAAAATTTCTGATAAAACATGTGAGGGAAACAACGAGAGGAGAAAAAACAACCCAGAAAAACCTGATCTGGTTTTTATATACAATGTCTCCCACATAACTAAAATTACTTTGGGGGAACTGGGACGCTACGATCAAGTGGGATAATTTGAGCGTCGGGAGGAATGAAATGGACAAAGAAATGAGGGATTGAAGGCCCCAGAACTTGTTATCACCTCAGCTCACAAGACGCCATCCCCACGACCCCCTTTGGGGCGGCAGATGGCAGCCCAAAGGGGCCTAGCTTCCCCCTACGACCCCGGAGGCGGGACTGGGGCTGGGGCCGGGGCCCCTTGGGTAAAAGATGAGGGGGTACTTGTCCTCCCCCCCATGGGAGACTTAGGTCTCGAGATCCCCCCCCGATAGGACCCAAAGGGCCCGGGGTCACCACTCGGAAAAGTCCGGGCCGGGAGAATACCGGCGAATAAAAAAAAAAAAAGGTGCGGCAAAAAAAAAAATAAAACTGCAACAGTGAGAAAATTTCAAATAACTTTATACCTTTGATGAACCCCGAGTCACTGCAAGCCGGGCCATGAGCCTCTTTCGATGGTATGAAGAGGTGCAACGAAGAAGGGAACAGGGGGAAAAGACCCAAAAAGAAAGGATGAGGTAGAGAAAAAGTGCCAAAGGCAAAGTTTAGCACCAAGTACACGAAAAAGCAGAAATTTAATAAGAAAACAAAAAAACAAGAGAAGAAGAGTAAGAGGATTGGGAAGAAATAGAGTGACGAAAGTGGAAATTAAAGGACAGAATGAAACAAATACAAGAATAAGAAGGGAAGGGTGAAATCGGGTGAAAACTCGTAACTTTAAGAGAAAAAAAAAAAGTTGCTCCACAGCCACATAAAAAAAAGAGGAGTGTAAGGGAAACGGGGTGTAATGACGAAGGTACTAAAACACTGATGAAACAATGAAGAGAAACATTGAAAAACCCGGGCAGAAAGGTTCAAAGAAATTTTACAAAAAGGGGAGATAAAGAACATTGTGCAATATTCTGGAAACTTTCCACCCAGGGCTTTTTCATCCAATACAAAAAGAAAATGGGTAAGGAGAGGAGGAGTTTGAGGTAATCACCCCCAATCGGATTCGAGGTTCAGTCCATCACTCTTGTGGGAAGTCAGCATGGGCCAAGGGGTGACACCAACACTTATCCAATTTTGGACAACGAACCCCTACTCACATGTGAGGTCCCACTGGGACCCCGCCCCCCCTGCTTCGCCTCCCCTCACTGCAGTATAAAGCCACCTCTCGGCCCTATGCGTACCCCTACAAGATGATGGAGGGAACACTTTGAATTAGGTTCGGGGACTGTTTACCTCAAACTCCCCCCTTCCTTACCCTTTCTTCTTTGTTTTTGGACTGATGAACCCACTGGTGGCAAAACATTTCTTCAATAAAGATTCCCTTTGGTTGCATAATGCCCAAATTCTTCAACTTGTCAGTTTAAAAACCATTCTTTACTAAAGAGACACTTGTGCAATTTTCTGGAAACTTTCCCGGCCACCAGGGGTTTTTCACCCACTGCAGAAAAGGTGCAAGTGAGGAGGATTTTAGGTAATCGGGCCCCTCAACCGGAATCGATGTGTTCATTCCCATCAATCTGAAAAAAATGAAGAGTTACCAGAAGGAACTGTATCAATCAACAGCCAGACAAACACCAAAAACAAATGAATCTAAACTACTCGTGAGTTAAATGTAAAAAAAATCAATGAGACCAATAACTACCTCGTGGGGTCAAAACTTTTCGGAGAGAAAGCTGGAAACCCAAACCCTTTGGCTGAGGTTTCCCGGGGCCGAAAAAACATGGCTTGTACCAGGCACCTAAATTTTTTGGCTGTTGCTGAGTGGTTTAAGTCATCATGTTGAAGATTAACTCCGGGGGTCCCCCTAAGAAAAAAAAATCACTTTGTTCAATAGAAAAAGGTAAACAATCACTACGCAAGACAGGTCCCAAAATTTGGTAAATGTAAAAGGGCCCCCTTATATAAAAGGGGGACCCAAGTGCCACGAACAACAACAAATTTCAACACAACTGGCAGTTTTTTTGAACTAAAAAAAAAAAGGGGAAAATTATAATGTAACACTTCGAGCGAAATTCTTCAAAAAAAAAACATGGTTTTAAAGGAGGGAAAAAATCAAAAAATTAGACCATGTGAAACACTTGGGTATCTTTATTGGGGAAACTTTGCCCCAAACCAGGGGCTTCATCATCCAAAAAAATGAGAATGGTAAAGAACAGGAGAGTTTGAGGTAATCAGTCCCTCAGCTTGAATAAAACACCCAAGTGATGCACGTTTTTAATATATCAACTTGTGGTTCTCGAAACATTTATCTCTAAAAAATTCTATCTTTTACATTCCCAGAGAAACCAACCACGGGTGGGATTTGAACCCCCGGTCAAAGTCTCAAAACTCCACACCCACGCGTTAGGCACTGGGCCAGTAGCTTCAATAAGATTATCCAACAGGTATATTTTACCCATAGGAAAATTACAAAGGGACCACGTACCACTAATCTACGAAGCTAGTGGTCCGTGGCTAAAGCCACGGTCGGGGTTTTTAGACTCTCTGACCGCGGGTTTAAATCCCCCGTGTTATGGGTTTTTTTGCTCGGCATTACTTTTTGTGAGTCAAATTTAAAAATCCTAGAGGCCACGACAGTGGATGGTGGACTGCAAACTTTTTGATGCCAAAAACACTTTAATGAAGGGCCGCCTCGAGTTTAAGCTGAAATTAGAGGAAGAGGCAAGGAAAAGGAAGAGTAATATGTTAGTCAGAGGTTTCCTGAATGATGCAAGAAAGAGTAACAGAAAAAGTCATCAGAGTGGAAAAGAGTGAAGATGGGGTTCCCCAAAAACACACTAAGACGTTACTGTTTCTAAATATTTTAATTTCCCGAGTCAATAAAAATGGTGCGCTGTTTGATGATGGGCAAATTAAGAGAAAAAGAACGGGGAAAGGACAAAAATAAATTAAGAGAAAATTCAAAAAAAGTGCAGATGTGGTCAAAAAAAGTAGGTTTCGACTCAACCTCAGTAAAAGAAGGGAGCGAGGGCAACCCACGCAGGAGAAGCCGCAAATAGCCAGTGAATAAGGACCTGGGGGGGAACATGACACCAAGCATATCACAAAAAAACACATAAAAAGTATATCCAATACATCTATTGTGATCCGGGTTTTTTTAATGGGGTTCGGGGAGTTTTTTTTAGTCTCTGAGCCCGGCCCTGGGCCAGGCTCATCCCCCGATCTTAGATCAGGGAAAAAAATAATTCAAACCTTTTTAACAACATAAAACAGGGGAGTCCGAGTACACAGCGCCCGCATGGGGCCCACACCTAGTCAAGGGACGTAAAACTTTCAAAAAAACGAAAGGGTTAGCAGACGGGGGAGTACCAAACTAAAGATTGCAATATCAGAAAGGTTTAAAAAACTGAACCTGTCAACTTTTGGGGGAGAGGAAAGGGAAGCATGATCATGACATACAAAACCAAGAGTAATCGACAGACAAAATGGGTTAAGAAGAACAGGTGTAAGCAAAACAAGGGTGATGTATGTCAGGAAAATTTCTTCAGTGTCAGGCGGGTTGAAAAGTGGAATGACTTGGGCAAGGTAGCATGGTGGTGGGAAACTCAATACTAGCTCAAGACTGGGTAGACAAAAACCCAAAAAGCTAGAAGTGGTGTCTAGGAGGCGGGGTCAGGACTAGTACAACCCCCGCAAAAAACAACAAAAACACACACACACACACACACACACCACACACATACACACAACAAACCCACAACAAACACAACACACCTACACACACACACACACCACACACACACACACACACAAAAACACACACAACAAACACCACCCACACTACCCCAACACACACACACCCCCCCCCCCCCCCCCCCACACCACACACACACACACACACACACACCCACAAACAACCACAACACACACACACACAACCAAAACACACCCAAAAAACACCACACAAAAACCACACACACACAACACACAAACCCCACACAACACACACACTTCGTCTGGGAACATAAGGTAGTCATTGCATGATTTTAATCCACCCCAGAACCCGGAGGCCAAGAGAGGAATAAAAAGAGACAACAAGTAAGG
The DNA here is from genome assembly GCF_026875155.1 of Cherax quadricarinatus. Lineage (NCBI taxonomy): Eukaryota > Metazoa > Arthropoda > Malacostraca > Decapoda > Parastacidae > Cherax > Cherax quadricarinatus. The sequence continues at coordinate 14,564,331 of NC_069413.1, read as the reverse complement.
TGGACACATTGCTGAAGTGGCAAAAGAGCTCACAGAGCGAGCAAAGTTACTGGGTTTGGGGATTTCAACCATAGGGGATCGACTGGAAAACCGGGCCACACGGGGCCCGAACATGGAGAGCCCCAAAATGATGGATGTGATAGGGGAAAACCCGCACAACATGTTAAGGGAAATACCGGAGAAAAGGGAGGGGAAACCAGCAAAACTGGACCTTGTTTCACCCGAGCAGTTCAACATTTAGGCATCCATATAAGAGTTCCCTTGGAGCTATTTAAAACGTGGTTTTGTACTTTGAATACATATTGAGCTAAGGAGGAGAAGGGGGAACAGGGGTTTAAAGGGAAAAAGCCAAACTTAAAAGGGGGCAACACAGGTATGAGGAACTTCCCCAAGGGTTCAAGGGACAGGAAAGATAGGGAAAATCAGTAAAAGAAAGGATGGAAAACGAAACAACAAAACAGGAATCAGAGGAAGGGTTTGTTTCCAAAGGGCAAAAGAAAAATGGAAAACCAGAAAAAAACCCCGGGGGGTTTCCCAGAGGGTAGGGAGGCAGAACTAAGTGCACTGAGAATGGAAAAAATAAAAGGGGAAAGAACCCCGGGAAAAAAAGGGGAAAGTAAAAAGCCAAAATGATATGCAATTAGGGGAGGCCCCCGCAACAGTCCAAAAACAAAAGCATCAAAAATCAAATCTGACCGAAACTGCTGTAACCACATTGGGGGGAAGACAACAGTCAAGACCGGGTATCAGTGAGGAAAAAAGGGGGGAAACTCTCAAGAAACGATCAAGAGGTAGGGGGCGACAGCACAGAGGGTAAACTCCAAAAGGGGTATACCAACAAGGTTTGGTGACATACACCAACTGGGCGGGGGTTGCAGAAGCGCTAAGTGACCTTGATACCTCAAAGGGAATGGGGCTGGGCATCTCCGTGGGGCCTTAGAAAAGGCCAGATGCTGGTGTGCCACAACCACAATCTTCAAAATATCCCTTAAATGGCAACACCTGAGGTAGGAAGACAGAAAAGTATCCCCTTTTTTAAAAAAGGGGACATAAATGAGACACAAACTACAGCATGTAGGCTGTATAGTATGCAAACATATAGAAGTTTTCAGGAGGAAATGGTGGAGCACGGGGAAAAGAAAAAAGATTTTAACAACCGCCGGATTTATGGGAAAGGGAAATCCTGTTTACAAAACCTTCAAGTTTTATGACAAAGCAACAGAAGTCAGACACGAGAGAGGGGGGGGGTTGATTGCATTTTACTGGACGAAGGGAAAGGCCTTTCACACAGTGCCTCACAAGAGATTAGTGTAAACTGGGAAAACAGGGGATATAACAGGAAGGGCACTGCAGTAAACGAGAATACCCACAGGGAGGCAACAGTAGTCTTGGGGCATGATGAGGTATCACGTGGGCCCCCGGATGAGCTGGGTCCCCCAGGGGGCATCCAGGGCCGTGCTATTTTTGGATTTGAATGACATGAGGAATGGATAGAAAAAGTGTCCCTGTTTGAGATAATTGAAGTTAATGAGGGGAAATAAATCAGATAGGATCAGCAGGACTTCAAAGAGACTTGACAGGCTGAAAACGTGGTCCGTAACTGGCTTCTCGAATTTTACCCCCCTCCAATGCCCTTCCGAAAATTGGGGGAAGGGGAAAAAGACCCCAACAGAGTTAGGGTAGGTGGGCAAAGACTGCAAACTCATCAAGGGAAAGAGCTTGGGGGGGAGCAAAAACACCACCCCATCTCCAGAAGCACACATCAACCCGATGGGTGCTGGGCATGGGCGTTGGCAACCTTTGAAAACGTTCTGCTCCTTAGGGGGATCATTTAACACGACATTGGGTTTTCGTCAGGCCCA
>NC_069413.1:14539249-14561969 GCF_026875155.1 Cherax quadricarinatus | reverse complement strand
TCAGCATTTGGCGGAATTTTATCAAAAGTTTTTTTACTGTATCAAGATTTTTAAATACAACTTTAATATTAAAAGTCTTGTATTTAAAAATCTTGATACAGTAAAAAAAAAACTTTTGATAAAGAATTCCCCCCAAAATGTTGACGGATGTGTCTATAAGATTCCTTGTAAATTTGCGATAAAGTTTATTACGGTCAAACTGGTAAAAGTCTCGAACTAAGATTAAAACAACATAAATATAGCATTAGAACTGGACAAGATTCCAATGTTCTATTTATTCATGTAAGAGATTTTAACCATCCAATTGATTTTCCAAAAGTTGAGAAAGTTGTATCAAGCAAGTCCATGGTCGACAGGAATATAATTGAATCATACAAAGCAGTTTTGAAAATAATATGAATATTTCCTTTGGTTTATATAAATTAGATTCATTTATAATTAATAAAATTTGGGAAGATTTTAATAATACATTGGACAAATAATAAATCTTAATTCTCGGGTAGAGTAGAGTGTTGCTTTGTTGGTAGACAGCAACCACTCAGGGAGGTACTACCGTCCTGCCAAGTGAGTGTAAAACGAAAGCCTGTAATTGTTTTACATGATGGTAGGATTGCTGCTGTCCCTTTTTCCGTCTCATAAACATGCAAGGTTTCAGGTACATCATGCTACTTCTACTTACACTTAGGTCACACTACACATACATGTACAAGCATATATATACACACCCCTCTGGATTTTCTTCTATTTTCTTACTAGTTCTTGTTCTTGTTTATTTCCTCTTATCTCCATGGGGAAGTGGAACAGAATCCTTCCTCCATAAGCTATGCGTGTTGTAAGAGGCGACTAAAATGCCACGAGCAAGGGGCTAGTAACCCCTTCTCCTGTATATATTACTAAATGTGAGAAGAGAAACTTTTGCTTTTCCTTTTGGGCCACCCCGCCTCGGTGGGATACGGCAGGTGTGTTGAAAGAAAAGAATATATATATATATATATATATATATATATATATATATATATATATATATATATATATATATATATATATATATATATGTCGTGCCGAATAGGCAGAACTTGCGATCTTGGCTTAAATAGCAACGCTCATCTTGCCATATAGGACAAGTGAAAATTTGTGTATGCAATAATTTCGTCAAAATCATTCTGAACTTGACGAAAAAAATATATTTCACTGTGTTTGTTTAGTATTAAATTATTGTAAAGAAATCTAAAATATATTTAGTTGGGTTAGGCTAAAATAAATTGTTCTTGTTATAATAAGGTTAGGTAAGTTTTCTAAGATTCTTTTGGTGCAAAATTATAAATTTTTAAATTAACATTAATGAAAAAAATATATCTTTAAACGTATAAGAGAAAATTTTAGAAAATACTTTATTTTAAATGAGTTCTTGCTAATTGACCAGTTTTACATATTCGGCACGACATATATATATATATGTCGTGCCGAATATGTAAAAAATGGTCAATTAGCAAGAACTCATTTAAAATTAAGTCCTTTCTAAAATTTTCTCTTATACGTTTAAAGATATATTTTTTTCATTGATGATAATGCAAAAATTTTTAATTTTGCACCAAAAGATTCTTAGAAAACTTACCTAACCTTATTATAACAAGAACAATTTATTTTAGCCTAACCTAACTAAATATATTTTAGATTTGTTTACAATAATTTAATACTAAACAAACACAGTGAAATATATTTTTTTCGTTAGGTTCAGAATGATTTTGGCGAAATTATTGCATACACAAATTTTCACTTGTCCTATATGGCAAGATGATCGTTGCTATTTAAGCCAAGATCGCAAGTTCTGCCTATTCGGCACGACATATATATATATATATATATATATATCGTGCCGAATAGGCAGAACTTACGATCTTGGCTTAAATAGCAACGCTCATCTTGCCATATAGGACAAGTGAAAATTTGTGTATGCAATAATTTCGCCAAATCATTCTGAAACTAACGAAAAAAATATATTTCACTGTGTTTGTTTAGTATTAAATTACTGTAAACAAATTAAAATATATTTAGTTGGGTTAGGCTAAAAATAAATTGCTCTTGTTATAATAAGGTTAGGTAAGTTTTCTAAAATGCTTTTGGGGCAAAATTAAAATTTTTTACATTTAACTTTAAAGAAAAAAGTATATCTTAAAAGTATAAGAGAAAATTTCAGAAAGGGTTAATTTTAAATGGTTTTGCTAACGACCCGTTTTTTAAAATTCGGCCCGACATTATATATATATTATATAATTTTTTTAATATATATATTATATATATGTAGGGGGAAATGACAGTAGTTTTTTGGATTATGTATTGGAGATAAAAGACTGTTGAGTAGACTTCAGGATGTCATTTTTTAGAGGGGGCCCCAGATATAGATCACTTTCTATTGTAGCTACACTGGAAAAAAAGGGAGATGGGGGACAAGGAGAATAGAAGCAAGGGGAAAAGAGAGGGGGAAAGGGTTTTTAAACTAAAAGAGGAGGCAGTTAGGGTAAAATATAAACACTATTGGAGGTAGATGGGCTAATGAGGCATGGAATGGGGGCGAAAGGTATGGGGGAGGGTTTTAAAAAAGTAGTGTTAGAGTCTTCAGCGAATTTGTGGTTACAGAAAGTGGGGCAGGAGGAAGAGGAGCGATTGGGGAATGATGATGTAAAGGAAAATAGTATGGGGGAAAAAATTAGATTGGGGTTTAAAATTTGGAAATTCAAGGAGGGAAAAAATATGGAGGGGGGGTTGAAGTTAAGAATTTGGGAGTGGAGGGTGGGGGAGGGGTTCAAAAATTTATTTTTGAAAAAAAAAATTTTGGGAGGAAAAAATTTAAAAAAGTGGAAAAAAAAAAGGATTTGTGGAAAAAAAGAAATTTTTTGGGGGAAAGAGGGGAAGATAAAGGGGAATATTTTAAAGTTTAAATAGGGGTTGAGGTGGGTGTAAATTTGTTTGGGAAAAGGAGGAAAATTTTGGTGGAGGGGAAAAAGAGCAGTTTGAGGGGGGGGTTTGTGAATATAAAAAAAGGGGAAAGGGGCCGGGGAGGAGGTTGGGATAAAATGTTGCAGGGGGGGGAAAGGGTTTTGGGGTGGTTGGGAAAATTGTAAAAAGGGAGGAAACAAGGGAAGGGGATTCAAGAGTGATAAGTTTTTTGAAAAAGGGAAAAGGGGGGAAAAAAGGGGTGGCCAAAAATTAAAGGGGGAAAATTGGAGGTTTTGGTGGGGGGGTTGGATTTTTAAAAAGGTTTGGTTAAGCGGGAAAATGGGTGAAGGGAAAAATTTTTTTTAAAAATTGGGGGGGTTTTGGGAAAGGTTTTTAAAAAAGTAAAAAAAATTTAAAATAAAAGGGTTTTTGGGGAAAGGAAAAGGGGTTTTTGGGTTTTTGGGAAAGGGGGAAAAGGGCCCTTGACATTGGAAGGGGGGTTTTAATGTTGAAAGTTTTTAAAATTATGAAAGCATTGGAAAGAAGTAAAGGGATTTAAAATTTTAAAAGGGGAAATTTTTCCCCTTTTCGGGCCCCCTTTGCCGGAGTGGGAATGGCCCGGGTTTTTTGATTTTTTAAAAAAAAAAAAAAAAAAAAAATAAAAATAATAAAATAATTTCAATTATATATAATTTTTTAAATTTAAAAATTTAAAATTTTAAAAAAATTTGGGTGGGTTTTTCAAAAGAAAAAAATTAAAAGGGGAAACAAAAAGGAAAAGGTTAAATGGATCCCCAAAAAGATTGGGGGAAATTAAAAAGTCCAGATTAGGGGGAATAAACCAACCAGTTTTAGGGGCCTTGCTGGATTCAAAAGTGGGGGTTAATCTAAAAATTGGATAAAAAAAAGTGAGGTACTTAGGGTTTTAAACCCAATCCTTTTTTCCTTGGACCCAAAAAGGGGGTTTAGGTTTTTTTTACCACCAACCCAAAGGGGTACTTAAAATGGACAAAAATACCCAGGGGAGTTCTTCTGGGGCCGGGGGTTTAAAAAGAGCGAATTCTTTTTTGGAAAAAGGGGGTTTGCGGGATTCCCCAAAAACCTTTTTCCGGGGCAAAATTTTAGGGGGTTCAAAAACCCAGTGGAAAATGGACAAAAACCGGGGGAATTAAATTAATTTAAAAAAGGCTATTCCCAAAGGAAGGGGTTTAAAAAAAAGGGGGAAAAAAAAGGGGCGGGGGGTTTTGGACCCCAAAACAGTGGGTTTTGAGGAATAGAAAAAGGGAATACATCTGTTAAGTTTAAAAGGGTTTTTTACTTGGGGAAACCCGGCCATTGGGCCGGAGTTGGGGTTTTTTGTCCTCCCCCTAAAGGGTTTAATTGTTGATTTTAAACTTGGTCCCCCTTCCTCAAGCCGGTGTTTGGAAAATGGTGAAAATTTTTTCTTTTTGGCCCCCTTTGGGTTCCCCCGGTTTTAAAAAAAAAAAAAAATAATTGAAATTTTAAAATTAAAAAAAAAATATATTATAAAATTTTAAATAAAAAAAATTAATAAAAAAGAACCGGGGATCCAAATTTTAAGAATCAGCTACTTCCCCCAACCCGGGGGGAATCTTTATTTGGTAAAATTTTCATACCCCAGATTGGAAAACCAATAAAAGAATTTTCTAGTGGCCCAATAACCCCCAACCTTTGGGAGTGGAAAAAATGAGTTTGAGGCTAAAAAAGGTGAGAACCACCCTGGCCTCAAACCCACCGGGTCCCAATGATAAAATTTATGTTGCGGCCCAAAAGTGAGAAGAGGAAAAAAATTTGTTTCCCCTAGCACTAAAAGGAGACTTCAACCCCGTAAGATTTACTGGATCCCCCCCCCAAACCAGGGGAAAACCCCCAACCAGGTGAAAAGTAAACAGGAAAAAAAACAAAAAAAAAAATAAAAGAACAAATCATGGAAAAAAGGGAAAAAGAAAAAAACATGGAGAACAAAAACTTTGGAGAAAATAAAACCGGGGGAAACCCCAATTTTAAGACATAAAACCCCGGCCATGGGAAAAAAGGCCAGGGGCCGGAACCCAAGGTTTTTGGGGGGCCAAAGGACATAAACAAGGGGACATGGAAAAACCCCTTTTTTTAAGCCCCATTTTTCCCAAGGGGCAAATTTGGGGAAAAAGAAAAAAGGGGAATAAAAAAGAACAAAACCCAAAACTTTGGAAACCCCCAAAAGGGAAGAACAAAAAGAAGGGGAAGAACAGGCCCAGGGAGAACAAACTGGGACCAAAAAGACATGGAAACAAAAAAGGGAATGGAGAAATAAACAAGGGGCCCCAGAGGAAAAATGGGGGGGGGAAAACAAGAGCATGGAGAACAAAACACGGGAAAAATAAATATGGAGAAAAAGGAAGTGAAAAAGAGACAAGAAAAGGTCTTAAAAAACAAGGGGTTTCAAGAAAAGAGAAACATTTGGGAGAAAAAGGGGCAGGAGAACAAAAAGCCCATGAGAACAAAAGGACATGGAGAAAAAGGGCATGGAGAACAAGAGACGGGAAAGAACAAAGACATGGAAAAACAAAAGACATGGGAAAAAAGACAAAAAGAACAAAGACAGGAGAACAAAGACATGGGAAAAGAGACAGGGAGAACAAGAGACAGGGAACAAGAGACAGGAGAACAAAGAATGGAGAACAAGAGACAGGGGAAACCCAGGAGACATGGAAAAAAGGAGAATGGAGAACAAGAGACAGGGAGAAAAAGGAAAAAAAGGAAAAAGAACAGGGGGCATGGAGAAAAAGAAGGGGAAAACAAGAAAACATGGAGAAAAAGGAACAGGGAGAACGGAAACAGGGAAAAACAAAAAGACCCGGAAAAACAAAGAATGGAAAACCAAGGGAGAAAAAGGAAAAACAAAAAATAGGGGAGAACAAGGACATGGAGAAAAAAGAGACAAAAAGAACAAGAGAAAAGGAAAAAAAGAGACTTGGAGAACAAGAGCAGGAGAACAAGAGCACGGAGAACAAAAAATTTGGAGAAAAAGGGGAAATGGAGAAAAAAGGAACATGGAGAAAAAAGACATGGAAACAAGAGACATGGAAAAAACCAAGAACATGGAGAACAAAAACAGGAAGAACAAGAGACAGGAGAAACGGGGGGACTGGAGAAAAAGGAGCCCAGGAAAAGGAAACACGAAAAACAAGAGAAAAGGAGAACAAAAAGAATGAGAACAAGAGACATGGAGAACAAGACATGGAGAAAAAGGAGAATGGAGAACGGGAGACAGGGAGAACAGGAGACCAGGGGGAAAACGGAAAAAAGGAGAAAAAAGGGGAAAAAGGGAAAAAGGAACAAGAATTTGGAAAAACAAGAGACAGGGAAAGAACAAGAAGGAAAAAAAAAATTTTTTTAAAATGGGGGGAAAAAACGAAAAGGGGAAAAAGGAAAAAAAAAAACCAGAAAAAAAGACATAAAACGGCTTTAAACAAGGCCCACAAACCCAAAATTTTTTGGGCAAGAGTGGGCAGGTTTAAAAGGGGGGGAAAAAAGGGGGGAAAAAAGGCGGGGAAAAAAGGAAGGGAAAAAAGGACAAAGAAAGGGGTGGGGGAAAGGAGAACAAAAAAACCCCTGCGGGGAAACCAAAAACGGGAAACAAGAGCCTGGGGGCAGGGCAAAAATGGAAAACAAGGACATTTAAAACCCAAGGGGGGCGGGAACGGGGGGCCTGGCGGAAAACCTTGGGCAAAGAAAGGGGAACGTAACCCCCCATGGCAGACGGGTTTTCGGATCCCCCAGTTGGGGAAAAACCAAGGGGGGTAAACCAAAACCTACTGGAAAAAAAGTCCCCCCCTAAATTTCCCGGGGGAAAAGGGGAAAAAAAAAAGGTAAAGGGGAAAGGAAAAGGGAAAAAATGAGGTGAGATAAAAAAACTTTTATACCTTTAAAAGAACTCCACCCCTCCCCCCTTTGGGCCAAGGGAGCCGGGCCTACCCATCTTACGAGGTAGGGGGAGGGGGCAACCGGGGAAGGGAAAGGGGGGGGTAAAACCCCCCGGGAAAGGCCCCGGGGTAGGAAGAAAGGGCCAAGGGCCTTTCCCCACCAAAAGTTCCGGGGAAAAACCCCCGAAAAAAAAAAAAATGGGGGGAAAAAAAGAAAAAAAAAGAGAAGGGGGCAATTTAAAAATTTTTAATCCCAGAAAAATGGGAAATTACCAGGCCCCGAATGAAACGTTTACAAGGAATAAAAAAGGGGAAGGGGAAAGGGAGGTAAAAAAAGAAACAAAAAACCCCAAAAAAAAAAAAAAAAAAAAAAAAAAAAAAAAAAAAAAGAAAAAAAAAAACCCCCAAAAAAAAAAATAAAAAAAAAAAAAAAAAAAAAAAAAAAATAAAAAAAAAAAAAACTCTGAAACTTTAAAGGGGAAAAAAACAAAAGTTGCTCTAAACAGCCACATAAGATAAAAGAGGAGTGTAAAGGGAACAGGTGATAAGACAAAGGGATACAAAAACCCTTGAGTACAATGACAGAGAAACATGGAAAAAAACCTGGCGGGAAAGGGTTTCAAAGAAATCTTTACCAGAAGTGGAGATTTTTGAGCCCTTTGTGAAAATTTTTGGGAAAACGTTTCGCCGGGCCAGTGGTTTAAAATCAGTCCAATAAAAAGAAAAAAGGGGTAAGGAGGGGGAGTTTGGGGTTTTTAAATCAGCCCCCTCAATCGGGGTTTTGATGTGTTCAGCCCCTTTCACTTTTTAAAGGAAGTGCACCCATAGGGCCAAGGGTGACACCAACACTTACCCAATTTTTGGGACTAAACCTACTCAAACTATGGCGGGTTTCCCACTGTAAACCGCCTCCCTGTTTCGCCCCACCTAAATGCAGTATAAAGCCCCCTCCGGGCCCCTTTTGTGTTTTCCCTACAAGAGTGATGGACGGAACACATTGAATTAGGTTCGGGGGACTGATTCCCCTAAAAACTCCTCCTCTCCTTACCCATTTCTTCTTTGTATTGGACTGATAAAAGCCCGTGGGAAAAACCTTTTCTTCAATAAAGTTTTCCCAAAAGTTTTGCAATAAGTGTCTCAATTCTTAAAACTTGTCATTTTTAAAAACCCCATTCATTACAAAAATGAACACTTGAAAAATATTCTGGAAACTTTTTCGCCAGCCAGTGGCTTTTTCAGTCCACTGCAGGAAAGGTGCAAGATGGGGAGGAGGTTGAGGAAATCACCCCCCTAAACCCTGGAACCCGATGGTTCATTCCATCAATCTTGTTTAAAACTAAAGAGTTACCAAAAGGGAAACTGTAGTCAGATCAACAGCTGCTAGACAACATCCCCAACAAAAAAAATGAAGTACGAGAAACTCAGTGAGTTAATGTAAAAAAATAAATGAGCCAGATAACATATCTCTCTTTAGGTCGAACATTGCGGAGAATGAAACTGGAAACCCCAGCCTGTGGCTGATTTGGGTCCCTGGGGCGGGAAAAAAACCGGGCTTTGTAGCCAGGCAAACCAAATTTTTTAAAGAGGCTTTTTGTAGCTGGGGTTTTAAGCCCTCATTTTGAGATTTTAACCCACAGGGGTGCCCCTAAGAAAAAAAACACTATGTAAATTCAATAGAAAGGGAAAACCCAATTTCCACTACAGTCAAGACCGGTGCCAGAAAAAATTGGTAAACTGAAAAATAGGGCCCCCTTATTAAAAAGGGGGACCCGACAAGTGCCACTAAAACACACAACAATATTTCAAACCCATCCCATACGGCAGTTTTTTGAACTAAAATAAAAGGGGAAAATTAAAAAGTAACACTTCGAGCGAAGATTTTTCAAAAAATCAAAAGGGTTTTTAAAGGGGATGGAAAAATTCTGAAAAATTTGGGACACTGTGCAACACTTGGGTATCTTTAATTTAGGGGAAAAGTTTCAAACCCCACAGTGGCCCTTTTATCATCCATAAAAAAATGAAAATGGTGAAGAACAGGGGGAGTTTTTAGGTTTTAAACAGTCCCTCCCGCCCTTTAAAAAAGACACCCAAGTTTAGCACTTTGGGGTTTTTAAAATTATCAAATTGTCGGTTCTCTGAATAATTTTTTTCTACATAGAAAATTTTTTCTTATTTTCAAACTGGGGGGAAAACCCCTACCCGGGTTTGGGATTTGAACCCGGTCAGAGAAAACCCAAAACTCCACACCGGCGCTTAAGGCCCCGGACCCGCAGCCCTTCCCAAAAAGAAAATCCAACTAGGGTTTTTTCTACACCATAGGAAAAAAATTGCATAGGCACCACTGTGACCACTAATCTCACTAAAACTAGCTGGTCCCGTGGCCCAAAGCCACGGCTGGAGTTTTGAGACTCTCTGGGCCCCGGGTTTAAATTCACCCGTGGTTTTGGTTTGTTTTTCAAACGTGTCAATTTCGATTTTGTTGGGGTCAAGTTAAATATCCTTGAGGTCCACGAAAAGACTCACAAGAGAGGACATTTATGGGGACGCATCTTCTTTGAATGCACAAAAAACAATTAATGAAAAGGAAACCCCCTCGAGTTTAATGCGAAATTAGAGAAAAGGCCAAAGGGTTTTAAAAAGGAAAAAGTAATATGTTTTAGTCAGAGAGACCTGAAGTGCAAGAAAGGTAACCCAAAAAAGGGCCCTCAAAAGTGGAAAAAAAGTGAAAGTGGGGTTCCCCAAGAAACACTTTCTAAGACAGTTAAATGTTTCTAATATATGTTAATGACTTTCCCAGGTCAAAAAAAATACTGTGGGGCGCTGTTTTTATGATTGGGGCCAAAAATTAATGAGGGAAAAATATGAACGGGAAAGGACAATAATAAATTAAAAAGGGAAAATTCAACAAAATGCAGATTTGTGGCAACAAATAGGTTGTCGAGCTCAACCTCAGAAATGGGAAAGGGCATGCGAGGGCAGACCGGAAAGCAGAGAGAAGCCGCAAAAAGCACAGTGAAAAAGGACCTGGGGGTGAAAAAGACCCCCAAAAAAATCATCAAAAAATTTAAAATAAACTGTAAAATTTAAAAACTCCTTTTTGGGGATCCTGGGGGTTTTCTTTAATGGGCTTCGAGAGTTTTCCTGTCTCTGAGCCCGGGGCCCGGGGGCCCGGCTCATCCTGATCTTAGATCAGGAAAAAGAAAATTCAGAACCTTTTAACAACATAAATCAGGTGAGTCAAATGAGTACCCCCGGGGCCCATGGAGCCCACACCTATTTAAGGACGTGAAGAACTTTCAAAAATCAAAAAGGTTAGCAGACGGGCCGGGGTACCCAAAATGAGGGAAAATTGCAATATAAAGGGAAAAGGGTTTAAAAAAACCTTTAACCTGTCAAATTTTGGGGGGAGAGGACAACCCCCCATGATCATGACATCCAAAAACCTTTTGAGTAATTTAAAAGGACATATAGGATTAAGAAACACAGGTGTAAGCAAAGACCCCGATGATAGTGATGTCAGGAAAAAATTTCTTTAGTGTCAGGCTGGTTTAAAAATGGGAAACTTGGCAAGGGAAATGTGGTGGGGGCAAACTCAAAACATAAACTTCAAGGGCTGGATATGACAAGACCCAAAAAGCTAGAAAATGGTGGTCTAGGAGGCGGGGTCAGGGTGAGTATCCCAACCCCCCCAAACACACAAAAACACACACAAAAAACACACCCACAAACCAAACACACAACACACACACACACACCCAAAAAACCACACAACAACACACAAAACACCTACACACACCACAACCCAAAACACACACCCCAAAACACACAACAAAAAACCCCAACAAAAAACACAAAAACAACTACAAAAAACACACACCACCACACACACACACAAAAACACACACACACACAAACCCCACAACCCACAAACCACACCCCCAACCAAAAACACACCCCCCAACAACACCCCAACACAAAAACCCCCCCACACACACAAAACACACAACACACCTCACACAAAACCCACAAAAAACACACACCCTTTAGTCTGGGGAACAAAAAAGGGAGTCATTGCCAAATGATGGGATAATCCACCACCAAAAAAATGCCCCGGGGGCCAAAAGAGGAAAAAGAAGAGAGGGAACAGAGAAAAGGGGGACACATTAGCTGAAGTGGCAAGAAAGCTCACATGAAACAGAGCAAAGTTACTGGTTGTGGGTGATTTCAAAAACCAAAAGGGAGATCGACTGGGAAAACCTGGAGACCAAAGGGGGCCCGAAACATGGAAGCCAAGTTTATTTATGTGATACTGGAAAACCTCATGCACAACATGTTTAAGGGCACTACCAAGAGAGAAGGGGGATGAACCACAAGCTGGACCCTTTTGTTCACCCCGAGCAGTTTTAGACATTGGGACATCACATATAAGAGTTCCCTTGGGGTAGTTATCACGTGGTTCTGGACTTTGATTAACATAGTTGAGCTACGGAGGGGGGAGGGTAAAAAGGGGTTGAATGGGGGAAAAACCAAAATAAAAGGGGGGGCAAAAACGGTTTTAGGAACTTCCCCGGGAGGTTCAAGGGCAGAGAATTGATAGGAAAAATCAGTAAACGAAAGGATGGAATACGAAAAAAACAAAAGCAGGGAAATCAGAGGAAGGGTTTGTTCCCCAAAGGGGAACAGAAAAAAAATGGAAAACCCGAACAAGCCCATGGTTTAAACCCCGAGGTGTAGGGAGGGGAAAAAAATAAGGGCACTAGAGAATGGGGAAAAAATACAAAGGCAAAGGAAAACCCGGGAAAAAAAAAGGAGATTTGTCAAATAGCCAGAAATTTAGTATTTCCAGATTAGGAGGGGGGGCCCCGGGAAAAGTCCAAAAACAAAATAGCATCAAAAGTCCCGTCCCGACCCGAAACCCGCCCGTATAGCCACATTGGAGGAAGACAACAGTCGAAGACCAGGATAACAGGCTGGGAAAAAAAGAAGGTGGGGGGAAACTTCAAGAAACGATCAAAGGTATGGGGCGACAGCACAAAAGGGTAAACACCAACAGGGAAAATTTCCAACAAGTGTTGGGAAAGACAACAAAACAACTGAGCGGGGGTGCAGAACTGCTTTAATGACCTTGATACCTTTAAAGGCAATGGGGCTGGGCATCTTCCCGGTTGGGGCCTTAGAAAAAGGACCGAGATGGGTGGGGTGTGCCACAAACCCAAAACCTTTTAACATATCCCTTGAAACTGGGGAACTACCTGAGGGAAGGAAGCAGGGAAAAATTTTCCCCATTTTTAAAAAAAGGAGACATAAATGAGAACTAAACTACAGACCGTGTCCCCGGAAAATGTATAGATCAAAGTCATATAAAAAGGGTTTCAGGGGGAGAAGGTGGAGCCCCGGGGAAAAAGAAAAAGATTTAAACAAAACCCGCACGGATTCATGGAAGGAAAAACCTGTGTCACCCAAAACCCTTTTAGGTTTTATGACAAACAACAGAAATTTAGACACGAGAGAGGGGTGGGTTTTATTGCATTTTACTGGATGAAAAGGGAAAGGGCCCTTTCAACAGTGCCTCACCAAAAGTTAAATGCAAAAAAGTGGGGAAAATCAGGTGCATATAACAGGAAGGGGACTGCAGTAGATAAAAGAAAACCCCGACAGGGGGGCAACAGTGAGTTAAAGGTACATGATGAGGTAACACAGTGGGCACCTGTGAAGAGCTGGGGCCCACAGGGGTCCTTTCCAGGGCCAGTGCCCATTTTTGGGATATGTTTAATGAATGATGGAAAGGGGTAGGGCTGAGAAATGGGCCCCTTTTTTGCAGGGTAAGTGAATTTAAAGAGGGGAAAAAAATCAGATGAGGATCAGGCAGGACTTCAAAGAACGGACAGGCTGGATACGGGGCCAGTAATGGCTTCTCCCAATTTTACCCCGTCCAAAGCCCCTTCCGAAGAATTTGGGGAAAGGGGAAAGAAAACCGCAGACAGGAAAAGGCTAGGGGGACAAAGGGCTGCAAACCTCACTCAAGGAAAAAGAGCTTGGGGTGACAAAAACCCCCAAGACATCCCCAGAAGCACACATCAACCAGATGGCTGCTGCAGTACATGGGGTCTGGGGGGACCTTAGAAAAAGCGGGTTTTTGCTACCTTAGGGGGGGAATCTTCCCGGGACAATGTACATTTTGTACGTCAGGCACTATTGGAGTGTGCCAGTTTTGGGAAACCCAACCTGGGGCAAGCAGGCAAGAAGTTGGAGGGGGGTGCAGGGGTTTTGCAACAAAGGGTTTGTCCCGGAGCCAGGGAATGCCCTGCGAGGGGGGGGTTGGGGGGAAATCGGCCCTGGCGAGCTGGGGGGCGGAGGGCCCGGGGGGAGACGTGATGGGACATACAAAAAAATGTGGGGAAAAGATAAATTGGGGAAAAAAAAAAAGAGACCCGGGGTGTTCCAGAGAGGGGACCCCAGAAGCAGGGGGTTGCAGTTGGAAGTTTGGGGACTCGGAAAGAGGAGAGGGGTTTTTGGGGGAATGTTTCTTTTATCAAAGGAGTTGGCGAGAAGTGGAATATTTTCAAGTGATGTAGCGGAGGCCAAAAAGCCTTATGGGGTTTGGGATGAGGTGTGGGCAAAACTCGGGGAGCAAAAGGGTAAGGGGAGAGAGAGGAAGGGGAGAGGACCTAGTAGCGATCAGGAAGAGGGGGGGCCGGGGGCTGTGACTCGGCCCCCTTTCAACCCATAAGGGGGGGACAGACACTAAAATAAAAAACACACCCACACAAAATGCACACACCCCACACACACATGCACACACATGCACACACCACACCCACACACAAAACCACACACACCACACACACCCACATGCACACAAATATGCACACACAAAAACCACACAATCACACACCCTATGCACAACCCAAAAAAAGCAAACAAATTTCACACATATGCACACACCCTAAGCAACATAAAAACACATAAAGCACACACCACACATGCACACTACACAATGCACCCCACACACACACACACACAAAACACACACACACACACACAACACAAACACACACACCAAACACATAACACACCAAAACACAAAACACACCCCAACACACACCACACACACACAACCCCACACACACACACACACAACACACAAAACACACCCCACAAACACCACACACACATTAAAACACACCCCCACACCTCACTCAAGGAAAAAAATCTTTGGGGGGAGTATTTAACCCCCAGGAAAATCCCCCCCCCCCCCCGGGGAAACCACATCCCAAAAAAATAACTGTGCAGCATTGGGCGCCCCAGCAAACCCCAAAAAACGCATTCCGACATCTTAATAAGGAATTTATTCAGGGCCCGTACACCGTGGGACTTAGGCCCCTTTTTGGGGTATCCGGGAAACCCGTTTTTGGGCCCCCCACCAAACCAAACACGTTTAAAGGGAAAAATAGAGAAAGTGCAAAAGGTTTTTTAAAAAGAAATAGTCCCAGAAAATAAAAGGTATGTCCCACGGGGGGGGGGGGGGGAAGGGGGGGGGGGGGGTTTTAAGGGGGGGGGAAATAAACCCGACGACCCCTGGAAGGGCAAAAGGGGAAAATTGGGGGGGGCATGATAAAAGACAACAAAATACTGAGGGAAATTTAAAAAGGTGGACCAAGACAGGTGTTTCCAGAGATTTGGAAAACAAATAAAAAAGGGGGCACAGTTGGAAGTTGAAGAAAACAAAATGAATCACAGGGATGTTAGGAAATTTTTTCTTCAGCCACAGAGTATTCCCTAATGGGAAAAGTTTTGGAAGGGAAGTAGTGGAGGCAGGATCCCTACATTTTCTTTTTGGGAAAAGGTATAAAAAGCTCACGGGTTTAGAGAGGGGTGACCTAGTAGCGTCAGTGGGAAAAGGCGGGGCCAGGGGCTGGGCCGACCCCCGCAACCTCAACTAGGTGAGTAACTAGGTGATTTAAAAAACACACAAAACACACACACCCCACCCACAAACCCCCACACCCAACACACCCACAACACCCCACACCAAAACACCACAAACAACACAAAACACACCCACACACACACACACCCCACACAAAACAAAAACACACACACAACAACACACAAAAAACATACACACACACCACCAAAACACCCCACACACACACACACACCCACACCCCCCAAAACACCAAAACCCCACACACACACACACCCTACACACACACACACACACAAAACACACAAACACACACACACACACACACACAAAAACCAAAACACACACAAACCCAACACACACACACAAAACACAAAACACACAAAACACACACACACACACACAACACACAAAAAAAAAAAAAAAAAAAACACAAAACACACCAAAACACACACCCCACCCCACACACACCCCACCAAACACCACACAAAACACACCACACACACACCCCACAACAACCCCACACACCAAAACACACACACACACCCACCCAACCCCACACACACACACACACACACACACACACCACACACACACACACAACACACACACACACACACACACCCCACACACACACACAACCACACACACAAAACACACACACACACCCCACACACAACCAACCACACACACACACACACACACCAAAACCACACACACACCCCACACCCACACACACCACACCACACACACACACACCTCACACACACACACACACACACACACACACCCCCAAAACCACACAAAAACACCACCACACAAAAACACACACACAACCACACACACACAACACAACAAAAACACAACAACACCAAACAAACACAAAACCCACAAAACACACACCACACACCCCCACACACACACAAGCAACACACACACACCAAAACACACACCACAAACACACACACACCCACACACACACACACAAAACACCCCCAAAATCACACACACACACACCACACACCCCACACACAAACACACCACACACACACAACCCCACAAACCCCACACACACCACACACACACACAACCCCACCCCAACACACACACACACAACACACACAAAAACACACACACCCAAAACACACACCCCACCCCACACCACAAAACACACACACACACACGCAAAAACACAAAACCCACCCACACACACACCCCACACCCCACACACACACACCCACCCATCACACACACCCACACCAAAACCCAACAACAAAAACACACACACCACCACACACACAAAAAAAGAAGGGGTAAGGGGGGAAGTTTGAGGTAACATCCCTAAATCTGGATTCGATGTTTTCAGTCCATCACTCTTGTAGAAGTGCAGCATGGGCCAGAGAGGTGACACCAACACTTACCCAATTTTGGACACGCCCTACCCATGTGGGAGGTCCCACTGTGATCCCGCCTCCTCCTGCTTCGACTCACCTCACTGCAGTATAAAGCCACCTCTCTGGCCCTATGCTGTACTTCCTACAAGAGTGATGGACGGAACACATTGAATCTAGGTTCAGGGACTGATTACCTCAAACTCCTCCTCTCCTTACCCATTTCTTCTTTGTATTGGACTGATGAAGCCACTGTGTGGCAAAACATTTCTTCAATAAAGATTCCCATGTGTTGCATAAGTGTCTCAATTCTTCAACTTGTCAGTTTTCAAAACCATTCATTACATAAATGAGACACTTGTGCAATATTCTGGAAACGTTTCGCCAGCCAGTGGCTTTTTCAGTCCACTGCAGAGAAAGGTGCAAGATGAGGAGGAGGTTGAGGTAATCAGCCCCTCAACCTGGAATCGATGTGTTCATTCCATCAATCTTGATAAAACTGAAGAGTTACCAGAAGGAACTGTAGTCAGATCAACAGCTGCTAGACAACATCACCACAACAAATGAAGTACTGAGACTACTCAGTGAGCTTAATGTAAAAAAATCAATGAGACCAGATAACATATCTCTCGTGAGGTCAGAACATTGCGGAGAATGAAAGCTGGCAACCAAGCCTGTGGCTGACTGGTGTCCCTGGGGCCAGGAAAAAACATGGCTTGTAGCCAGGCTACCTAAAGTTTATGAGGCTTGTGTAGCTGAGTGGTTTAAGTCATCATGTTGAGAGTTAAGCTACATGGGTGCTCCTAAGAAGAAAAATCACTATGTGATTCAATAGCAAAGGTAAACAATCACTACAGTCAAGACAGGTGCCAGAAAATTGGTAAACTGTAAATATGGCCCCCTTATATAAAAAGGGGGACCGACAAGTGCCACTGAACACACAACAATATTTCTAACATGCATACTGGCAGTGTTTTGAACTAAAATAAAAAGGAAATTATAATGTAACACTTCGAGCGAAGATTCTTCAAAAAATCAACATGGATTTAAGGATGGAAAATTCTGATAAATTAGACACATGTGCAACACTTGGGTATCTTTATTGAGGAAACGTTGCACCACACAGTGGCTTCATCAGTCCATATAAATGAGAATGGTGAAGAACAGGAGGAGTTTGAGGTAATCAGTCCCTCAGCCTTGAATAAAGACACCCAAGTGATGCACTTGTGTTTTAATATATCAACTTGTCGGTTCTCTGAATCATTTATCTACATAGAAAATTCTATCTTATACATATCCTAGAGAAACCATACCACGGGTGGGATTTGAACCCGCGGTCAGAGAGTCTCAAAACTCCACACCGACGCGTTAGGCACTGGACCAGCTAGCTTCAATAAGATTCATCCAACTAGGTATATTTCTACACCATAGGAAAGTTAGCATAGGCACCACTGTGACCACTAATCTCACTGAAGCTAGCTGGTCCAGTGGCTAAAGCCACGGTCTGGAGTTTTGAGACTCTCTGACCGCGGGTTCAAATCTCACCCGTGGTATGGTTTGTTTGCAATCGTGTCATTACGATTTCGTGAGTCAAGTTAAATATCCTAGAGGTCCACGACAGTGGATGGTGGACTGCATCTTCTTTGACTGCACAAAAGCACTTAATGAAGGACCGCCTCAGAGTTTAATGCTGAAATTAGAGGAAGAGGCAAGGTTAAAAGGAAGAGTAATATGTTGAGTCAGAGAGTACCTGAATGATGCAAGAAAGAGTAACAGAAAGAGTCATCAGAGTGGAAAAGAGTGAAGAGTGGGGTTCCGCAAGAATCACTACTAAGACAGTTACTGTTTCTAATATATGTTAATGACTTTCCAGAGTCAAGTAAATACTGTGTGTCGCTGTTTGATGATGGTGCAAACTTAATGAGAATAATATGAACGGGAAAGGACAATAATAAATTAAGAGAAACTTCAACAAAGTGCAGATGTGGTCAAACAAGTAGGTTGTCGAGCTCAACCTCAGTAAATGGAAGGTCATGCGAGGGCAGACCGGACGCAGAGAGAAGCCGCAAATAGCACAGTGAATAAGGACCTGGGGGTGAACATGACACCAAGCATATCATCAAACATACACATAAACTGTATATCCAATACATCTATTGGTGATCCTGGGGATTATCTTTAATGGGCTTCGAGAGTTTTCCTAGTCTCTGAGCCCGGCCCTGGGCCAGGCTCATCCTGATCTTAGATCAGGAAAAAGAATAATTCAGAACCTTATATACAACATAAATCAGGTGAGTCACTGAGTACACAGCGCCAGCATGGAGCCCACACCTAGTCAAGGACGTGAAGAACTTTCAAAAGTCGAAAGGTTAGCAGACGGGCGAGTACCAGAACTGAGAAGATTGCAATATCAGGAAAGGTTAAAGAAACTGAACCTGTCAACTTTGGTGGAGAGGACAAGGCAAGACATGATCATGACATACAAAATCCTAAGAGTAATCGACAGGACATATAGGATTAAGAAGACACAGGTGTAAGCAGAAGACACAGATGATAGTGATGTCAGGAAATATTTCTTCAGTGTCAGGCTGGTTGAAAAGTGGAATGACTTGGACAAGGTAGCAGTGGTGGTGGCAAACTCAATACATAGCTTCAAGACTGGATATGACAAGACCCAAGAAGCTAGAAGTGGTGGTCTAGGAGGCGGGGTCAGGAGCTGAGTATCAACCCCCGCAAACACACAACACACACACACACACACACACACACACACACACACATACACACAACAAACACACACAACAAACACACAACAACACACACACACACACACACACACACACACACACACACACACACACAACAAACACACACAACAAACACACACACACACTAACACACACACACACACACACACACACACACACACACACCACACACACACACACACACACCCACAAACAACACACAACACACACACACACAACACACACACACAACACACACACACACAAAACACACACACACACAACACACACACACACACACAACACACACACTTCAGTCTGGGGAACATAAGGTAGTCATTGCAGTGATGTATAATCCACCACAGAACTGCAGGAGGCCAAGAGAGGAATAAGAAGAGAGCAACAGAGTAATGGTGGACACATTAGCTGAAGTGGCAAGAAGAGCTCACATGAGCAGAGCAAAGTTACTGGTTGTGGGTGATTTCAACCATAGGGAGATCGACTGGGAAAACCTGGAGCCACACGGGGTCCCGAAACATGGAGAGCCAAGATGATGGATGTGATACTGGAAAACCTCATGCATCAACATGTTAAGGACACTACCAGAGAGAGAAGGGAGGATGAACCAGCAAGACTGGACCTTGTGTTCACCCTGAGCAGTTCAGGACATGAGGACATCACATATAAGAGTTCCCTTGGAGCTAGTTATCACGTGGTTCTGTACTTTGAATACATAGTTGAGCTACAGGAGGAGAGGGTAACAGGAGTTGAATGGGAAAAGCCAAACTTTAAAAGGGGGGACAACACAGGTATGCGGAACTTCCTGCAGGAGGTTCAGAGGGACAGAGAATTGATAGGAAAGTCAGTAAACGAAAGGATGGAATACGAAACAACAAAATGCAGGAAGTCAGAGGAAGGGTTTGTTCCAAAGGGCAACAGAAATAATGGAAAGACCAGAACAAGCCCATGGTTTACCCAGAGGTGTAGGGAGGCAAGAACTAAGTGCACTAGAGAATGGAAAAAGTACAGAAGGCAAAGAACCCAGGAAAACAAGGAGATTAGTCAAATAGCCAGAAATGAGTATGCACAGATTAGGAGGGAGGCCCAGCAACAGTCCAAAAACAACATAGCATCAAAAGTCCAGTTGACGAAACTGCTGTATAGCCACATTAGGAGGAAGACAACAGTCGAAGACCAGGATATCAGGCTGAGGAAAGAAGGTGGGAAGCTCTCAAGAAACGATCAAGAGGTATGGGACGACAGCACAGAGGGTAAACTCCAACAGGGAATATACCAACAAGTGTTGGATGACATACACACAACTGAGCAGGAGGTGCAGAAGCTGCTAAGTGACCTTGATACCTCAAAGGCAATGGGACTGGACATCTTCCCGTGGGTCCTTAGAGAAGGAGCCGAGATGCTGTGTGTGCCACTAACCACAATCTTCAACATATCCCTTGAAACTGTGCAACTACCTGAGGTATGGAAGACCGAAAAATGTCGTCCCCATTTTAAGAAAGGAGAAATAAATGAGACACTAAAACAGACCCAGTGTCACGGACATGTATAGTCTGCAAGTTTCCATATAGAAGTTTATTCAGGAGGAGAATGGTGGAGCCACCGGGAACGAAACAAGATTATAAACAACAGCACGGGATTTCATGGAAGGCAATTCTGTGTCACAAACCTTCTAGAGTTTTATGACAAAGCAACAGAAGTCAGACACGAGAGAGGGGTGGGTTGATTGCATTTTACTGGACTGAAGGAAGGCTTACACACAGTGCCTCACAAGAGATTAGAGCAGAAAGTGGAAGATAAGGTGCATATAACAGGAAGGGCACTGCAGTAGATCAGAGAATACCTGACAGGGAGGCAACAGTGAGTCATGGTACATGATGAGGTATCACAGTGGGCACCTGTGATGAGCTGGGTCCCACAGGGGTCAGTCCTAGGACCAGTGCTATTTTTGGTATATGTGAATGACATGATGGAATGGATAGACTGAGAAGTGTCCCTGTTTGCAGATAATGTGAAGTTAATGAGGAGAAATAAATCAGATGAGGATCAGGCAGGACTTCAAAGAGACTTGGACAGGCTGGATACGTGGTCCAGTAACTGGCTTCTCGAATTTGACCCCGTCCAATGCCACTTCACGAAGATTGGGGAAGGGTAAAGAAGACCGCAGACAGAGTATAGGCTAGGTGGACAAAGACTGCAAACCTCACTCAAGGAGAAAGAGCTTGGGGTGAGCATAACACCAAGCACATCTCCAGAAGCACACATCAACCAGATGGCTGCTGCAGTACATGGGCGTCTGGCAGACCTTAGAATAGCGTTCTGCTACCTTAGGAGGGAATCATTCAGGACACTGTACATTGTGTACGTCAGGCCCATATTGGAGTGTGCCAGTTTGGAACCTACACCTGGTCAAGCACGTCAAGAAGTTGGAGGAGGTGCAGGGGTTTGCAACAAGGTTAGTCCCGGAGCTCAGGGAAGTGCCCTGCGAGGGGGGGTTGGGGGAAGTCGGCCTGGCGACGCTGGAGGACGGGAGGGTCGGGAGAGACGTGATGGCGACATACAAAATACTGTGTGGGATAGATAAATTGGACAGAGACGGGATGTTCCAGAGAGGGGACGCAGAAGCAGGGGGTCGCAGTTTGGAATCTGGGAGACTCGGATGAGGGGGGGGGGGGGGGGGGGGGAAAGGGGGGGGGAGGGGGGGGGGGTGAGAGGGGTGTTGGAGTGGTTTCTTCAGTCATGGAGTTGTCGAGAAGTGGAATAGTCTGGCAAGTGATGTAGCGGAGGCAGGAGCCATGCATGGCTTTGGGATGAGGTGTGACAAAACTCGGGGAGCAGAGAGAGAGAGAGAGAGAGAGAGAGGACCTAGTAGCTGATCATGAAGGCGGGGCCGGGATGCTTTGACTTCGGCCCCTGCAACCACATATGGAGAGTACAGACACTCCATATGCAACACACACACACATAGCACACCACACACACACTCACATGCACACACATGCACACACACACACACACACACACACACACACACACACACACACAAACAGCACACGACAAATGCACACACATATACACACACATATGCACACACATAGCACACACAGTGCACACACATATCACACTATGCACACACATATGCACACATACACACACATATGCACACACACACACATGTCAACACCATACACACATGCAACACACACTCACACAACACACAACACACACACACACACACACACACAAACACACACACACACACACACATAACACACACACACACACACAACACAACACACACACACACACACACACACACACACACACACACACACAACACACACACACACACACACACAAACACACACACACACATACACACACAACCCCACACCTCACTCAAGGAAAAAGATCTTGGGGTGAGTATAACACCAGGCACATCTCCTGAAGCGCACATCAACCAATAACTGCTGCAGCATATGGGCGCCTAGCAAACCTCAGAACAGCATTCCGACATCTTAATAAGGAATCATTCAGGACCCTGTACACCGTGTACGTTAGGCCCATATTGGAGTATGCGGCACCAGTTTGGAACCCACACCTAGCCAAGCACGTAAAGAAACTAGAGAAAGTGCAAAGGTTTGCAACAAGACTAGTCCCAGAACTAAGAGGTATGTCCTACGAGGAGAGGTTAAGGGAAATCAACCTGACGACACTGGAGGACAGGAGAGATAGGGGGGCATGATAACGAACATACAAAATACTGAGAGGAAT
>NC_069413.1:14446749-14536749 GCF_026875155.1 Cherax quadricarinatus | reverse complement strand
CTACAGAGGCAGCAGAAGCAGTACAAGTGTATGAGGCGACAACCCACATACTTCCTTCATAAACACTGCCCATCCTACATATTAAACACGATGCTGCAGACTAACATGACAACAGTAACAGGTGTGTCTAGTACGTGCCAGGTTGTACAAGAATGTTAAACAGTACCGACAACATCAAACTTAAGACACATGTGCAACATCTGGATATCTTCATTGTAGACGTTTCACCATCCAGTGGCTTTATCAATACAGATTCTAGGACATGACTTGAAGACAGTAGAACTATATACAAAAGATGAGGTAATCAGTCCCTCAATCTTGGAGTTAGAGTGAAGACCACCACTACAGTGGTCTTCACACTAACTCCGTGGCTGAGGGACTAATTACCTCATCTTTTGTAAATAGTTCTACTGTCTTCCAATTATGACCTTGAATTTGTATTGATAAAACCACTGGATGGTCAAACGTCTACAATAAATATACCCAGATGTTGCACATGTGTCTTTATTTCCAGTACGAGGCATATTTCATGTGTAATTGAATCCCGACGTCTGACGAATGCTTCTGCATATATATCTACTACAAATCCTAATGACTTCGAAAAGGAAATAGACAAAATAGACTCCTGGAATGCAGTAATGAATATATATAGAATATCATTAGCAGGAATACTCAGTGTGTCTTTAGAGGGAAGCACATTCTTGTGAACTCTAAGAGGCTTTAAGAAGAGAGACGGGTACAAAAAGGGAGCACTTCTAGCGCTCAGCAGACGGAGGATCAAGCCTCCACCACGTTATAGGTTGTATGAAGCTAAAACCTTGGGTACCTTCAAATTTAAGTCAGAGGGGTTGGATCTAAGTGGGACTTGTCCGTGAGTTAATAGCGTTATCCAAGTTTATTCCTTGGGTGACACTGATAATGGATTGGGCCAATATTTTTATTAGTGGATTTGAGAATGACTTGCCTAGTATGGGCCAGCAGGCCTGTTACAGTGTTTCTCCTTTCTTACGTTCTTATGTTTAGCGCTTAACATGAATTAAAAAAACAATTACAGAGAAGGCAACAGAAAAATAACAAGGAGAGACTAGAAGCACCAGTATCACACATAACAATATTTGAAAGATTATCAGACGTCAAATCACTGGTAAGTTACCGAGGCCTGGTGATGGACCGGCCCGCGGGGGCGTTGACCCCCGGAACACCCTACAGGTAGCAGAAGCAGTAGAGACGCCAAGACGATGTAATAAGTCCATTAACCTTGGAGATGTAATTCCAAGGTGGTCAGTCCCTCAGCCTGAAGAAGAGTTTTGTTCCATGTGAAGCTGAAGCAACAGTCTGGTGACCTACATACTGTCAGAGGACAGGCTGAGCTTCACCTCTGACAGTATATAAGTCACCATACTGTTAATAACAACAAAAGGCACAATACCGTGACTGGAACGATACACAAATAACCCGCACATAGAAGAGAGGAGCTTACGACGACGTTTCGGTCCGACTTGGACCATTTACAAGGTCACACTAATCAGAAGTGGAGCAGGACGGCTATATATAGGCAGGAAGAGGTAGTAGTAGTAGTGCCGGCGGCGGCGGCGGCAGCGGCGGCAGCGGCGGCAGCAGCAGCAGCGGCGGCAGCGGCGGCAGCAGCAGCGGCGGCGGCGGCAGCAGCAGCAGCAGCAGCAGCAGCAGCAGCAGCAGCAGCAGCAGCAGCAGCAGCAGCAGCAGCAGCAGCAGCAGCAGCAGCAGCAGCAGCAGCAGCAGCAGCAGCAGCAGCAGCAGCAGCAGCAGCAGCAGCAGCAGCAGCAGCAGCAGCAGCAGCAGCAGCAGCAGCAGCAGCAGCAGCAGCAGCGCAGCAGCAGCAGCAGCAGCAGCAGCAGCAGCAGCAGCAGCAGCAGCAGCAGCAGCAGCAGCAGCAGCAGCAGCAGCAGCAGCAGCAGCAGCAGCAGCAGCAGCAGCAGCAGCAGCAGCAGCAGGAGGCGGCTCTGTTCTATGTGCGGGTTATCTGTGTATCACCATACTGTTGCTTCAGCTTCACAACGTTCCAAACAATGGAGCAAAACTCTTCTCCAGTCCAAGGGACTGACCACCTCAAAACGACGTCTTCAAGGGTGTTAGGTAAGACACATATGCATCAGGGTGATGGACTGATAACATCGTCTTCACCCAACACAAGTCAACCACATTTCACATCACGGACACCATGCCTGTCACAGCTGTAAACTCGTTCTCACAAAATTACAACCATCTTGTACATGAATGGTATACAATACTGATAAGATGTAGAGTTAGAGAAATGTATAATGTTTGGGTATCTTAACTGTAGATGTTTCGCCATCCAGCCACTTTATCAATACAAGGACATAATGAGAAGACTGTAGACGTATATACAAAAGATGAGGTAATCAGTCCCTCAGTCTTGGAGTTAAAGAGCACCGTAGTCTTCAAGAATCTGAGGGTGTTGGAGGCGGTGTTGGAGGCGGTGTTGGAGACGGTGTCAGAGGTGTTGAAAGCTGTGTTGGAGACACTCTAGCTCACTGTTTTCCCACCTCTATCTTCTCTCTCACTTACCTGTACTTCTCCCCCCTCACTTCTCTCTCTCTCTCTCTCTCTCTCTCTCTACCCTCTCCACCTACCCTATCTCTCCCTCCTTTCCTATCTCATCTCGCTTATTCCCCCTTCCACTCCTGCCCCTCCTTATCTCTCCCTCTCCCTATCTTCCTTTCTCCCCCTGTTGTATTGTACCCCTTGCTGTGTTGTGTTCCCATGCTGTGCTCCTTGCTGTGTCGTGCTCCCATGCTGTGCTCATTGATGTGTTCCCACGCTGTGCTCCTTGCTGCGTTGTGTTCCCACGCTGTGCTCCTTGCTGTGTTGTTCCCATGCTGTGCTCCTTGCTGTGTCATGCTCCCATGCTGTGCTCCTTGCTATGTCGTGCTCCCATGCTGAGCTCCTTGATGTATTGTGTTCCCACGCTGTGGTCCTTGCTGTGTTGTGTTCCTACGCTGTGGTCCTTGCTGTGTTGTGTTCCCAGGCTGTGCTCCTTGCTGTGCCGTGTTCTCATGCTGTGCTCCTTGCTGTGTCGTGTTCCCATGCTGTACTCCTTGCTGTGTCGTGTTCCCATGCTGTGCTCCTTGCTGTGTTGTGCTCGATGCAGTGTCGTGCTCCGAGCAGTGCTCCTTGCTCACGACTGGAGGCTCCAGGAGAGGAGTTACTTCTGCAGGAGCACCTTCAAGGACTCGTACAAGCTCCCTTGTTAGTCACGAAGCCTGGACCAGCACCAGTGTCATGCTACATCAGTGTCATGCTCTCAACACCAGCATCATACTCTCAACACCAGTGTCATGCTCTTATCACCAGAGTCATGCTCTCATCGCCAATGTCATACTCTCATCACCAGTGTCATGCTCTCAACACAAGTGTCATGCTCTAAACACCATTGTCATGCTCTCAACACCAGTGTCATGTTCTCAACACCAGCGTCATGGTCTCAGCACCAGTATCATGCTCTCAACACCAGTGTCACGTTCTCAACCCTAATGTCAAGTTCTCAACACCAGTGTCATGCTCTTAACACGAGTGTCATGATCTCAACACCAGTGTCATGCTCTTAACACGAGGGTCATGATCTCAACACCAGTGTCATGCTCTCAACACAAGTGTAATGCTGTTAGTGAACACCAGTGTCATGTTCTCAACACCGGTGTCATATTCTCAACACCAGTGTCATGCTCTCATCCCTAGTGTCATGCTACACCAGCGTCACGCTCTCAACACCAGTGTCATGCTCTCAACACCAGTGTCATGCTCTCAACACCAGTGTCATGTTCTCAACACCAGTGTCATGCTTTCAACACCAGTGTCATGTTCTCAACACCAGTGTCATGTTCTCAACACCAGTGTCATGCTCTCAACATCAGTGTCATATTCTCAACGTTAGTGTCATGCTCTCAACACCAGTGTCATGCTCTCAACACCAGTGTCATGTTCTCATCACCAGTGTCATGCTCTCAACACCAGTGTCATGTTCTCATCACCAGTGTCATGCTCTCAACACCAGTGTCATGTTCTCATCACCAGTGTCATGCTCTCAACACCAGTGTCATGTTCTCATCACCAGTGTCATGCTCTCAACACCAGTGTCATG
Source organism: Cherax quadricarinatus (assembly GCF_026875155.1). Classification (NCBI taxonomy): domain Eukaryota; kingdom Metazoa; phylum Arthropoda; class Malacostraca; order Decapoda; family Parastacidae; genus Cherax; species Cherax quadricarinatus. The sequence goes on along the minus strand of NC_069413.1, from coordinate 14,532,608 downwards.
TTCTCATCACCAGTGTCATGCTCTCAACACCAGTGTCATGTTCTCATCACCAGTGTCATGCTCTTAACACCAGTGTCATGTTCTCATCACCAGTGTCATGCTCTCAACACCAGTGTCATGCTCTCATTACCAGTGTCATGCTCTCAACACCAGTGTCATGTTATCAACACCAGTATCATGATCTCAACACCAGTGCCAGGCTACACCAATGCCATGCTCTTATCACCATTGTCATGCTTTCAACACCAGTGTCATGCTCTCGACACTAGTGTCTTGCTCTCATCACCATTGTCATGCTTTCAACACCAGTGTCATGCTCTCAACACCAGTATCATGATCTCAACACCAGTGTCATGCTGTCAACACCAGTGTCATGTTCTCAACACCAGTGTCATGTTCTCAACACCAGTGTCATGTTCTCAACACCAGTGTCATGTTCTCAACACCAGTGTCATGCTCTCAACATCAGTGTCATATTCTCAACGTTAGTGTCATGCTCTCAACACCAGTGACATGCTACACCAGTGTCATGCTATCAATACAAGTGTCATGCTCACAACACCAATGTCATGTTCTAAACACCAGTGTCATGCTCTCAACACCAGTATCATGATCTTAACACCACTGTCAGGCTACACCAATGTCATGATCTTAACACCAGTGTCATGTTCTGAACACCAGTGTCATGTTCTCAACACCAGTGTCATTCTCTCAACACCAGTATAATGATATCAACACCAGTGTCATGCTCTCATCACCAGTGTCATGCTCTCAACACCACTGTCATGCTCTTAACACCAGTGTCATGCTCTCAACACCAGTGTCATGCTCTTAACATCAGTGTCATGCTCTCAACACCAGTGTCATGCTCTTAACACCAGTGTCATGCTCTCAACACCTGTGTCATGAACATCAAAATGGTATACAATACCGACAGGTTGGTAGGTAAGACACAAAGGCAACAGTTAGGCAACTTTATTCCAAAACGTTTCGCCTACACAGTAGGCTTCTTCAGTCGAATACAGAAAGTAGGCAGGAACAGTAGAGATGTGAAGACGATGTAATCAGTCCATCACCCTTGAAGTCGTAGAATTTTGAGGTTGTCAGTCCCTCAGCCTGGAGAAGTTCAGTTCCATAGTCAGGAACTATCTGAAGATCAAGCGACAGTGCAGAGACTTAAATACTGTCGGAAGGAGAGGTGCAGAGTAGTAGTAGTAGTGAGAATGTAGTCACTGAGAGGTCAGGTCCCTCTCAGATCAAACAGTTCTCACTTGAAAGGGTTGTCCAAGGTGTTTTCTGTACCAAGAGGCCATGTGTTGCAGTGTCTGACAAGATGAACATCAAAATGGTATACAGTACCGACAGGTTGATAGGTAAGACACATAGGCAACAGTTAGGCAACTTTATTCCGAAACGTTTCGCCTACACAGTAGGCGTCTTCAGTCGAATACAGAAAGTAGGCAGGAACAGTAGAGATGTGAAGACAATGTAATCAGTCCATCACCCTTGAAGTCGTAGAATTTTGAGGTTGTCAGTCCCTCAGCCTGGAGAAGTTCAGTTCCATAGTCAGGAACTATCTGAAGATCAAGCTTATAAACCGTATGGCAGGAGAGGTGCAGCAGTCATAGGTGGTGTCACATTTGTTCAATGTGGAAGTAGGTCGTGCCCAAGAATTAGGCAAGCGAAGAATTCCTAAGTATTAAGATCCCAAGAAGTTGCAGCGTCTGACAGGTTTGTAGATGAATGGGATCTTAATACTTAGGAATTCTTCGCTTGCCTAATTCTTGGGCACGACCTACTTCCACATTGAACAAATGTGACACCACCTATGACTGCTGCACCTCTCCTGCCATACGGTTTATAAGCTGCTTCTCTGCTCATATGCCGTATTCTATTCAAGATTGATGGACTGAACACATCGACTCAAGGTTGAGGGACTGATTACCACATTCTCCTCCTGTTCTTCAAGTTTCTCCTACGTATGGACTGATGAAGCCACTGTGTGGCGAAACGTTTCCTCAATAAAGATACTCAAGAGTTGCACATGTGTCTAATTTATCAACATGTCGGTTCTCTGAACCATTCATCTACATGCCCACAGTTATTTTTAAGGGGACCTATCTTATCTCTAACTTTTGTTCCATATACCTGGAAAAAACTTTTTGGGTTAGTTTTAGAATCCCTAGCAACTTTAATTTCATAGTCCCTTTTAGCTTTTCTTATCCCCTTTTTAATGTCCCTCTTAATGTCAATATACTGATTCATAAGATGACCCTCACCTCTTTTGATATGCCTATAAATTCCTTTCTTATGCCCTAGTAGATATTTCAGCCTATTATTCATCCATTTTGGGTCATTTCTATTTGATCTAATTTCTTTATATGGGATAAACGTTCTTTGAGCAGCATGTATAGTGTTCAGAAAACTGTCATATTGATAGCTCTCTTCGTTACCCCAGTCAACAGATGATAAGTGTTCTCTAAGCCCATCATAATCTGCTAAGCGAAAATCTGGGACTGTTACTGAGTTATCGCTACTATCATACTTCCATTCAATGCTAAATGTAATTGATTTGTGGTCGCTAGCACCCAGTTCCTCTGAAATTTCTAAATTATTAACAAGGGATTCATTGTTTGCCATAACCAAGTCAAGCAGGTTACTTCCCCTTGTAGGTTGTCACAAACTGCTTCAAAAAACAATCCTGAACTACTTCTAAGAAGTCGTATGATTCTAAATTCCCAGTCAAGAAATTCCAATCAATATGACTAAAGTTAAAGTCTCCTAGAATTACTACATTATCGTGCCTTGTGGCCTTAACAATTTCCTCCCATAGTAGTCTCCCCTGGTCCCTATCTAAGTTTGGGGGACGGTATATCACTCCTAAAATCAGTTTTTCATGCCCCTCTGAAAATTCTATCCAAACAGACTCTGTATGTGTTACTTCAGACTTAATACCCGTTTTTATGCAACAGTTCAAGCGATCTCGGACATACAATGCCACCCCACCCCTCATACTTCTACCTACTTCTATCTACTTGGAACAATTTAAAACCCTGAATGTGACATTCCTCAGGCATGTCTCGACTTTTTGAATTAAACCACGTCTCAGTTAAGGCAAATACATCAATGTTACCTGCACTAGCAACTAATCTCAACTCGTCCATCTTATTCCTAGTGCTACGGTTATTAGCATAATAAACATTGAAAGACTCTCCGTTCTCTTTACCCTTCCTGCTCATTTCTGTTTTTCTACTAAACCTATTACTGTCCTTATCACCCAATGTCACTGGCTTTTCAATATCTACCTCGTTCTGATTATTACTAGTTCCCCTAGAACTCATAATATTACTGCACTGGGACTTCACTGTTTTCCTGCCAAAACCCATACCACTAACTATTCCTAGTTTAAAGTCCTAACAGCTCCCTCAACTGCAGTTGCCAGTGCTCCTACCCCAGACCTAGATAAGTGAACCCCATCCCTGGCATACATGTCATTTCTGCCATAGAAGAGGTCCCAGTTGTCAATGAATGTTACCGCATTTTCCTTACAGTATTTGTCCAGCCAGCAATTGACACCAATTGTCCTGGACAACCATTCATTTCCAACTCCTCTCCTTGGCAAAATACCACATATGACAGGGTTCCCACCCTTCCTCCTAATTATTTCTATTGCTGACCTATACCTGCTAATCAGGTCTTCACTCCTACGTCTGCCAACATCGTTGCCTCCAGAACTGAGACAGATAATAGGATTGCTCCCATTACCTCTCATGATGTCATCCAGACGGCTAACAATATCTTCCATCCCAGCCCCAGGAAAGCAAACCATCTGTCTCCTACTCCTGTCCTTCAAGCAGAATGCCTATCCATATACCTAACTTGGCTATACCCAACAACAACAATATTCTTACCTTCCTTGGTGTTGTTCGTCGTGACGTTCCCAGTAGTCGACTCACATTCGTCGGGTAGCACTGAGAATGTATTAGACATTTCCACAACAGTTTCCACGGCAGTCTCTTTCTTCTTCATCGTTTCTACCTTTCCATTCGTCTTCTTGATCGTCAACTTCGTTCCCTGCTGTCCAGCCACTGACCAGTTTCCTTTCTTGATCTGAGGACTCAAAACAGGAGAACTACTATGAATCTTCTTGTTTTCCTCGGTCAGTAGCCAACTCTCCATCTTCGCCATCCTCAATTCTTCCTTAAGCTGTTGGTAAAGTTGCTCGATGGAGGGCATCTTGCTTCAATTCGTAGAGAGCCCGCAAACAGGTCTTCACAGAGCTAAGTACACGTCACCACTGGGCTAAGTACACGTCACCACTGTCTAAGTACATGTCACCACTGTCTAAGTACACGTCACCATCCTAAATTTGAAACTACCCAAGGTTGTAGCCTCGGTAACCCTACTAGGGAGACTGTTCCTCTCATCAACTACCCTATTTCCAAACCAATACTTTCCTATATCCTTTCTAAATCTAAACTTGTCTAATTTGATACAAAGATAGGTAGGATAATTGATTCAAACGTAGATGTTAGGGAACTTCAGGAGGATTTAAACAGACTCTATTCTTGGTCAAAAAAGTGGCAGATGCAGTTCAAAGTAGATAAATGCAAGGTTCTGAAGTTCGGGAGTGTCCATAACCCTAGTACTTATAAGTTAAATGATGTAGAACTTAGCCATACAGATTCTGAAAAGGACTTGGGGGTTATGGTAAGCAGCAACCTTAAACCAAGACAGTAATGCCTAAGCATACGTAATAAGGCAAATAGATTACAGATTTGTGTATGACTTGAAAAAGCCCACCGTGTGGGCGAAACGTTGTTAATAAAGGATCACATTAAACAGTGGTGACGTGTACTTAGCTCAGTGGTGACGTGTACTTAGCTCAGTGGTAACGTGTACTTAGCTCAGTGGTGACGTGTACTTAGCTCAGTGGTGACGTGTACTTGGCTCAGTGGTGATGTGTACTTAGCTCAGTGGTGACGTGTACTTAGCTCAGTGGTGACGTGTACTTAGCCAGTGGTGACATGTACTTAGCTCAGTGGTGACGTGTACTTAGCTCTGTGAAGACCTGTTTGTGTGCTCTCTGTGAATCTGAACCATGATGCACTCTCTTGAGCAACTTTACCAGCAGCTGAGAGAAGAGCTCAGAGTTGCTAAGCTGGAGATACGGCGATTAACGGAGAAGAACAAGAGGATTCATAGTAATCCTCCTGTTGTGAGTCCCCAGGTTAAGAGGAGAGCTTGGTTAGTGGCCGGGCAACATGGAACCAAGCTGAGGATCAAGAAAACAGTTGGAGAGGCAGAAACAACAAGAAACCAGAAGACTACCGTGGAAACTTCCAACCCATTCTCCATGCTACCTGACGAATGTGAGTGTTCTACTGGGAATGCCACAACGAGCACCAAGGAAGCATTGGCAGACGTGAGTGAGACATCCCTAGAAACCCCAACGAAGACCATCGAGAACGTCTTGACGAATTCTACAAGTGGTGTAATGCTACCTGGCGAATGTGAGTCGACTACTCAGAGCATCACGACGGACGACGCCAAAGAAGGTAAAAACATTGTTGTTGTTGGGGATAGCCAGATTAGGTACATGGATAGGGCATTCTGCTTGAAGGATAGGAGTAGGAGACAGAGAGTGCGTTTTACTGGGGCTGGGATGAAGGATATTGTTAGCCGTATGGATGACATCATGAGAGGTAATGGGAGCAATCCTATTATCTGTCTCAGTGCTGGAGGCAACGATGTTGGCAGATGTAGGAGTGAGGACCTGATTAGCAGGTATAGGTCAGCAATAGAGATAATTAGGAGGAAGGGTGGGAAACCTGTCATATGTGGCATTTTGCCAAGGAGAGGAGTTAGAAATGAATGGTTGTCCAGAGCAATTGGTGTCAATTGCTGGCTGGACAAATACTGTAAGGAAAATGCGGTAACATTCATTGACAACTGGGACCTCTTCTATGGCAGAAATGGACATGTATGCCAGGGATGGGGTTCACTTATCTAGGTGTGGGGTGGGAGCACTGGCCAACGCAGTGGAGGGAGCTGTTAGGTCTTTAAACTAGGAATAGTTAGTGGTATGGGTTTTGGCAGGAAAACTGTGAAGTCGCAGGGTAGTAACATGAGTACTAGGAGAACTAGTAATAGGCAAAATGAGGTGGATATTGGAAAGCCAGTGGCACTAATTGACAAGGACAGTAATAGGTTTAGTGGAATAACAGAAAGGAGCAGGAAGGGTAAAGAGAGAGGAGGGTCATTAAATATTTATTACACAAATAGTCGCAGTGCTATGAATAAGATGGACGAGTTGAGACTAGTTGCTAGTGCAGGTAACATAGATGTATTTGGCATTACTGAGACGTGGTTTAATTCAAAAAGTCGGGACATGCCTGCAGAATGTCACATTCAGGGTTTTAAATTGTTCCAAGTAGATAGGAGTATCGGGAAGGGGGGTGGGGTGGCATTGTATGTCCGAGATCGCTTGAACTGTTGCATAAAAACGGGTATTAAGTCTGAAGTAACACATACAGAGTCTGTTTGGATAGAATTTTCAGAGGGGCATGAAAAATTAATTTTAGGTGTGATATACCGTCCCCCAAATTTAGATAGGGACCAGGGGAGACTACTATGGGGGGAAATTGTTAGGGCCACAAGGCACGATAATGTAGTAATTCTAGGAGACTTTAACTTTAGTCATATTGATTGGAATTTCTTGACTGGGAATTTAGAATCATACGATTTCTTAGAAGTAGTTCAGGATTGCTTTTTGAAGCAGTTTGTGACAGAACCTACAAGGGGTAATAACCTGCTTGACTTAGTTTTCTGGCAAACAATGAATCCCTTGTTAATAATTTAGAAGTTTCAGAGGAACTGGGTGCTAGCGACCACAAATCAATTACATTTAGAATTGAATGGAAGTATGATAGTAGGGATAACTCAGTAACAGTCCCAGATTTTCGCTTAGCAGATTACGATGAGCTTAGAGAACACTTATCATCTGTTGACTGGGGTAACGAAGAGAGCTATCAATATGACAGTTTTCTGAACATTATACATGCTGCTCAAAGAACGTTCATCCCTTATAAAGAAATTAGATCAAATAGAAATGACCCAAAATGGATGAATAATAGGCTGAAATATCTACTAGGGCATAAGAAAGGAATTTATAGGCGTATCAAAAGAGGCGAGGGTCATCTTATGAATCAGTATATTGACATTAAGAGGGACATTAAAAAGGGGATAAGAAAAGCTAAAAGGGACTATGAAATTAAAGTTGCTAGGGATTCTAAAACTAACCCAAAAAGTTTTTTCCAGGTCTATAGAACAAAAGTCAGAGATAAGATAGGTCCCCTTAAAAATAACTATGGGCATCTTACTGACAAAGAGAATGAAATGTGCTCGATTTTAAATAATTATTTTCTCTCGGTTTTTACACAGGAAGATACTAATAATATTCCGGTAATTAATTTTTATAGTGGATCAGAAGATAAATTATGTAACATCACAGTCACTAGTGAAATGGTTGTGAAGCAGATAGACCGACTGAAGCAAAATAAGTCACCGGGTCCTGATGAGGTTTTTTCAAGGGTTCTAAAGGAATGCAAAATGGAAGTCTGTGAACCATTAACTAATATTTTTAATTTATCTCTTCAAACAGGTGTAGTGTCTGATATGTGGAAGATGGCTAATGTAATTCCTATTTTTAAAACAGGGGACAAGTCGTTACTGTCAAATTACCGCCCAATAAGCCTGACCTCAATTGTAGGCAAATTACTAGAGTCAATTATAGCTCAGATTATAAGAAACCATCTCGATAAGCATAGCTTGATTAATGATACTCAGCATGGATTCACAAGAGGCCGGTCTTGTCTAACTAATTTATTAACTTTCTTCAGTAAAGCTTTTGAGGCTGTTGACCACGATAATGAATTTGATATTATTTACTTAGATTTTAGTAAGGCATTTGATAGAGTTCCACACCAAAGACTGTTGAAAGTAGCAGCTCATGGCATTGGGGGAAGGGTGCTCTCGTGGATCGAATCATGGCTCACAGACAGGAAGCAGAGAGTGTCCATAAATGGGGTTAAATCCGAGTGGGGATCAGTAACAAGTGGCGTTCCACAGGGATCAGTCTTGGGCCCGTTGTTGTTTATAATATATATCAATGCTCTTGATGAAGGAATTACTAGTGATATGAGCAAATTCGCCGATGACACGAAGATAGGTAGGATAATTGATTCAAACGTAGATGTTAGGGAACTTCAGGAGGATTTAGACAAACTCTACTCTTGGTCAGAAAAGTGGCAGATGCAGTTCAATGTAGATAAATGCAAGGTTCTGAAGCTCGGAGTGTCCATAACCCTAGCACTTATAAGTTAAATAATGTAGAACTTAACCATACAGATTGCGAAAAGGACTTGGGGGTTATAGTAAGCAGCAACCTTAAACCAAGACAGCAATGCCTAAGCGTACGTAATAAAGCAAATAGATTACTGGGATTTATATCAAGAAGTGTAAGCAACAGAAGTCCAGAGGTCATACTGCAGCTTTATACATCATTAGTAAGGCCTCACCTAGATTATGCAGCTCAATTCTGGTCTCCATATTACAGAATGGACATAAATTCGTTAGAAAACATTCAGCGTAGGATGACTAAATTAATACATAGCATTAGAAATCTTCCTTATGAAGAAAGATTGAAGACTCTTAAGTTACATTCACTTGTTAGACGAAGAATGAGGGGAGACCTGATCGAAGTGTATAAGTGGAAGATAGGTATTAATAAAGGGGATATTAACAAGGTCTTGAGGATATCTCTCCAAGAGAGAACCCGCAGTAATGGATTTAAATTAGATAAGTTTAGATTTAGAAAGGACATAGGAAAGTATTGGTTTGGAAATAGGGTAGTAGATGAGTGGAACAGTCTACCTAGTTGGGTTATTGAGGCTAGGACTTTGGGTAGTTTCAAATTTAGGTTGGATAAATACATGAGTGGGATGGGTTGGATTTGAGTGGGACTTGCACATCAGAGCTTATTTCTTGGGTAGCGTTGAGGGTTGGGTTGGTCAGATGTTTGTTAGTGGGATGAATTGTAAAGGGCCTGCCTAGTATGGGCCAACAGGCCTGCTGTAGTGTTCCTCCTTTCTGATGTTCTTATGAGTAGAGTTTGTCTAAGTCCTTCTGAAGTTCCATAACATCTACCTTTGAATCAATTATCCTACCTATCTTCGTGTCATCGGCGAATTTGCTCATATCACTAGTAATTCCTTCATCAAGAGCATTGATATATATTATAAACAACAACGGGCCCAAGACTGATCCCTGTGGAACGCCACTTGTTACTGATCCCCACTCGGATTTAACCCCATTTATGGACACTCTCTGCTTCCTGTCTGTGAGCCATGATTCGATCCACGAGAGCACCCTTCCCCCAATGCCATGAGCTGCTACTTTCTTCAACAGTCTTTGGTGAGGAACTCTATCAAATGCCTTACTAAAATCTAAGTAATTAATATAAAATTCTTTATCGGGGTCAACGCCTCAAAAGCTTTACTGAAGAAAGTTAATAAATTAGTTAGACAAGACGGCCTCTTGTGAATCCAGCTGAGTATCATTAATAAAGCATGCTTATCGAGATGGCTTCTTATAATCTCAGCTATAATTGACTCTAGTAATTTGCCTACAATTGAGGTCGGGCTTAATTGGGCGGTAATTTGACGGTAACGACTGTCCCCTGTTTTAAAAAATAGGAATTACATTAGCCATCTTCCACATATCAGACACTACACCTGTTTGAAGAGATAAATTAAAAATATTAGTTAATGGTTCACAGTTCTATTTTGCATTCCTTAAGAACCCTTGAAAAAAACCTCATCAGGACCCATGACTTATTTGCTTCAGTCGGTCTATCTGCTTCACAACCATTTCACTAGTGACTGTGATGTTACATAAATTATCTTCTTCTGGCCCACTATAAAAATTAATTACCAGAATATTATTAGTGTCTTCATGTGTAAAAACCGAGAGAAAATAATTATTTAAAATCGAGCACATTTCATTCTCTTTGTCAGTATGATGCCCATAGTTATTTTTAAGGGGACCTATCTTATCTCTGACTTTTGTTCTATATACCTGAAAAAAAACTTTTTGGGTTAGTTTTAGAATCCCTAGCAACTTTAATTTCATAGTCCCTTTTAGCTTTTCTTATCCCCTTTTTAATGTCCCTCTTAAGATGACCCTCGCCTCTCTTGATATGCCTATAAATTCCTTTCTTATGCCCTAGTAGATATTTCAGCCTATTATTCATCCATTTTGGGTCATTTCTGTTTGATCTAATTTCTTTATAAGGGATAAACGTTCTTTGAGCAGCATGTATAGTGTTCAGAAAACTGTCATATTGATAGCTCTCTTCGTTACCCCAGTCAACAGATGATAAGTGTTCTCTAAGCCCATCGTAATCTGCTAAGCGAAAATCTGGGACTGTTACTGAGTTATCCCTACTATCATACTTCCATTCAATGCTAAATGTAATTGATTTGTGGTCGCTAGCACCCAGTTCCTCTGAAACTTCTAAATTATTAACAAGGGATTCATTGTTTGCCAGAACTAAGTCAAGCAGGTTATTACCCCTTGTAGGTTCAGTCACAAACTGCTTCAAAAAACAATCCTGAACTACTTCTAAGAAGTTGTATGATTCTAAATTCCCAGTCAAGAAACTCCAATCAATATGACTAAAGTTAAAGTCTCCTAGAATTACTACATTATCGTGCCTTTTTGGCCTTAACAATTTCCTCCCATAGTAGTCTCCCTTGGTCCCTATCTAAGTTTGGGGGACGGTATATCACTCCTAAAATCAGTTTTTCATGCCCCTCTGAAAATTCTATCCAAACAGACTCTGTATGTGTTGCTTCAGACTTAATACCCGTTTTTATGCAACAGTTCAAGCGATCTCGGACATACAATGCCACCCCACCCCCCTTCCCGATGCTTCTATCTACAGGCATGTCCCGACTTTTTGAATTAAACCACGTCTCAGTTAAGGCAAATACATCAATGTTACCTGCACTAGCAACTAATCTCAACTCGTCCATCTTATTCCTAGCACTACGGCAATTAGCATAATAAACATTGAAAGACTCTCCTTTCTCTTTACCCTTCCTGCTCATTTCTGTTTTTCTACTAAACCTATTACTGTCCTTATCACCCAAAGTCACTGGCTTTTCAATATCTACCTCGTTCTGCTTATTACTAGTTCCCCTAGAACTCGTAATATTACTACACTGGGACTTCACTGTTTTCCTGCCAAAACCCATACCACTAACTATTCCTAGTTTAAAGTCCTAGCAGCTCCCTCAACTGCAGTTGCCAGTGCTCCCACCCCAGACCTAGATAAGTGAACCCCATCCCTGGCATACATGTCATTTCTGCCATAGAAGAGGTCCCAGTTGTCAATGAATGTTACCGCATTTTCCTTACAGTATTTGTCCAGCCAGCAATTGACACCTAGTGCCCTGGACAACCATTCGTTTCCAACTCCTCTCCTTGGCAAAATACCACATATGACAGGGTTCCCACCCTTACTCCTAATTATTTCTATTGCTGACCTATACCTGCTTTAAACAGGTCTTCACTCCTATGTCTGCCAACATCGTTGCCTCCAGCACTGAGACAGATAATAGGATTGCTCCCATTACCTCTCATGATGTCATCCAGACGGCTAACAATATCCTCCATCCCAGCCCCAGGAAAGCAAACTCTCTGTCTCCTACTCCTGTCCTTCAAGCAGAACGCCCTATCCATATACCTAACTTGGCTATCCCCAACAACAACAATATTCTTACCTTCCTTGGTGTCGTTCGTCATGACGTTCCCTGTAGTCGACTCACATTCGTCGGGTAGCACTGAGAATGTATTAGACATTTCCACAACAGTTTCCACGGCAGTCTCTTTCTTCTTCATCGTTTCTACCTTTCCATTCGTCTTCTTGATCGTCAACTTCGTTCCCTGCTGTCCAGCCACTGACCAGTTTCCTTTCTTGACCTGAGGACTCAAAACAGGAGGACTACTACGAATCTTCTTGTTTTCCTCGGTCAGTCGCCGAATCTCCATCTTCGCCATCCTTAATTCTTCCTTAAGCTGTCTGTCGTCTGTCACCTGGCTCCGTTATGTTGACGACATTCTCCTCATAACTCCTAAACGCTTCAACGTTCAAGCTCTCCAAGACAAGTTCAACCAGGTCGAGCCTTCAATCCAGTTCACACTTGAACAAGTCGACAACACTCTTCCTTTATTTGATGTTCTGCTCTGCAAAGCTGACCACAAACTTCATTTTAGAGTCTATCGAAAACCCACCAACCAAAACGATCTTCTCCACTTCTACTCTCACCACGACACCAAAACCAAACGTGGTGTAATTATAGGCTTCTTCCTGCGTGCACTCAGAATCTGCAGCAATGAGTTCCTTGAGGAAGAATGCACTATAATTGAACAAGTATTTTCTAAACTCCACTATCCTCGTCACTTTATCAGAGACTGCAGACGGCGGGCATTAAACATCTTCAACACACCCAGAGAAGACACTGCCGAGAAGAGATACATAGTCCTCCCCACCAACTCCATTGCCAAACATGTTTCCAACATCTTTTCCAATACATCATTCCAAATATCTACCTCCACAACCACGACCATCAAGGACATCACCAGTAGTAGACAGGACAAGCCTCCATCCTCTGCAGGGGTATACATAATCCCTTGTAATGACTGCAACAAATTATATGTGGGCGAAACATCAAGAGACCTCCAAACACGTATTTCAGAACACCAATATGCAAGCAGGACTGACGATACAAGGAATGCCTGTGTACAACATCGCAATTCACACAACCATTTAATTAACTACAGAAACTCAAGACTTATCGCCACAGAAGACAACACTCAATACCGAAGAATCCTGGAATCATCGCTTATCTCTATAACCAACAATTTCAACCAGAACAACGGCTTCTATAACATAGCTGAACCACTCGCCATGAAACTTCTTCATCGCTATCCCACATAAGAACATAGAACACTGCAGAAGGTCTACTCACAACTTGTCCAATACCCCTGCCAAGCTACCCAAGACTCTATAACCCCACCCGGTAGATCATCAGATTTGTAGATGAATGGTTCAGAGAATCGACATGTTGATAAATTAGACACATGTGCAACTCTTGGGTATCTTTATTGAGGAAACGTTTCGCCACACAGTGGCTTCATCAGTCCATACATAGGAGAAACTTGAAGAACAGGAGGAGAATGAGGTAATCAGTCCCTCAATCTTGAGTCGATGTGTTCAGTCCATCAATCTTGAATAGAATACGGCATATGAGCGGAGAAGCAGCTTATAAACTGTATGGCAGGAGAGGTGCAGCAGTCATAGGTGGTGTCACATTTGTTCAATGTGGAAGTAGGTCGTGCACAAGAATTAGTCAAGCGAAGAATTCCTAAGTATTAAGATCCCAAGAAGTTGCAGCGTCTGACAGGTTTGTAGATGAATGGTTCCGAGAACCGACATGTTGATTAATTAGACACATGTGCAACTCTTGGGTATCTTTATTGAGGAAACACTTCGCCACACAGTGGCTTCATCAATCCATACGTAGGAGAAACTTGAAGAACAGGAGGAGAATGAGGTAATCAGTCCCTCAACCTTGAGTCGATGTGTTCAGTCCATCAATCTTGAATAGAATACGGCATATGAGCGGAGAAGCAGCTTATAAACTGTATGGCAGGAGAGGTGCAGCAGTCATAGGTGGTGTCACATTTGTTCAATGTGGAAGTAGGTCGTGCACAAGAATTAGTCAAGCGAAGAATTCCTAAGTATTAAGATCCCAAGAAGTTGCAGCGTCTGACAGGTTTGTAGATGAATGGTTCCGAGAACCGACATGTTGATTAATTAGACACATGTGCAACTCTTGGGTATCTTTATTGAGGAAACACTTCGCCACACAGTGGCTTCATCAATCCATACGTAGGAGAAACTTGAAGAACAGGAGGAGAATGAGGTAATCAGTCCCTCAACCTTGAGTCGATGTGTTCAGTCCATCAATCTTGAATAGAATACGGCATATGAGCGGAGAAGCAGCTTATAAACCGTACGGCAGGAGAGGTGCAGCAGTCATAGGTGGTGTCACATTTGTTCAATGTGGATAAATCCAAGTAATCTGTTGGCCTTGTTGCGCACACTAAGGCACTGCTGTCTTGGCTTTAGATTTCTGGTTACCATGGCTCCCAAGTCTTTTTCACATTCTGTATGATCAAGCTCCACTTCACCTAGATTATAGCTTCGAGGGTTATTTTCATTACCAAGGGCAAGTACCTTACACTTATCCACAATGAACTTCATCTGCCATTTTTCAGACCAAGACATTAATTTGTCCAAATCGTCCTGGAGTTCATTGATATCCTCCTCAGAGTGAATTATACGGCCTATCTTTGTATCATCAGCAAACTTACTCATGTCACTCGTAATCCCTTCATCAAGGTCATTAATGTAAATTATGAACAAGAGAGGGCCTAAAACTGATCCTTGTGGAACGCCACTAGTGACTAATCCCCATTCAGATTTTACTCCATTAATGGTAACTCTCTGCTTTCTATTGGTAAGCCATGCCTCAATCCATGCTAGAACTTTACCTCCTATACAATGAGCTGCCACTTTTCTTAAGAGTCTCTTGCGAGATACTCTATCGAAGGCTTTACTAAAATCTAAATAAACAATATCATATTCCTTATCACTGTCAACTGCCTCAAATGTTCTATTGAAGAACGTCAGTAAGTTTGTCAGGCAGGAACGACCTCTCGTGAATCCATGCTGAGATTCATTTATCAAGTTATGCTCTTCAAGGTGACTTCTGATAATGCCAGCTATAATTGATTCTAATAACTTGTCCACTATAGATGTCAGGCTTATTGGACGGTAATTTAAAGGAGTGGACTTATCCCCTGATTTGAATATAGGAACCACATTAGCCATCTTCCACAACTCTGGCACAACACCGGTAAGGATGGATGCATTGAATACACTCCTTAATGGCTGACTAAGCTCCATCTTGCATTCCTTAAGTACCCTGGAAAACAGCTCATCGGGTCCCGGGGACTTATTTTGCTTCAGTTTGTCTATCTGTTTAATAACCATGTCCCTCGTGACAGTAATATTAGTTAACTTAAATTCATCAGGAACTAAATAATTGTTAATTACTGGAATCTCATTTACATCTTCCTGTGTAAAAACTGACAAAAAATAGTCATTAAATAAGGAACACATTTCCAGTTCATTATCCGTCAGCTGTCCATTCCCAATTTTCAGAGGTCCTACTTTTTCCTTCACTTTCGTCCTATACACTTGAAAGAACCCCTTTGGATTAGTTTTTGATTCATTAGCAACTTTAATATCATAGTCACGTTTAGCCTTTCTAATCCCCTTTTTTACTTCTCTTTTAAGCTGAACATATTGGTCAGTAAGGTTAACCTCTCCTCTTCTGATGCGCCTATAAATTCCCCTTTTCTCCCCTAATAGATGCTTTAGCCTCCTGTTAACCCATTTGGGATCATTATTATTAGACCTAATATCTCTCTGGGGAATGTATATACTCTGGGCACGGAGTACATTATTAAGAAAACAATCATAAAAGCAGATCCCTTCATAATCATAAGTATGATCATCGTCAATAAAATCATTAGCTAGATAACCCCAATCAAGATTAGACAGGTGTTCCCTAAGTCCATTATAATCGGCAGAACGAAAATCAGGGATTTTTACTGTATTATCATTATTCTTGCATTCCCAGTTAATGCTAAAAGTGATGGATTTGTGATCACTTGCGCCAAGCTCTTCAGTGATCTCCAGATTATTCACGAGTGTTTCCTTATTTGACAAGACTAGGTCTAGCAAATTATTATCCCTGGTAGGCTCTGTTACGCTCTGCTTCAGAAAACAGTCCTGAACTGTTTCCATAAAGTCACTGGACTCTAGATTACCTGTCAAAGAATTCCAGTCAATTTGACTAAAGTTAAAGTCCCCTACTATGACTATGTTATTGTGTCTAGAAGCCCTAACAATTTCGTCCCAAAGAAGTCTCCCTCTATCGTGATCCAAGCCTGGAGGTCGGTATATTACACCTAGAATTAGTTTTTCTTGACCCTCTACGAACTCTACCCAAACAGATTCTGTTACTGCTCCATCTATTTTTATTCCTGTTTTTATGCAACAATTAATATTTTCTCGAACATATAATGCAACTCCTCCCCCCTTCCCATTAGATCTATCCACATTGAACAACTTAAATCCCTGAATATTACACTCAGCAGTCATATCCCGACTCTCATACCATGTTTCAGTTAATGCAATGATATCAAACTTCCCAGCACATGCTACCAAACGTAGTTCATTAATTTTATTTCTTGCACTTCGACTGTTAGCATAAAATACCATCATATGTTTTTTCTTCTGCACATTTTTCCTATTGATCTTTGTTTTTACACAATTCCTGAAATTATCATTACCCAGAGTTACTCCATGACAGTTACTATTAAGATTCTTAATATCAGAGCATAAGTCAATATATCCATACTTATTATTTATCATTTTTAAACCCATACCTCTAACTAATTCTAGTTTAAAGTCCTAACAACCCCCTCAACTGAGTTAGCAAGAAAACCCACACCTGCCCTGGATAAGTGAACCCCATCCCTGGCATACATGTCATTTCGGCCATAGAAGTTGTCCCAGTTGTCAATGAATGGTACTGCATTATCCTTACAGTGTTTATCCAGCCAACAATTAATACCAATTGTTCTGGACAACCATTCATTACCAACACCTCTTCTTGGCAAAATGCCACATATAACAGGGTGCCTCCCCTTCTTCCTAATTATGTCTATAGCTGTCCTGAACTTTCTAACTAAATCCTCACTTCTATGCTTGCCTACATCATTGCCTCCAGCACTGAGGCAAATAATAGGATTAATCCCATTACCATTCATGATGTTGTCAAGCCGGCTAACAATGTCCTCCATCCCAGCCCCAGGAAAGCAAACCCTCTGTCTCCTACTCCTGTCCTTCAAGCAGAATGCCCTATCCATGTATCTAACCTGGCTATCACCAACAACTACAATATTCTTACCTTCCTTGTCGTTCGTCGTGACGATCCCAGTAGTCGACTCACATTCGTTGGGTAGCACCGAGAATGCGTTGGAGGTTTCCACAAGAGTTTCTACAGCAGAATCTTTCTTCTTCATCGTTTCTGGATTTCCATTCGTCTTCTTGATTGTCAACTTCGTCGTCCCCTGCTGTCCAGCCACTGACCACGATCCCTTCTTGACCTGAGGACTCGAAACAGGAGGACTACTACGAATCCTCTTGTTCTCCTCGGTCAATCGCCGTATCTCCATCTTCGCTGCCCTCAATTCTTCCTTAAGCTGCTGGTAAAGTTGCTCGATGGAGGGCATCTTGGTTCAGTCCATGCGAGCACACAAGACACTTCTTCACAGAGTTAAGTACAGGTCACCACTGAGTTAAGTACAGTGAACTGCATCTGCCACTTTTCTGACCAGGTATCGAATTTGTCTAAATCCTCCTGAAGTTCCCTGATATCTACGTTTGAATCAATTATCCTACCTATCTTTGTGTCATCGGCGAATTTGCTCATTTCACTAGTAATACCCTCATCAAGGTCATTGATATATATTATAAACAACAACGGGCCCAAAGACTGATCCCTGTGGTACGTCACTTGTTACAGATCCCCACTCGGATTTAACCCCATTTATGGACACTGCTTCCTGTCTGTGAGCCATGACTCGATCCATGAGAGCACTTTTCCCCCAGTGCCATGAGCTGCCACTTTCTTTAACAGTCTTTGGTGCGGTACTTTATCAAAAGCCTTACTAAAATTTAAATAAACAATATCAAATTCTTTATCGTGATAACAGCCTCAAAAGCTTTACTGAAGAAAGTTAATAATTAGTTAGACAAGAAAGGCCTCTCGTGAATCCATGCTGAGTATCATTAATCAGATTGTGCTTAGCTGCATGCGTGATTTTTGTAGGATCGTTGGCCTAGTGGTAAGGTGATGCGCACATTGTGCTGTCTCTGGAAGCGGTACAAGGTTCGTAGGGTCGAGTCCTGGCCTGCCTCAGTTTGGTAAATGATATATATATATATATATATATATATATATATATATATATATATAATATATATATATATATAATAAAGAAAATAAGAAAAAGTTTTGGAGTGAGATTAACAAGTTAAGAAAGCCTAGAGAACAAATGGATTTGTCAGTTAAAATAGGAGAGGAGAGTTATTAAATGGGGAGTTAGAGGTATTGGGAAGATGGAGGGAATATTTTGAGGAACTGTTAAATGTTGATGAAGATAGGGAAGCTGTGATTTCGTGTATAGGGCAAGGAGGATAACATCTGTAGGAGTGAGGAAGAGCCAGTTGTGAGTGTGGGGTAGTTCGTGAGGCAGTAGGTAAAATGAAAGGGGGTAAGGCAGCTGGGATTGATGGGATAAAGATAGAAATGTTAAAAGCAGGTGGGGATATAGTTTTGGAGTGGTTGGTGCAATTATTTAATAAATGTATGGAAGAGGGTAAGGTACCTAGGGATTGGCAGAGAGCATGCATAGTTCCTTTGTATAAAGGCAAAGGGGATAAAAGAGAGTGCAAAAATTATAGGGGGATAAGTCTGTTGAGTATACCTGGTAAAGTGTATGGTAGAGTTATAATTGAAAGAATTAAGAGTAAGACGGAAAATAGGATAGCAGATGAACAAGGAGGCTTTAGGAAAGGTAGGGGGTGTGTGGACCAGGTGTTTACAGTGAAACATATAAGTGAACAGTATTTAGATAAGGCTAAAGAGGTCTTTGTGGCATTTTATGGATTTGGAAAAGGCGTATGACAGGGTGGATAGGGGGGCAATGTGGCAGATGTTGCAAGTGTATGGTGTAGGAGGTAGGTTACTGAAAGCAGTGAAGACTTTTTACGAGGATAGTGAGGCTCAAGTTAGAGTATGTAGGAAAGAGGGAAATTTTTTCCCAGTAAAAGTAGGCCTTAGACAAGGATGTGTGATGTCACCGTGGTTGTTTAATATATTTATAGATGGGGTTGTAAGAGAAGTAAATGCGAGGGTCTTGGCAAGAGGCGTAGAGTTAAAAGATAAAGAATCACACACAAAGTGGGAGTTGTCACAGCTGCTCTTTGCTGATGACACTGTGCTCTTGGGAGATTCTGAAGAGAAGTTGCAGAGATTGCTGGATGAATTTGGTAGGGTGTGCAAAAGAAGAATATTAAAGGTGAATACAGGAAAGAGTAAGGTTATGAGGATAACAAAAAGATTAGGTGATGAAAGATTGAATATCAGATTGGAGGGAGAGAGTATGGAGGAGGTGAACGTATTCAGATATTTGGGAGTGGACGTGTCAGCAGATGGGTCTATGAAAGATGAGGTGAATCATAGAATTGATGAGGGAAAAAGAGTGAGTGGTGCACTTGGGAGTCTGTGGAGACAAAGAACTTTGTCCTTGGAGGCAAAGAGGGGAATGTATGAGAGTATAGTTTTACCAACGCTCTTATATGGGTGTGAAGCATGGGTGATGAATGTTGCAGCGAGGAGAAGGCTGGAGGCAGTGGAGGATGTCATGTCTGAGGGCAATGTGTGGTGTGAATATAATGCAGAGAATTCGTAGTTTTGGAAGTTAGAGGAGGTGCGGATTACCAAAACTGTTGTCCACAGGGCTGAGGAAGGGTTTGTTGAGGTGGTTTCGGACATGTAGAGAGAATGGAGCGAAACAGAATGACTTCAAGAGTGTATCAGTCTGTAGTGGAAGGAAGGCGGGGTAGGGGTCGGCCTAGGAAAGGTTGGAGGAGGGGTAAAGGAGGTTTTGTGTGCGAGGGGCTTGGACTTCCAGCAGGCATGCATGAGCGTGTTTGATATGGAGTGAATGGAGACAAATGGTTTTTAATACTTGACGTGCTGTTGGAGTGTGAGCAAAGTAAACATTTATGAAGGGATTCAGGGAAACCGCAGGCCGGACTTGAGTCCTGGAGATGGGAAGTACAGTGCCTGCACTCTGAAGGAGGGTGTTAATGTTGCAGTTTAAAAACTGTAGTGTAAAGCACCCTTCTGGCAAGACAGTGATGGAGTGAATGATGGTGAAAGTTTTTCTTTCTCGGGCCACCCTGCCTTGGTGGGAATCGGCCAGTGTGATAATTTAAATAAATAATATATAATATATATATATATATATATTTTATATATAATAATATATCCCAACCAGCAGGTGGCCCGAAAAAGAAAATTTTCACCATCTTTCACTCCATCACTGTCTTGCCAGAAGGGTTTTTACACTACATTTTTAAACTGCAACTTTAAACACCCCTCCTCAAGTGCGGGCATGTACTTCCCATCTCCAGGCTAAAGCCGCTTCCCGGTTTTTCCCCTGAACCCTTCAAAAATTTACTTTCTCACACTCCCAGCACGCAAGTTTTAAAAACCATTGTCTCCATTCACTCCTATCAAACACGCTCACCATCCCTGCGGAAGTCCAAGCCCCTCGCACACAAAACCCCCTTTTACCCCTCCCTCCAATTTTTCCTGGGCCCGACCCCTACCCCCCCTTTCCCTTTCCCACTACAGACATACCCTTAAAAGTTTCGTTTCGCTCCATTCCTCTCCCTGTCCAAACCCACCTCAAAAACCCTTCCCACCCTCTGGACAACATTTTGGGGTAACCCCCACCTCCTCCTAACTTCCAAACTACGATTCTCTGCTTTAAATTTCACACCACACATTGCCCCAGACAACACTCCACGCCTCCACCCTTTCCCTCGCTGCAACATTCATCACCCACTTCACCCCATATAAGGGGTTTTGGGTAAAACTATACTCTCTACATTCCCCTCTTCCCCCAAAGACAAAGTTCTTTGTCTCCACAGACTCCAAATGCACCACTCACCCTTTTCCCCCATCAATTCTTTAATTCACCTCACCCCTTCATAGCCCCAACCGCTGACACGTCCACTCCCAAATATCTGAATACTTTCACTTCCCCTACCCTCCCCCAATCTGATACCCAATCTTTCATCCCTAATTTTTTGTTATCCTCATAACCTTACTTTTTCCCTTATTCACTTTTAATTTTCTTCTTTTGCACCCCCTACCAATTCACCCCCAATCTCTGCAACTCCTTCAGAATCTCCCAGAGCACAGTGTCCAACACAAAGAGAAACTGTGACAACCCCACTTTATGTGTGATTTTTTATCTTTAACTCCACGCCTCTTTCAAGACCCTCGCTTTTACTTCTCTTACAACCCCATCTAAAAATATTTAAAAAACCACGGCACATCACACATCCCGTCAAAAGGCCTACTTTTACTGGAAAAAATTTTCCCCTTTTTCCTAGTACTCTAATTTGAGCCCACTATCCCGTAAAAACTTTTACGCTTTCAGTAACCACCCCCACCCCAAACCCCTGCAAATCTGCCACTTGCCCCCCTACCACCCTTCATACCCTTTTTCCAAATCCATAAATGCCACAAAACCTCTTTAGCCTTATCAAATACTGTTCACTTTATGTTTCACGAAACACCTGGTCCACACACCCCCTACCTTTCCTAAAGCCCCCTTTGTTCATCGCTACCATCTCATCTTTTTTTAATTCTTTCAAAATAACTCTCCCCATACATTTTACCAGGTATACTCAACAGATTATCCCCAAAATTTTTTTTGCACTCCTTTTTCCCCCTTTTGCCTTTATAAAAAGGGAACTATCTTGCTCCGCAAACCCCTAGGTACCTTACCCTTTTCCCAACATTTTTTAAAATAATTGCACCAACCACCCCCAAAACTAATCCCACCTTTTTTAAAACATTTCTATTTTTAAACCCTAAATCCCGGGCTGCCTTACCCCCTTTCATTTTACCTACTGCCTCACGAACCCCCCCCCACAAATGGGGTCCCTCACTCCCACAAGAGTTATTCCCCCTTGCCCTATACACAAAACACAGCTTCCCCATCTTCACAAAATTTTTAAAAATTCCTCAAAATATTTCCCCCCATCTTCCCAAAACCTCAACTCTCCATTAATAACTCTCCTCTCCTATTTTTTAACTGACAAAACCCTTTTTCCTAGGGTTCCTTTAAATTTTAAACTCACTCCCCAAAATTTTTCTTTTTTTCAACAAAATTTGTTGATAACATCTCACCCACTCTTTTTATTTGCTCTCTTTTTACATTGCTTCACCCTCTCTTAACCCCCTCTTTTTCTCCAATACCTTCCCCCTTTCATCACCTACTTTTAAAAACTTCTCAATGCAACCTTTTTTTCCCCCTTACTACTCTCTTTACATCATCAATCCACCAATCGCTTCCTTCCCTCCCGCAAAACCCCTTTCCTGAACCAAAACTTTCTGCTGAACACTTAACCTACATTTTTAAACCCCCATACCCCCTTCGACCCCATTGCCTATGCTCCATTGCCCATCTATCCCCAATAGCGTTTATATCTTTCCCCAAATGCCCCCATTTTAGTTTTTAAAACCCCACCTTCTTTTCCCCGAGCTTCTATTTTCCTTGTATCCCATCTCCTTTAACCCCTTGTAGCTACAACAAAAGTGACTGATATATCTGTGGGCCCCCTATAAACAGTACATCCTGAAGCACTCAACAGTCTTTTTTCTACCCAAAACATAATCCAACAAATTTGTTTTTAATATTTTTGTTTTATTTTTTTTTTTAAAAAAATTATTAAAAATTTTTAAAAATTAAAAAAAAGGGGGGGGGGGCCCCAAAAATTCCTTTTCCCCCTCTCAAAATTTCTTACTTTTTTTTATCCCCCCCCCAAATTTAAATCTCTACTTGTTCAAAGCTCCCATTTCTTCACTCACCCCAAAATTCCCCTTCCCCCTCTCATTCCCCTCTTTCCAGGGGCTAAAAAACCTTTTTGACCCACTTCTCCCTCCAACCTTTCTTTTAATCCCCTTTCTTGAATTTTCACTTATATCCTTTTTCTCCTTCATAAAAATCATTCACATTACTCTCCCTTCCTTGTCTAACCTTCGTACTCCTTTTTAATCCCATTTAATTTCCCCCCCCCGAAACTCCCTACCCCCTTTTAGCTTTGTTTTGCTAGGGGCCCGACACCAACTTCTTTTTATTCATAACATCAGCAATCATCTGTTTCTTGTCATCCGCACTACATCCACGCACATTTAAGCATCCCAGTTTTTTAAAAATTTTTCTTCTTCTCTTTTTTAGTAAATGTCTACAGGAGAAGGGGTTACTAGCCCATTGCTCCCGGCATTTTAGTCGCCTCATACGACATATGGAGGGCTAGGAGTACGCAGATCCTCCCAGATTGCTCTACCAGCTTTCCTATCCTCTTCCATTGCATCAAACGAGTTGATAAGACAAATTCTTCCTGACACCCTCAGTGACTCAGCAGGAATAGAAGACCCTAGCTATGTCAGTGCCATCACCGAATGGGAGACTCTTGCTGCTCCAGCACCAAACCCTAGTGCAGCACTGGCTCACAAACAGTCAAGCTGGGATAGCCCAATTGCTGAAAAGGTGCTTGCCAACATGCTCAGGGCTGCAACACAGATAGGGAGATTGCCCGTCTCCAGGCTGTGAGTGCACCTCACTCCGGGACTTCCCCAAACAGTTCCCATATCGGCAAGGGGAACGCGACTCGACCCTAAGCCCCTCCGTATTGCAGTGGCTCTGCGCCTTGCTGCCCCAATTCACACAGAATATATGTGTATTTGCGGCGAAGTGCAAGCAGACCAATACGGTCTACATGGTCTTAACTGTTCCAAAACCAAGGGCTGGCATGCAAGACACAATGAGGTCAACGACATCATTAAGAGAACCCTTGCAAACAGCTGGATGCCCTGCCGAGAGGGAGCCACGATCACTTGCAGCAAACAATACCCACAAACCAGCAAACCGCCCCGACGGGATCACCATCTATCCTTGGAAGAATGCCAAGCTCTTAGCATGGGACTATACCTGTGTTCCACACTGGCTGACACCTATATCCATCACAGTGTGGGGCGACAGGGAGGAGCTGCTGACCACGGGGGGGAGTACAAGATCAGCAAGTACAGGGACATTAGCCAACAGTATCAATTTGTCCCAGTGGGGTCAGAGACCTTGGGATCATGAGGAAAAAAAAGCCACACGTTTCCTTAAAGAATTGGGTTCCAGACTCATCGACACCACCAGGGACCCAAGGGCAGCCCCTTTCATGTTCCAGCGCCTCAGCGTCGCCATCCAGAGGGGAAATGCTTGCTGCATACTTGGCTCACGTTCCAGCCTCGGAGGAGCTGGAGGGAAAATTTATCATCTTTGATACATTGTGCCATTGTATTCATGTTTATGTTTTTCTGGTAAATTATTTTGTTTATTAATAAATGTTCACATAGAATAAAACATATATAGGGGGTGGTAGGAGAAGAAAATATTCAAACAGCTCCGGGGAGAACCTTGAGTTTTCTCTGAGGTACGTTTATTGTCTTCTCTGAGGATGAGGGTCCCCATTCCAGCTATAGAGGTGGTACTTCCCTATATATTTAAAAAAATATATATATATATATATACATATATATATATATATAATATATATATATATATATATATATATATATATATATATATATATATATATATATTGTGTGTGTGTGTGTGTGTGTGTGTGTGTGTTGTTGTGTTGTGTGTGTGTGTGTGTGGTGTGTGTGTGTGTGTGTCGTGCCGAATATGTAAAACTGGTCAATTCGCAAGAACTTATTTAAAATTAAGTCCTTTCTAAAATTTTCTCTTATACGTTTAAAGATACATTTTTTTCATTAATGTTGATGTAAAAATTTATAATTTTGCACCAAAAGGAACTTAGAAAACTTACCTAACCTTATTATAACAAGAACAATTTATTTTAGCCTAACCCAACTAAATATATTTTAGTTTTGTTTACAGTAATTTAATACTAAACAAACACAGTGAAATATATTTTTTTTCGTAAAGTTTAGAATGATTTTGGTGAAATTATTGCACACACAAATTTTCACTTGTCCTATATGGCAAGACGAGCGTTGCTATTTAAGCCAAGATCGCAAGTTCTGCCTATTCGGCACGACATATATATATATATATATATATATATATATATATATATATATATATATATATATATATATATATATATATATATATATATATATTGTCATGCCGAGTAGGTAAAACGCTTCAATTAGCAAGAACTCATTTAAAATTAAGTCCTTTCTAAAATTTTCTCTTATACGTTTAAATATATAGATTTTTCATTTATGTTAATGATTATTAATTCTGTACCAAAAGAACCTTAGAAAACTTACCTAACCTTATTATAACAAGCGCAATTTAATTTAGCCTAATCCAAATAAACATAATTAGAAAAGTTTTCAATAATTTAATAAACACACACAATGAAATATATTTTTTTCGTTAGGTTAAGAATACTGTTTGCCAAATTATTGTATACGCAAATTTTGGCTTGCCTTGCCTTATTCGGCAAGAAGAGCGTTGCTATTTAAGCCAAAATCGCAAATTTTACCTATTCGCCACTATATATATATATTATATATATATATATATATATATATATATATATATAATATATATGTCGTGCCGAATATGTAAAACTGGTCAATTAGCCAGAACTCATTTAAAATTAAGTCCTTTCTAAAATTTTCCCTTATACGTTTAAAGATATATTTTTTTCATTAATGTTAATGTAAAATATTTTAATTTTGCTCCAAAAGAATCTTAGAAAACTTACCTAACCTTATTATAACAAGAACCATTTATTTTAGCCTAACCCAACTAAATATATTTTAGATTTGTTTACAATAATTTAATACTAAACAATCACAGTGAAATATATTTTGTTCGTTAGGTTCAGAATGATTTTGGCGAAATTATTGCATACACAAATTTTCGCCTGTCCTGTATGGCAAGATGAGCGTTGCTATTTAAGCCAAGATCGCAAGTTCTGCCTATTCGGCACGACAAATATATATAATATATATATATTATATATATATATATATATATATATATATATATATATATATATATATATAAAAATTCCTTAAGGAGTTGGGAAAAAGACTCATCAGGGTAACTAGGGATCCCAGGGCGGCTAGTTTTCTGTTCCAGCGGCTCAGTGCGGCTGTTCAAAGGGGTAATGCCTGCTGTATTTTGGGCACACGCCCCAGCTCTGAGGAGCTGGATGAGATTTTCGCCTTATAATCGGTGATACACACGTTACAACATGTACCTTATATGCCACCTTTATATCAACAATGTATCTCTTAAATCTTCTGTACCATAATATATATATATATTATATAATAATATATATAAATATATATATAATATATATATATAATTACATACAAACATACATATAATATATTTATATATTATATATTAAATATAATATTAATATATTTTATATAAAATTAAAAGTAAAAAGGAGGGAGTGAAGGCGGAGGTGGTTTACGAGACGGAGCAGTGAAGGGATGCTGGGGCGGTGAGACAGATCCGCATTTCCCCTTTAAGAAGTACACCAAACTTACTGTGGACCACCTAGCCTGGTCCACTTAGCCTGGTCCACCCAGCGTGGCCCACCCAACCTCATCCACCCAGCCTGGCCCACCCAGCCTGGTCCACTTAGCCTGGTCCACCCAACCTCATCCACCCAGCCTGGTCCACTTAGCCTGGTCCACCCAGCGTGGCTCACCCAACCTCATCCACTCAGCCTGGGCCACCCAGCGTGGTCCACCCAGCGTGGTCCGCCCAGCCTGGTCCACCGGACATGGCCCATACCCGTTACCAGTTTCCAAAGTTCGGCCACTCTTGCTGCCCGACCTAATGCCAGGCTCTTCTGCTGAACCACATATCCATCACAGCCTGGTTGATCTGGCACCTGGTGGAAGCAGTGATCCAGTTTTCTCTTGAAGACTTCTACACTTGTTCCAGCAATATTTTTGATGTCTTCTGGTAGCAGGTTGGAGTCTTGGACCACGCATATTGATACAGTGTTTTCTTATTGTGCTCATTGTGGCCCTGGTTTTCACGGGGTTTATTTTGCACTTCCCCCCATATCTCTTACTCCAGTATGTTGTTATGGCAGTGTGTAAGTTAGGCACCAGGCACTCCAGTTCCTGGCCACAATATACCTAATAGCACTCACAATATACACAATAACCTACAATATACACAATACCCACAATAACACCCACAATGTACACAATAACCCACAATATACACAATAACACCCACAATGTACACAATAACCCACAATATACACAGTAACACCCACAATTTACACAACCCACAATAACACCCACAATATACACAATAACACCCAGAACAACACCTATGTATGGAACATTTGATCTGTGTTCTCCAAGCATAACATTATCTACACAATAACGTACGTATAACGATGATATGACTGTATTCTGTACGTGTTCTTAGTTCTGACACACCTGTCACCCGTCAGACACACCTGTCATCCGTCACACACCTGACAATCATCAGACACACCTGACACTCGTCACACACCTGACAATCATCAGACACACCTGACACTCGTCACACACACCTGACGATCATCAGACACACCTGACACTCATCACACACACACACACACACTACAGACCAGTGTCACTGACATGTATAGTATGCAAAATCATGGAGAAGATTATCAGGAGAAGAGTGGTGGAACACCTAGAAAGGAATGATCTCATCAACAGCAGCCAACATGGTTTCAGGGAAGGGAAATCCTGTGTCACAAACCTACTGGAGTTCTATGACATGGTGAAAGCAGTAAGACAAGAGAGAGAGGGGTGGGTGGATTGCATTTTCTTGGACTGCAAGAAGGCGTTTGACACAGTTCCACACAAGAGATTAGTGCAAAAACTGGAGGACCAAGCAGGGATAACAGGGAAGGCACTACAATGGATCAGGGAATACTTGTCAGGAAGACAGCAGCGAGTCATGGTACGTGGCGAGGTGTCAGAGTGGGCACCTGTGACCAGCGGGGTCCCACAGGGGTCAGTCCTAAGACCAGTGCTGTTTCTGGTATTTGTGAACGACATGACTGAAGGAATAGACTCCGAAGTGTCCCTGTTTGCAGATGACGTAAAGTTGATGAGAAGAATTCATTCGATCGAAGACCAGGCAGAACTACAAAGGGATCTGGACAGGCTGCAGACCTGGTCCAGCAATTGACTACTGGAGTTCAACCCCACCAAGTGTAAAGTCATGAAGATTGGGGAAGGGCAAAGAAGACCGCAGACGGAGTACAGTCTAGGGGGCCAGAGACTACAAACCACTCAAGGAAAAAGATCTTGGGGTGAGCATAACACCAGGCACATCTCCTGAAGCGCACATCAACCAAATAACTGCTGCAGCATATGGGCGCCTAACAAACCTCAGAACAGCATTCCGACATCTTAATAAGGAATCGTTCAGGACCCTGTACACCGTGTACGTTAGGCCCATATTGGAGTATGCGGCACCAGTTTGGAACCCACACCTAGCCAAGCACGTAAAGAAACTAGAGAAAGTGCAAAGATTTGCAACAAGACTAGTCCCAGAGCTAAGAGGTATGTCCTACGAGGAGAGGTTAATGGAAATCAACCTGACGACACTGGAGGACAGGAGAGATAGGGGGGACATGATAACGACATACAAAATACTGAGAGGAATTGACAAGGTGGACAAAGACAGGATGTTCCAGAGATTGGACACAGTAACAAGGGGACACAGTTGGAATTTGAAGACACAGATGAATCACAGGGATGTTAGGAAGTATTTCTTCAGCCACAGAGTAGTCAGGAAGTGGAATAGTTTGGGAAGCGATGTAGTGGAGGCAGGATCCATACATAGCTTTAAGCAGAGGTATGATAAAGCTCACGGTTCAGGGAAAGTGACTCAGTAGCGACCAGTGAAGAGGCGGGGCCAGGAGCTAGGAATCGACCCCTGCAACCTCAATTAGGTGAGTACACACACACACACCTGACTCGTCACACACACGTGACACTCGTCACATACACCTGACACTCGTCACACACACCTGACACTCGTCACACGCACCTGACACTCGTCACATACTTGACACTCGTCACACACACCTGACACTCGTCACACACACTTGACACTCGTCACACACACCTGATACTCGTCACACACACCTGACACTCGTCACACACACACCTGACACTCGTCACACACACCTGACAGTCGTCACACACACCTGACACTCGTCACACACACTTGACACTCGTCACACACACCTGACACTCGTTACATACACCTGACACTCGTCACACACACTTGACACTCGTCACACACACTTGACACTCGTCACACACACTTGACACTCGTCACACACACTTGACACTCGTCACACACACCTGACACTCGTCACATACACCTGACACCAAAATAGCAACGCTGGTAAAATATTGACAAGTTTAAAGGCAAACTGTGGCAAGACTGCAGCCAGCACCACAACTGATACCACCAGTGATACCAGCATCACCAATGATACCAGCACTACTAGTGATACCACCACTGATAAATGGTTTAAAAACCGACAAGTTGAGGGTTGAGACACTTATGCAACATACTGAAGAAACGTTTCGCCACACAGTGGCTTCATCAGTCCAATACAAAGTAGAGAGGGGTAAGGAGAGGAACTGATTACTACAAACTACTCCTCTCTATACCCTCTCTCTGTTTTGTATTGGACTGATGAAGCCAGTGTGTGGCGAAATGTTTCTTCAATAAAGATTCCCATATGCTGCATAAGTGTCTCAAACACCACCCTTTCCCTGGTTTGTTTACAATGGTGTCGTTACAATATCCCGAGTTCTGGTGATGCTCCTGTCACCTTCCTGACCTTTAATTCGTTTGTCTTAATTTGTTTTCTAAAGGATAAATTATCTGACCTTAATATTCTTCAGTCTTTTATACGTTCCTTTCCTTCTGTTACACATTCTTGTATTTTATGCCCCGTGTTTGTTCATCTTCCTTCTTTACGTATCATTTTATGCCCCGTGTTTGTTCATCTTCCTTCTTTACGTATCATTTTATGCCCCGTGTTTGTTCATCTTCCTTCTTTACGTATCATTTTATGCCCCGTGTTTGTTCATCTTCCTTCTTTACGTATCATTTTATGCTCTGTGTTTGTTCATCTTCCTTCTTTACGTATCATTTTACGCCCCATGTTTGTTCATCTTCCTTCTTTACGTATCATTTTATGCTCCGTGTTTGTTCATCTTCCTTCTTTACGTATCATTTTATGCCCCGTGTTTGTTCATCTTCCTTCTTTACGTATCATTTTATGCCCCGTGTTTGTTCATCTTCCTTCTTTACGTATCATTTTACGCCCCATGTTTGTTCATCTTCCTTCTTTACGTATCATTTTATGCTCCGTGTTTGTTCATCTTCCTTCTTTACGTATCATTTTATGCCCCGTGTTTGTTCATCTTCCTTCTTTACGTATCATTTTATGCTCTGTGTTTGTTCATCTTCCTTCTTTACGTATCATTTTATGCCCCATGTTTGTTCATCTTCCTTCTTTACGTATCATTTTATGCCCCGTGTTTGTTCATCTTCCTTCTTTACGCATCATTTTATGCTCCGTGTTTGCTCATCTTCCTTCCTTCTTTACGTATTTTATGTTCCGTGTTTGTTCTTCCTTCTTTACGTATCATTTTATGCCCCGTGTTTGTTCTTCCTTCCTTCTTTACGTATTTTATGCCCCGTGTTTCTTTCTTTACGTATTTTATGCCCCGTGTTTGTTCTTTCTTTACGTATTTTATGCCCCGTGTTTGTTCTTTCTTTACGTATTTTATGCCCCGTGTTTGTTCTTCTTTCTTCTTTACGTATTTTATGCCCAGTGTTTTTTCTTCCTTTACGTATTTTATTGCCGTGTGTGTTCTTCTTCTTTACATATTCCCCGTGCTTGCTCTTCTTTCTTTATGTATTTTATTCTCCTTTGTATGGACTGATGAAGTCACTGTGTGGCGAAACGTTTCCTCATTAAAGATACCCAAGTGTTGCACATGTGACTAATTTATCAACTTGTTAGTTCTCTGAACCATTCATCTACATTCCCCGTGTTTGTTCTTCCTTCTTTACGTATTTTATTCCCCGTGTTTGTTCTTCCTTCTTTACGTATTTTATTCCGCGTGTTTGTTCTTCCTTCTTTACGTATTTTATTCCCCGTGTTTGTTCTTCCTTCTTGACGTATTTTATTCCCCATGTTTGTTCTTCCTTCTTTACGTATTTTATTCCCCGTGTTTGTTCTTCCTTCTTTACGTATTTTATTCCCCGTGTTTGTTCTTCCTTCTATACATATTTTATTCCCCGTGTTTGTTCTTCCTTCTTTACATGTCACAGCAGCTGGAAGTGTTACTAGAGAATATTCTCCCTGTACACTGAAACATTCTGGTGATATAAGCAACTGAAGTGTAATGAACACCTGTCAATGTTCAATAAGCCAGAATTTCAATCTAAGGTGGCTTAAGCCAGGATTTCAATCTAGGGTGACTTAAGCCAGGATTTCAATCTAAGGTGACTTAAGCCAGGATTTCAGTCTAGAACTCAAATGGAGACAAAACGCAGAAAATTAATTGATCTGTATATATGGACCCCTTACTGGGGTCCTCTCCAGCTGAAGAGGACCCCAGAAAGCTGTCGAAACATACAAATTCACTTTCTGAGTTTTCCGTCTCCATGTGGGTTATTAGTGTTGATGTAACTGGAGTATACCTGGAGGGTGTTCCGGGGGTCAACGCCCCCGCGGCCGGAGCCATGACCAGGCCTCGTGACGAGTCTTTCTACCTGTATCAGTTATAAACATGAGAAACAGCAGAGAAATGGAACTGTGCCTTGCATCACTAAGATAATCTTATCAGACAGACTGAAGTCTGCAGCCCACACTTTGATGTGAGCACCTAGTTGATAAATGAGGAAACGTTTCGCCAGTGAGTGGCTTCTTCAGTCCAACACAGAGAAGAACTATGGATAATAAGGAGGAGGAGGAGTTTGAAGTAATCAGTCCCTCAGCCTGGAGTCGATGTGTTCAGTCCATTCAACGTGTTGGTTTTTTAAAGCATTACATGACCTGTGTCAGACACTGCAACATCCTGGGACCTTCATTCAAGAAATTCTTCAACGCTTGTCTAACCTACAGTCATGACCTACTTAAACTAGTGGATTTGTCCACTGGTGACTCCGCCTCGTGCTGCTTCCATTCACCTGACTTCAGTATATAAGTCAGTAATTCTACCAACATTAATGCAGTATATAAGTTACTTCTCTGAGCATATGCTGTACATTTCTCAAGATTGATGGACTGAACATATCGACTCCAGACTGAGGGACTGATTACCTCAAACTCATCTTCCACCGTTCTTTTCTGTGTTGGACCGAAGAAGCCACTGGCTGGTGAAAAGTTTCCAGAATAAAGACACCCAGACACCATTTATTCAAAAAAGCTCCATACTACACAGACAGGAACTGCTTGAAGCATATCCTTCAGCTTCCACTTTCTGATTACCACCAGTGTTAACATGATCACAGGAGCAGCACCTCAACAACGCCCACCTAATGTATTTTCCGGCATATAAGGCGCGCTTTTCCCCCACAAAACTCTTGGAAGATCATCCTGCGCCTTATAAGAACATAAGAAAGAAGGAACACTGCAACAGGCCTACTGACCCATGTGGAGCAGGTCCATGTCCCCCCCCGGATTAGACCAATGACCCACCCCCCGGATTATCCCAATGACCCACCCAGTCTAGTCATCCCCACTCAAGGATGGAGCACTGTACCAGACCCAGCAGCACAAGCTAGTCAGGTCCAACTCACACCCACTCATGTATTTATCTAACCTATTTTTAAAACTACACAAGGTTTTAGCCTCAATAACTGTACTCGGGAGCTTGTTCCACTCATCCACAACTCTATTACCAAACCAGTGCTTTCCTATATCCTTCCTGAATCTGAATTTTTCCAACTTGAAACCACTGCTGCGAGTCAAGTCTTGGCTGGTAATTTCAGCACACTATTTACATCCCCTTTATTTATTCCTGTTTTCCATTTATACGCCTCGATCACATCCCCCCTAATTCTACGCCTTTCGAGAGAGTGCAGATTCAGGGCCTTCAGTCTATCCTCATAGGGAAGATTTCTGATACATGGGATCATCTTTGTCACCCTCCTTTGTACGTTTTCCAGAGCATTTATATCCATTATGTAATACGGTGACCAGAACTGAGCAGCATAGTCTAAATGAGGCCTAACCAAGGATATATAGAGTTGAAGAACAACCTGAGGACTTCTATTATTTATACTTCTAGATATGAAGCCAAGAATTCTGTTAGCTTTACTGCGAACACTAATGCACTGTCGTCTTGGTTTTAGGTTACTGCTAACCAGAACTCTTAAATCCTTTTCGCAATCGGAAGTATTAAGATCTACATTATTTAGTTTATATGTGGCATGGTTATTTAACTGTCCAACATTTAGAACTTTGCATTTGTCAATATTAAACTGCATCTGTCACTTCTCCAACCATTGCGTCAGTCTATTCAAATCATCCTGGAGTGCTCTAATGTCCTCATTAGAATGAATTGGACGGCCTATTTTGGTGTCATCAGCAAATTTGCTTATGTCGCTGTTTATTCCCTCATCTATGTCGTTTATGTAAATTGTGAACAACGGGCCCAACACTGACCCCTGAGGAACACCGCTTGTGACGTGCCCCCATTCTGATTTCTCTCCATTTATGCAAACTCTCTGCTGTCTATTTGTCAGTCATGCCTCTACCCAGGAAAAAATTTCTCCTCCTATTCCATGTGCCCTAAGTTTCCTCAATAGCCTCTGGTGTGGAACTCTATCGAAAGCCTTACTGAAGTCCATATACACAATATCATATTCATTACCATGATCTACCTCCTCAAACACCTTAGTGAAAAAAGTTAGTAAGTTCTTAAGACAAGAACGCCCCTTTGTAAAACCGTGTTGAGAATCATTAATCAATTTGTGCCTGTCAAGATGGCTACGAATTGCTTCGGCAATTATTGATTCCATAAATTTTCCCACTAGGGAGGTAAGGCTTATTGGTCTATAGTTCGAAGCTAAGGACCTGTCACCTGCCTTGTAAATAGGTATTACATTTGCCATTTTCCACTTATCAGGCACTATGCCAGTTTGTAGTGATATGTTAAAAAGATTAGCCAAAGTTATGCTAAGTTCCTCTTTACATTCCTTTAACACCCTTGCAAACAGTTCATCAGGACCTGGGGATTTGTTAGGTTTTAGTTTCTCTATTTGTCTGAGGACCATGTCACTAGTTACCGCAATCGTACATAGTTCATTATCATCCTGTTCTACGTAATCTATTATTTCAGCAATATCGCTAGTATTTTCCTGGGTGAAAACTGAGAGGAAATAGGTATTTAGAATTTCACACATATCCTTATCACTGTCAGTGATCTGACCAGAGTTACTCTTAAGTAGGCCAATCTTGTCCCTAATCTTACTTCTGTATACCTGAAAGAACCCTTTTGGGTTAGTCTTTGAATCTCTTGCGACCTTAGCCTCATAATCTCTTTTTCCTTTCCTTATTCCTTTCTTTATTTCTCTCTTTAATTGAATATATTGATTTCTTAACTGCCCATCCCCTCTTTTGATACGCCTATATATGCCTCTCTTTTGTCCAATGAGATGTTTTAATCTATTATTCATCCATTTGGGATCATTTTTGTTAGATCTAATTTCCCTACTCGGAACAAAAGTTGTCTGGGCAGCTAGAACTATGCTCCGAAAAACGTCATATTGGCAACCAAGATCACCTACCTGACCCATAGTTAGGACATCCCAATTTAGCCCACCCAAGTAATTTTTCAGTCCCATGAAGTCGGCCAAGCGAAAATCTGGGACAGAGATTTGATTGCAGTTATCTGGGTAATTCCATGATATATTGAAACTAAGTGATTTGTGATCACTTTCCCCAAGCTCATCATTAACCTCAAGATTATTAATTAGTGAATCTTTGTTGGCTAGGACCAAGTCAAGCAGATTATTTCCTCTAGTTGGTTCTGTCACAACCTGTTCTAAAAAGCAATCCTGAACCGTATCAAGAAAGTCACTAGACTCAAGATTTCCTGTCATATTGTTGCAATCAATTTGTCTAAAGTTAAAATCTCCCATTATCACAACATTTTCATATCTAGATGCCTTATGAATTTCGTCCCATAACAGCTTACTGTCCTCCCTATCAAGGTTTGGAGGTCTATAAATCACACCCAAAATTAATTTGTCACGACCCTCGAGAAACTGAAGCCAAACAGATTCTGTGTTCGATGTTTCTAATCTTATATCATGTCTAAGACAACAATTTAAATTTTCTCTGACATACATCGCCACATCACCACCCTTCCTGTTGACCCTATCAGTGTGGAATAGTTTATAACCCTGTATGTTGCATTCAGAAGGCATTTCTCTATCTTTCAGGTTGAACCAGGTCTCTGTTATACCAATAATATCTATATTACCTACACTTGTAAGTAATTTTAGCTCATCTATCTTATTTCTTAGACTCCTACTATTTGTATAGTAAACCTTAAGGGAGCTAGTCACTCGTTGCCCTCTACTATCCCTCTTTCTTGATCAATTGATTTGCTCAAGGCCAGGGTCAAGGGTAGGCTTTGTGTTACACTTTAGCAGTTGTTTACTAACGTTACGTTGCAACTGCTGGCAAACATCGTCTAATATGTCTTATATTCTCATGCGCCTTATATGCCGGAAAAAATCGATACTCATGGTATCCTGGAGAGAGGGATGGTACGTCAATCATGGAAATGTTGGCTAAATATTTTTGTTTGTGGGTTTAAAAAGGACCTGCCTAGTATGGGCTATCAGGCCTGCTGCAGTGTTCCTTCTTAGGTTCTTAAGACCGAGAGAGAGGAAAGCTTATCAAGAAAATATTGAGAATGATAGCAAAGGAACCATAAAACTCTCAGTAAAGCTCAGTGTCAACACCAAAGTTATCAACAGTGTTACCATACCTGCTACCCTACTTTTGTCACCCTCTCTACCAGAACCCCTATCTTTTGATACCCTCTCTACCAGAACCCCTGCTATCTTTTGTCGCCCTCTCTACCAGAACCCCTGCTATCTTTTGATACCCACTCTACCAGAACCCATGCTATCTTTTGTTATCATCTCTTTACCAGAACCCCTGCTATCTTTTGTCACTCTACCAGAACCCCTGCTATCTTTAGTCACCCTCTCTACCAGAACCCCTACTATCTTTAGTCACCCTCTCTACCAGAACCCCTGCTATCTTTTGTCACCCTCTCTACCAGAACCCCTGCTATCTTTTATCATCATCTCTCTACCAGAACCCCTGCTATCTTTTGTCACCCTTTCTACCAGAACCCCTGCTATCTTTTATCCTCTCTCTACCAGAACCCCTGCTATCTTTTGTCACCCTCTCTACCAGAACCCCTATCTTTCGATACCCTCTCTACCAGAACCCCTGCTATCTTTTGTCACCCTCTACCAGAACCCATGCTATCTTTTGTCACCCTCTACCAGAATCCCTGCTATCTTTTGTCACCCTCTACCAGAACCCCTATCTCTTGTTACTCTTTACCAGAACCCCTGATATCTTTCTGTCACCCTCTCTCTCTACCAGTCGACTAACAACCAGGTACCCATTTTGCTGCTAGGTGAACAGGGACAGCAGGTATCTTAAGGAAACACGTCTTAATGCTTCCACTCGTACTGGGGATCGACCCCCGGACCTGAGTGTGCGTGGTGAGTGCGCTACCAACCCAGCTTGTAGACAGCCTATACTGTCTGCACAGACAGCCCATGCTGTCTGCCAGCTTAGTTCATATTTCATGTCACTCAAGTGTTGCCCTCTGTAGCCAGGCCTCTCGGTGGGCACGGCAGCCTGCCTGCCCTTGCCTCGCTCTCACTCACACAGCGGCCTAGCAGGAAGACACAAGGCCTACTCCTAGCTCTCTCTCGTGTGATGGCCCTCCCGGGCCATGGGCACAACACACAAGCCTGTGTACCCACCATGACTTAATAAAGTAAGAAGCCTCCAAAGACGTATCATTTACTCCCCGCTACCAGAACACCAAATAATCCTTTTTTATAAATGGTGGCAGCGGTGGGATGATGAAGTGAAGATGACTTCATCCACCCACTTACAGCCTACCAAACAATCCATTAAACGTTGGTAGCAGCGGTGGTCGCAGCAGTGTGTTTGCCCAGAGAGAGGAAGGAAGGAATGAAGTTGTTCACTTCATCCCCCTACACAACAAACATCCGTCTCTCAACGAGTTATCCTGATGTCGTGTCCGCACATTTGAGCATCCAGACACAGGTACAAGCAGGATCCAGCCGAAATTTACAGAATTTCTTTGAGAATTGTAAGTAGCGTCCCAGTGACCCCACGCTACAGCGTCCCACGCTGTTTCTCAAGTCACGTGTTCAGTGTCACTTGTATGTTGCTGTTGTTGTTCAGCTCAGCACAGCTGTTTCAGCAAGCCAGAGGTGAGTTTTGTGGCGATTCCTGCGTCCAGTGTGAGTTCTCCACGTGTTTGTGGGAGGAGGAAGTGGCCATTCCTTGCCTCGCCCTGCTGTACTCTCACACCTCACCAGCCTACCATACACCACTCACCACTGCCCACTCCCTCTGCTGTGTTTTCTGCTGCTTTTCGTGTGAATTCTTTGCCAGTGCTGTGTATCCGAGTGCCCGAGGCCACTCAAAGCTACGTGGATCAGCATGCCACATAGATCATGACACCAAGTGGATCACAACGCCACGTGGGTGTGCGCAATGTCACGTGGATCTACAAACCACGTGAGTTACCGAGCCAGATGTCCCAGGCCACATGCTGTGGTCTGCTGCCCGCATCACATTGACGTCACCTCGCGACGTCACGCCCGACATCATATGATGTAACCATCGAGTGCTCTGTAATTATTTCAGTATTGTCGAGAAGACTGAGAGAAGATATATGTCATGTTAATTAATTCCTCTCCGTCAGTGTTCTCACATTTTAGTATATGTCTTAGTGTCAGTTTTGTGCACAGAAAAGCATCATTTGCTAGTTTAAGCCATGTTGTACCGCATGTACTGCGGGTGTGTAAAGTTTCCGTGCGTCCAGTGAGGTCTGAGCCACTGTGCTAAGTCACCCTTGTGACCAGCGCATTTGACAGCTGATTACTCAGCCCTGAGCGTATGAGCCCCCTTGTACAAAAAGCTTTTATGCTCGTTGCTTGTGATGTTCTGCAGAATCGTACCTGCTACGATTCCCATTGAGATTTGTTTCACTTCACCTCCAGACCTTCAGAATGCAGTTATATGTAGAGGAATAAGTCTGGGGACGCTTAGACAAACCTCTGCTATAACTCCAACTGCCGAGAGAATGACACTCGTCAAGCCGCAGTTAGCCCTGTCGGCAGGCGCTGTGTCAGCCTCGTGTCACAAGCTTCAGTGAGCAGCCTGCACAAAGATGATGTCACTTTGACTGCTAGCTCGCTCACTGCAGTCTGGTGTATGATGTTACGACTCCCAGATGTTTTGCCCGGTCGTCTCTGCCATGACTCACTCCACAACTCGCTCCAAGCTCGCCGGCAGTGACAGCCCAGCGACAGTACCAGTCGAGAAGTGTCCTCCTGAGTCGCTTGCCAGAAGTCCTGCCCAGATGCCGAGTTTTGTCGACACCTCACTCGAGGGCACAAGCATGTCGTGCCCCAGGTTGAGTGAAAACCTGCAGCGACTCCTACGATGACTGCTTCACCGTTCCAGAGGAGACCGTACCCTGTTACGTCACAGCTCAGCCACAGCGATGTATCCTGTGCTGCAGTATCTGTCCAGATGCAGGAAGGCGTGCAGTGGTGCCCTTCTATGCTCACTGCCTATGACCACAATGTTTAGCACACCCCACATGTTTTTTCTTCTCTCCCTGCAGGAAGTTTTTTTTCCATGTCCATATGTATATATATGTTTTTATTTTGTGTTCTGTGCCCTGTTCCTACGAGAGAGAGACCGAGTTTCTTTTACCACCAGCATTGTTGCATCGGGACGACGCGCGGTAGGTGGCCGAGTGTATGTAGACAGCCTGTACTGTCTGCACAGACAGCCCATGCTGTCTGCCAGCTTAGTTCATATTTCGCGCCACTCAAGTGTTGCCCTCTGTAGCCAGGCCTCTCGGTGGGCACGGCAGCCTGCCTGCCCTTGCCTCGCTCTCACTCACACAGCGGCCTAGCAGGAAGACACAAGGCCTACTCCTAGCTCTCTCTCGTGGGATGGCCCTCCCGGGCCATGGGCACAACACACAAGCCTGTGTATCCACCACGACTTAACAATAAAGTAAGAAGCCTCCGAAGACGTATCATTTACTCCCCACTACCAGAACACCAAATAATCCTTTTTTATAAGCTAAGGGACACCTCAATGAAATATAAGTGAAAATATTGTTATTTTTTTATATGCAGAATTTTACCAGACTATAAATAATGCAATATATTTTCTTAACTACACACACCTGAGAGTTGCAGTGGTTCCTTCAGTGGCAGGTGAAGTATTAACTGGCTGACTCAGTGGTTCCTTAAGTGGCAGGTGAATACTGTACTGTACTGGTTCATAGTCCAGACAGTGGGTCACAGTGGTGGCCCATGCTAACCTCACTATGGTGTATAAATATACTTAACTGGATGAATCTTATTGTAGCCAGCTGGCCCAGTGGCTTACGCACTGGCCTGGAGTTTTACGACTCACTTGCCGCAAGTTCAATTCCCACCCATACCGCGGTGTGTTTGACAGACAGTACATACTGTACTGAACCTCAGGCGTTTAGGCAAGAAATGTCAACTGTGATAAAAGAAGACACACAGCAGTTCCATTCGGGAGTAGAAATGAGAACATGAATTTCCCAAACAGATCCTGATATCTCCAGAAGGTGTGACACAATCACCTGGTCAATCAGATGGTTCAATTACCATCAGATGCAACACGGTACAGCAACTGCAAGCACACACAGAGTTGGTATGAACCTTGGTAATTAATACCGACAAATTGTTTTAAGAAGACAGGTAAGCAAACACTAGGACGTGTTTATTAGAAGACGTGTCGCTCCAGGGACCTTGATCACTTCTAACACACACAGCTTAAGTAAGGCTGGGTTAGGTTAGGTAAAGCTGGGTTGGGTTACGTTAGGTAAGGCTAGGTTGGGTTAGTTTAGGTAAGGCTACGTTGGGTTAGGTTAGGTATGGCTCGGTTAGGTTAGGTAAGGCTAGGTTGAGTTAGGTTAGGTAAGGTTAGATTTCGATAGGTTAGGTTAGGTTAGGTTAGGTTAGGTTAGGTTAGGTAAGGTTAGGTATGGTTGGGTTAGGTTAGGTAAGGCTAGGTTGGGGTAGGTTAGGTAAGGTTGGGTTGGGTTGGGTTAGGTTAGGTTAGATAAGGCTGGGTTAGGTTAAGTAAGGCTGGGTTAGGTTAAGTAAGGCAAGATTAGGTTAGGTATGCCTAGGTTAGGTTAGGTAAGGCTAGGTTGGGTTAGGTAAGGTTGGGTTGGGTTAGGTAAGGTTGGGTTAGGTTAGGTAACGCTGGGTCCGGTATGGTTTATCAGGATACAGGACAAGTGTTTCCTGACGCAGGTCTCAGTCACATGATGACCCACGACTGGAAGTTTTGGTCACGTGACCGAGACCTTCACCTGGATTACCTTCTCCACCACTTTAACAACTAAGGCTATTATTATAACCATTTATATATATATATATATATATATATATATATATATATATATATATATATATATATATATATATATATATATATATATATATATATATAATATGCACAGATTAATATAAGAGTAATAATGTTGGAAGAATTACCAACCTGAGCTGACAGACTTCAGCAGTGTCAGCCTGAGCTGGGAAACTTCAGTAGTGTCCTGAGCTGTCTGGGAATTAGTGTGGGGTGTTACTGAGCACCATGGCTTGCTGTAGTGTTTTGGAATCCCAGCTTAAAGTGTTGAAGAAGGAGATTCTACTTCTTCAGGAGGAAAATAGGAAGCTGAAGCTTCGTATAGATGAGTTTGGGAGTGAGTGTGAGATGGTGGTAGCTGGTGAGGAAAAGGATACCACCAGTGACCTAAAGAGTTGCAGCCGCTTTAAGTGGCAAGTGGTTCACATTTCAGGTAAAAGGAACATAAAGACGTTTAATAGAGAAGATGTGAAGGTAGGAAATCGATTCTGTGTTCTCCAAGACGAGTGTACTTCAGTGGTTAGTGAGGTTAAAGGCATCACTGACTCCCCTGCTAATCAAGGTAAGAATATTCTAATTGTAGGAGATTCTCAGGTAAGATATATAGACCATACTATTTGTAACAAAAAGGTCAGACAGAGTGTCTCCCAGGAGCTGGTGTTGGTGACAGTCAGCAGGTTGGGTAATATTATGTCAGGCAAAGGGAACAAGCCCATTATCTGTCTTAGTGTTGGTGGAAATGACATCGGGAAAGGCAGGAGACAGGAGCTACTTGGATAAGTATAGGTCAGCCATGGAAGTTGTCAGGTCTAAGAGAGGGATCCCAATAATATGTAGCATCTTGCCTAGAAGGGAAGTGGGCAATGAATGGATGTCTAGGGCAACTGGTATAAATTGCTGGCTAGACAGGTACTGCAAGGAACTTGCAATCCCATTCATTGATAACTGGAACATATTCTATGGCAAGCATATGTGTGCAAGGGATGGGGTTCAACTCTCTGGGGCTGGAGTGGTTGCATTTGCCAATTCGATTGAGAGGGTCACTGATGACTTGTCTAGGAATTTAAACTGATAGATTATAGAGGTATAGGTGTTTGTGGGAAACAGGCTGCAGTATTAGGGCTGAAAACAGCAGATATTACCAGGATACCTCAGGGATATGTTTAAAAGACAAAGGCAAAGCAAATGATCAACAGAGCGAGATAATAGAGGGCAACGAGTGACTAGCTCCCTTAAGGTTTACTATACAAATAGTAGGAGTCTAAAAAATAAGATAGATGAGCTAAGATTACTTGCAAGTGCAGGTAATACAGATATTATTGCTGTAACAGAGACCTGGTTCAACTTGAAAGATAGAGAAATGCCCTCTGAATGCAACATACAGAGTTATAAACTATTCCACACTGACAGGGTCAACAGGAAGGGTGGTGAAGTGGCGATGTATGTCAGATAATTTAAACTGTTGTGTTAGACAAGATATACAATTAGAAACATCGGACACAGAATCTGTTTGGCTACAGTTTCTCGAAGGTGTGATTTATAGGCCCCCAAACCTTGACAGAGAGTGCAGTAAGTTACTATGGAACGAAATTCATAAGGTGTCTAGATATGAAAATGTGTTAATGGGAGATTTTAACTTTAGATAAATTGATTGGAACAATTTGACAGGAAATCTTGAGTCTAGTGACTTTCTTGATACGGTTCAGGATTGCTTTTTAAAACAGTTTGTGACAGAACCAACTAGAGGAAACAATCTGCTTGACTTGGTTCTTGCCAACAAAGAATCACTAGTTAATAATCTAGAGGTTAATGATGAGCTTGGGGAAAGTAATCACAAATCACTTAGTTTCAATATATCATGGAATTAATTACCCAGATAACTGCAATCAAGTCGCTGTTTCAAATTTCCGCTTGGCCGACTTCATGGGTATAAGAAATTACCTGGGTGGGCTAAATTGGGACGACCTAACTATGTGACAGGTAGGGCGAGTTGGATGCCGATATGACGTATTTCAGAGCATAGTTCTAGCTGCCCAGACAACTTTTGTTCCGAGTAGGGAAATTAGATCTAACAAAAATGATCCCAAATGGATGAACAATAGATTAAAACAAATCATTGCTCAAAAGAGAGGCATATATAGGCGTATCAAAAGAGGGGATGGGCAGTTAAGAAATCAATATATTCAATTAAAGAGAGAAATAAAAAGAGGAATAAGAAAAGCAGAGGGATTATGAGGCTAAGGTCGCAAGGGATTCGAAGACTAACCCAAAAGGGTTCTTTCAGTTATACAGAAGTAAGATTAGGGACAAGATTGGCCTACTTAAGAGTAACTCTGGTCAGATCACTGACAGTGATAAGGATATGTGTGAACTTTTCAATACCTACTTCCTCTCAGTTTCTACCCAGGAAGATACTAGCGAAATTTCAAAAATAATAAATAATGTAGAACAGGAAGATAATAAACTATGCACGATTAGGGTAACTAGTGATATGGTTCTCAGACAAGTAGAGAAATTAAAACCTAACAAATCCCCAGGCCCTGATGAACTGTTTGCAAGAGTTTTAAAGGAATGTAAAGAGGAATTTAGCAAACCTTTGGCTAATCTTTCCAATATATCACTACAAACTAGCACAGTGCTTGACAAGTGGAAAATGGCAAATGTAATACGTATTTACACGGCAGGTGACAGGTCCTTAGCTTCGAACTATAGACCAATAAGCCTTACTTCCATAGTTGGTAAATTTATGAAACCAATAATTGTCGAAGCAATTCGTAGCCATCTTGACAGGCACAGATTGATTAATGAATCTCAACATGGTTTTA
Source organism: Cherax quadricarinatus (assembly GCF_026875155.1). Taxonomy (NCBI): domain Eukaryota; kingdom Metazoa; phylum Arthropoda; class Malacostraca; order Decapoda; family Parastacidae; genus Cherax; species Cherax quadricarinatus. The sequence goes on along the minus strand of NC_069413.1, from coordinate 14,488,874 downwards.
CAAAGAGGCGTTCCTGTCTTACGAATTTACTAACTTTCTTCGCTAAGGTGTTTGAGGAGGTAGATCATGGTAATGAACATGATATTGTGTATATGGACTTCAGTAAGGCTTCTGACAGGGACCCACATCAGAGACTATTGAGGAAAATTAAGGCACACGGAATAGGAGGAGAAATTTTTTCCTGGGTAGACGCATGGCTGACAAATAGGCAGCAGAGAGTTTGCATAAATGAGGAGAAATCAGAGTGGGGAAGCGTCACGAGCGGTGTTCCCTGTTGTTCACAATCTACATAAACGACATAGATGAGGGAATAAATAGTGACATATGCTGATGACACCAAAATAGGCCGTCCAATTAATTCTAATGAGGACATTAGAGCACTCCAGGATGATTTGAAAAGACTGATACAGTGGTCGGAGAAGTGGCAGATGCAGTTTAATACAGACAAATGCAAAGTTCTAAATGTTGGACAGGAAAATAACCATGCTACATATAAACTAAATAAAGTAGATCTTAATATTACTGATTGCGAAAAGGATTTAGGAGTTCTGGTTAGCAGTAATCTAAAACCAAGACAACAGTGCATAAGTGTTCGCAATAAAGCTAACAGAATCCTTGGCTTCATAGCAAGAAGTATAAATAAAAGGAGTCCTCAGGTTGTTCTTCAACTCTATACATCCTTGGTTAGGCCTCATTTAGATTATGCTGCACTGTTTTGGTCACCGTATTACAGAACGGATATAAATGCTCTGGAAAACGTACAAAGGAGGATGAAAAAGATGATCCCATGTATCAGAAATCTTCCCTATGAGGATAGACTGAGGACCCTGAATCTGCACTCTCTAGAAATGCGTAGAATTAGGAGGGATATGATTGAGGTGTATAAATGGAAAACAGGAATTAATAAAGGGATGTAAATAGCATGCTGAAAATATCTAACAGACAGGACTCGCAGCAATGGGTTTAAATTGGAAAAACTCAGATTCAAGAAGGATATAGGAAAGGACTGGTTTGGTAATAGAGTTGTGGATGAGTGGAACAAACTCCCGAGTACCGTCATAGAAGCTAAGACGTTGTGTAGTTTTAAAAATAGGTTAGATAAATACATGAGTGTGTGTGAGTTGAACCTAACTTCCTTGTGCTACTAGGTCAGATGCTTTGCTCCTCCCTTAAGTGACTTGTCTGACCTCACTAGGTCAGCGAGGTCAGACGGTCAGTGAGCTTAAGGTCACTAGGTCAGTGAACTTAAGCCGGTGGGAGAATTGAACCTCCCTGGCATAGGCCAGTAGGCCTGTTGCAGTGTTTCTTCTTTCTTATGTTCTAGTGTCAACCTGAGCTGGGAGACTTCAGTAGTGTCAACCTGAGCTGGGAGACTTCAGTAGTGTCAACCTGAGCTGGGAGACTTCAGTAGTGTCAGCCTGAGCTGGGAGACTTCAGTAGTGTCAACCTGAGCTGGGAGACTTTAGTAGTGTCAGCCTGAGCTGGGAGACTTCAATAGGGTCAACCTGAGCTGGGAGACTTCAATAGGGTCAACCTGAGCTGGGAGACCTCAATAGGGTCAACCTGAGCTGAGAGACTTCAGTAGGGTCAACCTGAGCTGGGAGACTTCAGTAGTGTCAACCTGAGCTAGGAGACCTCAGTAGTGTCAGCCTGACCTGACAGACTTCAGTAGTGTCAACCTGACCTGACAGACTTCAGTAGTGTCAACCTGAGCTGGGAGACTTCAGTAGTGTCAACCTGAGCTGGGAGACTTCAGTAGTGTCAACCTGACCTGACAGACTTCAGTAGTGTCAACCTGACCTGACAGACTTCAGTAGTGTCAACCTGACCTGACAGACTTCAGTAGTGTCAACCTGACCTGACAGACTTCAGTAGTGTCAACCTGACCTGACAGACTTCAGTAGTGTCAACCTGAGCTGGGAGACTTCAGTAGTGTCAACCTGAGCTGGGAGACTTCAGTAGTGTCAACCTGAGCTGGGAGACTTCAGTAGTGTCAACCTGACCTGACAGACTTCAGTAGTGTCAACCTGACCTGACAGACTTCAGTAGTGTCAACCTGAGCTGGGAGACTTCAGTAGTGTCAACCTGACCTGACAGACTTCAGTAGTGTCAACCTGACCTGACAGACTTCAGTAGTGTCAACCTGACCTGACAGACTTCAGTAGTGTCAACATGAGCTGGGAGACTTCAGTAGTGTCAGCCTGAGCTGGGAGACTTCAGTAGTGTCAGCCTGAGCTGGGAGACTTCAGTAGTGTCAACCTGAGCTGGGAGACTTCAGTAGTGTCATCCTGAGCTGGGAGACTTCAGTAGTGTCAGCCTGAGCTGGGAGACTTCAGTAGTGTCAGCCTGAGCTGGGAGACTTCAGTAGTGTCAGCCTGAGCTGGGAGACTTCAGTAGTGTCAACCTGAGCTGGGAGACTTCAGTAGTGTCATCCTGAGCTGGGAGACTTCAGTAGTGTCAGCCTGAGCTGAGAGACTTCAGTAGTGTCAACCTGAGCTGGGAGACTTCAGTAGTGTCATCCTGAGCTGGGAGACTTCAGTAGTGTCAGCCTGAGCTGAGAGACTTCAGTAGTGTCAACCTGAGCTAGGAGACTTCAGTAGTGTCATCCTGAGCTGGGAGACTTCAGTAGTGTCAGCCTGAGCTGGGAGACTTCAGTAGTGTCAACCTGAGCTGGGAGACTTCAGTAGTGTCAACCTGAGCTAGGAGACTTCAGTAGTGTCAACCTGAGCTGGGAGACTTCAGTAGTGTCAACCTGAGCTAGGAGACTTCAGTAGTGTCAACCTGAGCTGACAGACTTCAGCAGTGTCAATCTGAGCTGACAGACTTCAGCAGTGTCAGCCTGAGCTGGGAGACTTCAGTAGTGTCAACCTGAGCTGAGAGACTTCAGAAGTGTCAACCTGAGCTGACAGACTTCAGCAGTGTCAATCTGAGCTGACAGACTTCAGCAGTGTCAGTCTGAGATGACAGATTTCTGTAGTGTCAAGCTGATCTCACAGATTTCAGCAGTGTCAACCAGTGCTGACAGACTTCAGCAGTGTCAACCTGAGCTGACAGACTTCAGCAGTGTCAACCTGAGCTGACAGACTTCAGCAGTGTCAATCTGAGCTGACAGACTACAGCAGTGTCAACCTGAGCTGACAGACTGCAGCAGTGTCAACCTGAGCTGACAGACTGCAGCAGTGTCAACCTAAGCTGACAGACTTCAGCAGTGTCAACCTGAGCTGAGAGACTTCAGCAGTGTCAACCTGAGCTGGGAGACTTCAGTAGTGTCAACCTGAGCTGGGAGACTTCAGTAGTGTCAACCTGAGCTAGGAGAATTCAGTAGTGTCAACCTGACCTGACAGACTTCAGTAGTGTCAACCTGAGCTGACAGATTTCAGTAGTGTCAGCCTGAGCTGGGAGACTTCAGTAGTGTCAATGTGAGCTGACAGACTTCAACAGTGTCAGTCTGAGCTGACAGACTTCAGCAGTGTCAGTCTGAGCTGACAGACTTCAGCAGTGTCAGTCTGAGCTGACAGACTTCAGCAGTGTCAGTCTGAGCTGACAGACTTCAGCAGTGTCAGTCTGAGCTGACAGACTTCAGCAGTGTCAGTCTGAGCTGACAGACTTCAGCAGTGTCAGTCTGAGCTGACAGACTTCAGTAGTGTCAACCTGATCTCACAGATTTCAGCAGTGTCAACCAGTGCTGACAGACTTCAGCAGTGTCAACCTGAGCTGACAGACTTCAGCAGTGTCAACCTGAGCTGACAGACTTCAGCAGTGTCAATCTGAGCTGACAGACTACAGCAGTGTCAACCTGAGCTGACAGACTGCCGCAGTGTCAACCTGAGCTGACAGACTGCAGCAGTGTCAACCTAAGCTGACAGACTTCAGCAGTGTCAACCTGAGCTGAGAGACTTCAGCAGTGTCAACCTGAGCTGAGAGACTTCAGCAGTGTCAACCTGAGCTGGGAGACTTCAGTAGTGTCAACCTGACCTGACAGACTTCAGTAGTGTCAACCTGAGCTGACAGATTTCAGTAGTGTCAGCCTGAGCTGGGAGACTTCAGTAGTGTCAATGTGAGCTGACAGACTTCAACAGTGTCAGTCTGAGCTGACAGACTTCAGTAGTGTCAATCTGAGCTGACAGACTTCAACAGTGTCAGTCTGAGCTGACAGACTTCAGCAGTGTCAGTCTGAGCTGACAGACTTCAGCAGTGTCAGTCTGAGCTGACAGACTTCAGCAGTGTCAGTCTGAGCTGACAGACTTCAGCAGTGTCAGTCTGAGCTGACAGACTTCAGCAGTGTCAGTCTGAGCTGACAGACTTCAGTAGTGTCAACCTGAACTGACAGATTTCTGTAGTGTCAACCTGAACTGACAGACTTCAGTAGTGTCAACCTGAACTTACAGACTTCAGCAGTGTCAACCTGAACTGACAGACTTCAGTAGTGTCAGCCTGAACTGACAGACTTCAGCAGTGTCAACCTGAGCTGACAGACTTCAGCAGTGTCAACCTGAGCTGACAGACTTCAGCAGTGTCAACCTGAGCTGACAGACTTCAGCAGTGTCAACCTGAGCTGACAGACTTCAGCAGTGTCAACCTGAGCTGACAGACTTCAGTAGTGTCAACCTGAGCTGACAGACTTCAGCAGTGTCAACCTGAGCTGACAGACTTCAGCAGTGTCAACCTGAGCTGACAGACTTCAGCAGTGTCAACCTGAGCTGACAGACTTCAGCAGTGTCAACCTGAGCTGACAGACTTCAGCAGTGTCAACCTGAGCTGACAGACTTCAGCAGTGTCAACCTGAGCTGACAGACTTCAGCAGTGTCAACCTGAGCTGACAGACTTCAGCAGTGTCAACCTGAGCTGACAGACTTCAGCAGTGTCAACCTGAGCTGACAGACTTCAGCAGTGTCAACCTGAGCTGACAGACTTCAGCAGTGTCAACCTGAGCTGACAGACTTCAGCAGTGTCAACCTGAGCTGACAGACTTCAGCAGTGTCAACCTGAGCTGACAGACTTCAGCAGTGTCAACCTGAGCTGACAGACTTCAGCAGTGTCAACCTGAGCTGACAGACTTCAGCATGTCAACCTGAGCTGACAGACTTCAGCAGTGTCAACCTGAGCTGACAGACTTCAACAGTGTCAGTCTGAGCTGACAGACTTCAGCAGTGTCAGTCTGAGCTGACAGACTTCAGCAGTGTCAGTCTGAGCTGACAGACTTCAGCAGTGTCAGTCTGAGCTGACAGACTTCAGCAGTGTCAGTCTGAGCTGACAGACTTCAGCAGTGTCAGTCTGAGCTGACAGACTTCAGCAGTGTCAGTCTGAGCTGACAGACTTCAGTAGTGTCAACCTGAACTGACAGATTTCTGTAGTGTCAACCTGAACTGACAGACTTCAGTAGTGTCAACCTGAACTTACAGACTTCAGCAGTGTCAACCTGAACTGACAGACTTCAGTAGTGTCAGCCTGAACTGACAGACTTCAGCAGTGTCAACCTGAGCTGACAGACTTCAGCAGTGTCAACCTGAGCTGACAGACTTCAGCAGTGTCAACCTGAGCTGACAGACTTCAGCAGTGTCAACCTGAGCTGACAGACTTCAGCAGTGTCAACCTGAGCTGACAGACTTCAGTAGTGTCAACCTGAGCTGACAGACTTCAGCAGTGTCAACCTGAGCTGACAGACTTCAGCAGTGTCAACCTGAGCTGACAGACTTCAGCAGTGTCAACCTGAGCTGACAGACTTCAGCAGTGTCAACCTGAGCTGACAGACTTCAGCAGTGTCAACCTGAGCTGACAGACTTCAGCAGTGTCAACCTGAGCTGACAGACTTCAGCAGTGTCAACCTGAGCTGACAGACTTCAGCAGTGTCAACCTGAGCTGACAGACTTCAGCAGTGTCAACCTGAGCTGACAGACTTCAGCAGTGTCAACCTGAGCTGACAGACTTCAGCAGTGTCAACCTGAGCTGACAGACTTCAGCAGTGTCAACCTGAGCTGACAGACTTCAGCAGTGTCAACCTGAGCTGACAGACTTCAGCAGTGTCAACCTGAGCTGACAGACTTCAGCAGTGTCAACCTGAGCTGACAGACTTCAGCAGTGTCAATCTGAGCTGACAGACTGCAGCAGTGTCAACCTGAGCTGACAGACTTCAGCAAAACAATAAGGATATAGACAAATGTTGCACAAGAGTTGATCAGTGGCCTGGTGGTTAAAGCTCCCGCTTCACACACGGAGGGCCCGGGTTCGATTCCCGGCGGGTGGAAATTCCGACACGTTTCCTTACACCTGTTGTCCTGTTCACCTAGCAGCAAATAGGTACCTGGGTGTTAGTCGACTGGTGTGGGTCGCATCCTGGGGGACAAGATTAAGGACCCCAATGGAAATAAGTTAGACAGTCCTCGATGACGCACTGACTTTCTTGGGTTATCCTGGGTGGCTAACCCTCCGGGGTTAAAAATCCGAACGAAATCTTATCTTATCTTATCTTACCTTCAGTGACCGTCTGTCAGCATAACCCGTCACATATACACCAGTTACTGTCACCTGACACTGACCATCTGTCAGCATAACCCGTCACATACACACCAGTTACTGTCACCTGACAGTGACCATCTGTCAGCATAACCCGTCACATACACACCAGTTACTGTCACCTGACAGTGACCATCTGTCAGCATAACCCGTCACATACACACCAGTTACTGTCACCTGACAGTGACCATCTGTCAGCATAATCCGTACCATACACACCAGTTACTGTCACCTGACACTGACCATCTGTCAGCATAACCCGTCACATACACACCAGTTACTGTCACCTGACAGTGACCATCTGTCAGCATAATCCGTCACATACACACCAGTTACTGTCACCTGACACTGACCATCTGTCAGCATAACCCGTCACATACACACCAGTTACTGTCACCTGACACTGACCATCTGTCAGCATAACCCGTCACATACACACCAGTTACTGTCACCTGACACTGACCATCTGTCAGCATAACCCGTCACATACACACCAGTTACTGTCACCTGACACTGACCATCTGTCAGCATAACCCGTCACATACACACCAGTTACTGTCACCTGACACTGACCATCTGTCAGCATAACCCGTCACATACACACCAGTTACTATCACCTGACAGTGACCATCTGTCAGCATAACCCGTCACATACACACCAGTTACTATCACCTGACACTGACCATCTGTCAGCATAATCCGTACCATACACACCAGGAATATGTTATGAGAGAGGAGGAAGAGGAGAGAGAGAGAGAGAGAGAGAGAGAGAGAGAGAGAGAGAGAGAGAGAGAGAGAGAGAGAGAGAGAGAGAGAGAGAGAGAGAGAGAGAGAGAGAGACCAACAACGAGGTACCAGTGGTAGCTGACAACGTATTGAAGATGGAAAGAATAGCACCAGCTGTCAGAATGATGCTCTGTGTTGTCTAGCACCAGCTGTCAGTATGATGCTCTGTATTGTCTAGCACCACCTGTCAGTATGATGCTCTGTGCAGTCTAGCACCACCTGTCAGTATGATCTGTGTTGTCTAGCACCAGCTGTCAGTATGATGCTCTGTGTTGTCTAGCACCAGCTGTCAGTATGATGCTCTGTATTGTCTAGCACCACCTATCAGTATGATGCTCTGTGTTGTCTAGCACCAGCTGTCAGTATGATGCTTTGTGTTGTCTAGCACCAGCTGTCACTATGATGCTCTGTGTTGTCTAGCACCACCTGTCAGTATGATGCTCTGTGTTGTCTAGCACCAGCTGTCAGTATGACGCTCGGTGTTGTCTAGCACCAGCTGTCAGTATGATGCTCTGTGTTGTCTAGCACCAGCTGTCAGTATGAGGCTTTGTGTTGTCTAGCACCAGCTGTCAGTATGATGCTCTGTATTGTCTAGCACCACCTATCAGTATGATGCTCTGTGTTGTCTAGCACCAGCTGTCAGTATGATGCTCTGTGTTGTCTAGCACCAGCTGTCAGTATGAGGCTTTGTGTTGTCTAGCACCAGCTGTCAGTATGATGCTCTGTATTGTCTAGCACCACCTATCAGTATGATGCTCTGTGTTGTCTAGCACCAGCTGTCAGTATGATGCTCTGTGTTGTCTAGCACCACCTGTCAGTATGATGCTCTGTGTTGTCTAGCACCAGCTGTCAGTATGATGCTCTGTGTTGTCTAGCACCACCTGTCAGTATGATGCTCTGTGTTGTCTAGCACCAGCTGTCAGTATGACTCTAGGTGTTGTCTAGCACCAGCTGTCAGTATGATGCTGTGTTGTCTAGCACCAGCTGTCAGTATGATGCTCTGTGTTGTCTAGCACCAGCTGTCAGTAGGATGCTCTGTGTTGTCTTGCACCAGCTGTCAGTATGATGCTCTGTGTTGTCTAGCACCAGCTGTCAGTATGATGCTCTGTGTTGTCTAGCACCAGCTGTCAGTATGATGCTCTGTATTGTCTAGCACCAGCTGTCAGTATGATGCTCTGTGTTGTCTAGCACCAGCTGTCAGTATGATGCTCTGTGTTGTCTAGCACCAGCTGTCAGTATGATGCTCTGTGTTGTCTAGCACCAGCTGTCAGTATGATGCTCTGTGTTGTCTAGCACCAGCTGTCAGTATGACTCTCGGTGTTGTCTAGCACCAGCTGTCAGTATGATGCTCTGTGTTGTCTAGCACCAGCTGTCAGTATGACTCTCGGTGTTGTCTAGCACCAGCTGTCAGTATGATGCTCTGTGTTGTCTAGCACCAGCTGTCAGTATGATGCTCTGTGTTGTCTAGCACCAGCTGTAAGTATGATGCTCTGTGTTGTCTAGCACCAGCTGTCAGTATGATGCTCTGTGTTGTCTAGCACCAGCTGTCAGAATGATGCTCTGTGTTGTCTAGCACCAGCTGTCAGTATGATGCTCTGTGTTGTCTAGCACCAGCTGTCAGTATGATGCTTTGTGTTGTCTAGCACCAGCTGTCAGTATGATGCTCTGTGTTGTCTAGCACCAGCTGTCAGTATGATGTTCTGTGTTGTCATGCCACTTGTCAACGCCACTATCAATATGCCACCTGTTACTGCACCTACTGTGGCCACGTACCACCACCAACCACTGTGGCCCATGTATCACCACCAGTGCCACCTACCATCACCAGTGTGCCACGTACCACCACCACTGTGCCACGTACCACCACCACCACTGTGGCATGTATCACCACCAGTGCCACCTACCATCACCAGTGTGCCACGTACCACCACCACTGTGCCACGTACCACCACCACTGTGCCACGTACCGCCACCACCACTGTGCCACGTACCACCACCAGTGCCACCTACCATCACCAGTGTGCCACGTACCACCACCACTGTGCCACGTACCACCACCACTGTGCCACGTACCGCCACCAGTGTGCCACGTACCACCACCACTGTGCCACGTACCACCACCACCACTGTGCCACGTACCACTACCACCACCACTGTGCCACGTACCACCACCAGTGCCACCTACCATCACCACTGTGCCACGTACCACTACCACTGTGCCACGTACCGCCACCACCACTGTGCCACGTACCACCACCAGTGCCACCTACCATCACCAGTGTGCCACGTACCACCACCACTGTGCCACGTACCACCACCACCACTGTGCCACGTACCACCACCAGTGCCACCTACCATCACCAGTGTGCCACATACCACCATCACTGTGCCACGTACCACCACCACTGTGCCACGTACCGCCACCAGTGTGCCACGTACCACCATCACTGTGCCACGTACCACCACCACTGTGCCACGTACCACCACCACTGTGCCACGTACCGCCACCAGTGTGCCACGTACCACCACCACTGTGCCACGTACCACCACCACCACCACTGTGCCACGTACCGCCACCAGTGTGCCACGTACCACCACCACTGTGCCACGTACCACCATCACTGTGCCACGTACCACCACCACTGTGCCACGTACCGCCACCAGTGTGCCACCTCCCACCACTAGTGGCAGCATCGGTCATAACTACTCACAGTGTTATAATGGGTTAAGCATTAGTAGAGTCCTTCCAGCCTGGTCGTCTCATACTGATATATTCTGTACCATCTTCATCAATCACACTGAGAGAGAGAGAGAGAGAGAGAGAGAGAGAGAGATGGAAATATTTCTTAAGGAGGGTGTGAGACTAGGCCTCCTGCTACACAGCCTAATCACTTAAGCTGGTGATGTTGTTCACATAACAACGTAGGCACCATTACTTAAGCGACAGGTACAGTAAAACTCAAGGGATGCAACAGTTGCAACAACTTGCAACACCTTCACAATAAGCGTAATCACCAGTCGACTCGTGGCACTTTTCAAAAAGGAATTCCAAAGAGTTCGCAATAAGTGGGGCTGAGGAGGTGTCTATGAGTACGTGCAGCGGGCACTAACAGCCTCGGTGATCAGGAAAAAGAAAAGATATACCTGGTAATATATACATATATACACAAAATACTTAAGGGTCAGGTTCCCACTCTACACACTGCCATAACAACATACTGCAGTGTCAGGTTCCCACTCCACACACTGCCATAACAACATACTGCAGTGTCAGGTTCCCACTCAACACACTGCCATAACAACATACTGGAGTGTCAGGTTCCCACTCCACACACTGCCATAACAACACACTGGGGTGTCAGGTTCCCACTCAACACACTGCCTTAACAACATACTGCAGTGTCAGGTTCCCACTCAACACACTGCCTTAACAACATACTGGAGTGTCAGGTCCCCACTCCACACACTGCCATAACACACTGGAGTGTCAGGTTCCCACTCAACACACTGCCTTAACAACATACTGGAGTGTCAGGTTCCCACTCCACACACTGCCATAACAACACACTGGAGTGTCAGGTTCCCACTCAACACACTGCCTTAACAACATACTGCAGTGTCAGGTTCCCACTCCACACACTGCCTTAACAACACACTGGAGTGTCAGGTTCCCACTCTACACACTGCCATAACAACATACTGCAGTGTCAGGTTCCCACTCTACACACTGCCTTAACAACATACTGCAGTGTCAGGTTCCCACTCCACACACTGCCATAACAACATACTGGAGTGTCAGGTTCCCACTCCACACACTGCCATAACAACATACTGGAGTGTCAGGTTCCCACTCTACACACTGCCATAACAACATACTGGAGTGTCAGGTTCCCACTCAACACACTGCCATAACAACATACTGGAGCGTCAGGTTCCCACTCTATACACTGCCATAACAACACACTGGAGTGTCAGGTTCCCACTCTATACACTGCCATAACAACACACTGGAGTGTCAGGTTCCCACTCTATACACTGCCATAACAACATACTGCAGTGTCAGGTTCCCACTCAACACACTGCCATAACAACATACTGCAGTGTCAGGTTCCCACTCAACACACTGCCATAACAACATACTGGAGTGTCAGGTTCCCACTCAACACACTGCCATAACAACACACTGGAGTGTCAGGTTCCCACTCTATACACTGCCATAACAACATACTGCAGTGTCAGGTTCCCACTCAACACACTGCCATAACAACATACTGCAGTGTCAGGTTCCCACTCAACACACTGCCATAACAACATACTGGAGTGTCAGGTTCCCACTCTATACACTGCCATAACAACACACTGGAGTGTCAGGTTCCCACTCTATACACTGCCATAACAACACACTGGAGTGTCAGGTTCCCACTCTATACACTGCCATAACAACATACTGCAGTGTCAGGTTCCCACTCAACACACTGCCATAACAACATACTGCAGTGTCAGGTTCCCACTCAACACACTGCCATAACAACATACTGGAGTGTCAGGTTCCCACTCAACACACTGCCATAACAACACACTGGAGTGTCAGGTTCCCACTCTATACACTGCCATAACAACATACTGCAGTGTCAGGTTCCCACTCAACACACTGCCATAACAACATACTGCAGTGTCAGGTTCCCACTCAACACACTGCCATAACAACATACTGGAGTGTCAGGTTCCCACTCAACACACTGCCATAACAACATACTGGAGTGTCAGGTTCCCACTCAACACACTGCCATAACAACACACTGGAGTGTCAGGTTCCCACTCCACACACTGCCATAACAAACAACTGGAGTGTCAGGTTCCCACTCTACACACTGCCATAACAACACACTGGAGTGTCAGGTTCCCACTCTACACACTGCCATAACAACACACTGCAGTGTCAGGTTCCCACTCTACACACTGCCATAACAACACACTGCAGTGTCAGGTTCCCACTCTACACACTGCCATAACAACATACTGGAGTGTCAGGTTCCTACTCTACACACTGCCATAACAACATACTGGAGTGTCAGGTTCCCACTCTACACACTGCCATAACAACACACTGGAGTGTCAGGTTCCACTCTACACACTGCATAACACATACTGGAGTGTCAGGTTCCCACTCTACACACTGCCATAACAACACACTGGAGTGTCAGGTTCCCACTCAACACACTGCCATAACAACATACTGCAGTGTCAGGTTCCCACTCAACACACTGCCTTAACAACATACTGGAGTGTCAGGTTCCCACTCAACACACTGCCTTAACAACACACTGGAGTGTCAGGTTCCCACTCAACACACTGCCATAACATACTGCAGTGTCAGGTTCCCACTCTACACACTGCCTTAACAACACACTGCAGTGTCAGGTTCCCACTCTACACACTGCCATAACAACACACTGGAGTGAGAGATATGGGAGGAAGTGTAAAATAAACCTCGTGAAAACATCAGAAATATTGCTGGAACAAGTGTAGAAGTCTTCAAGAGGAAACTAGATCACTACCTCCACCAGGTGCCAGATCAACCAAGCTGTGATAAATATGTGAGTCAGCGGGACGCTAACAGTAACAAAGTGGTTGACCAAGTACTCTAATAAGAGCCGCGCCCTCAGATCCAGCTGGGAGGGCAAAAGAGCCCTGGAAACAGGTGAGAGTTACGTCACAGTGACATACCTGGGTAGCCTCAACATGGACCTGCCTAGCATGGGCAGGTAGGTCTTCTGCAGTGCTCCTTCTTGATCTTAAAGCTACCTGCAGTAATCTTTGCCTAGCTGCCAACATCAACTTACTCTCTAATAATACACTCATACGTTTACCTGTTTAACCTGCTTCACTCCCTCCCTCCCTACCTACCTAACTTGCTGACTTAACTCTCTACCTAAACACCTGTCCACCTCCCTACCTTGTTGATCTCCCTCCTCGACCTTCATAATGGTACCATATAAGATGTATATTACAAAATGACATTGGAATATATACTACCCAACATAAACATTACCACCATAACAGGCGATAGGAAGAGAGCAGAGGCGATAGGAAGGGAGTAGAGGTGATAGGGAGGGAGTAAAGACGATAGGAAGGGAGTAGAGGCGATAAGAAGTAGAGATGACAGGGAGTAGAGGCGATAGGAAGGAAGTAGAGATGACAGGGAGTAGAGGCGATAGGAAAGGAGTAGTGACGACAGGGAGAGTAAAGATGACAGAGAGTAGAGATGATAGGAAGGGAGTAGAGGAGATAGAAATGGAGTAGAGGTGATAGGAATGGAGTAGAGGTGATAGGAAGGGAGTAGAGGTGATAGGAAGGGAGTAGAGGTGATAGGAAGGGAGTAGAGGTGATATGAAGGGAGTAGAGGTGATAGGAAGGGAGTAGAGGTGATAGGAAGGGAGTAGAGGAGATAGAAACGGAGTAAATGTGATAGGAAGGGAGTAGAGGCGATAGGAAGGGAGAAGAGGTGATAGGAAAGGAGTAGAGGTGATAGAAAGGGAGTAGAGGCGATAGGAAGGGAGTAGAGGCGATAGGAAGGGAGAAGAGGTGATAGGAAAGGAGTAGAGGCATAGGAAGGGAGTAGAAGTGATAGGGAGTAGAGGTGACAGGGAGTAGAGGCGATAGGGAGTAGAAACGATAGGGAGTAGAGACGATATTGAGTAGACGTGACAGTAAGAGAGTAGAGGTAATAGGGAGTAGTTATGACAGGTAGGTAGTAGAGGTGACAGGGAGTAGAGGTGACAGGAAGGGAGTAGAGGTGACAGGAGGGTAGTAGAGGTGACAGGGAGTAGAGACGATAGGAAGGGAGTAGAGGTGACAAGGAGTAGAGGTGACAGGAAGGTAGTAGAGGTGACAGGGAGTAGAGACGATAGAAAGGGAGTAGAGGTGACAGGAAGGGAGTAGATGTGACAGGAACGGAGTAGAGGTGATAGGAAGTGAGTAGAGCCCATAGGAAGGGAGTAGAGGTGACAGGGAGTAGAGGAGGCAGAGAGTAGAGGTAATAGGGAGTAGAGGTGACAGGAAGGTAGTAGAGATGACAGAAAGGTAGAGGTGACAGGAAGGTAGTAGAGGTGACAGGAAGGTAGTAGAGGTGACAGGAAGGTAGTAGAGGTGACAGAAAGGGACTAGATGTGACAGGAAGGGCGTAGACGTAATAGAGTAGAGGTGACAGGGAGTAGAGGTAATAGGGAGTAGAGGTGACAGGAAGGGAGTAGAGGTAATAGGGAGTAGAGGTGACAGGAAGGTAGTAGAGATGACAGAAAGGTAGAGGTGACAGGAAGGTAGTAGAGGTGACAGGAAGGTAGTAGAGGTAACAGAAAGGGACTAGATGTGAAGAGGGGTAGACGTAAGAGGAGTAGAGGTGACAGGGATAGAGGTGGGAGTAGAGGTGACAGGAAGGAGTAGAGGTGACAAGGGAGTAGAGGTAATAGGGAGTAGAGGTGCAGAGAGGTATAGGGAGTAGAGTGACAGGAAGGAGTAGAGGGATAGGAAGGGAGTAGAGAATGAAGGGACAGGGTAGAGTAGAGGCGATAGAAATGAGCAGGAAGGGAGGTGAAGAAAGGAAGTAGAGGTGACAGGAAGGAGTAGAGGTGATAGGGAAGTAGAGTGATAGAGGATAGAGGTGATAGGGAGCAGAGGATAGGGAGTAGTAGATAAAAAGGAGTAGAGGTGATAGGAAGGGAGAGAGATAGAAATGGAGATACGATAGGGAGTAGAGGCGATAGAGAAGGCGATAGGAGTAGAGGGATAGGCAGTAGAGGTGACTAGAAGGAGTAGAGGTGATAGGGAGTAGAGGTGATAGGAAGAGAGTAGAGCGATAGGGAGTAGAGGTGACATGAAGGGAGTAGAGTGACAGGAAGGAGTAGAGGTGATGAGGGGAGTAGAAGGTAGATAGGGAGTAGAGGCGATAGGAAGGGAGTAGAGGTGACAGGGAGTAGAGGTGAAGGAGTAGAGGTGATAGGGAGTAGAGGTGATAGGGAGTAGAGGTAACAGGAAGAGAGTAGAAGGCGATAGGGAGTAGAGGTGACAGGAAGGGAGTAGAGGTGACAGGAAGAGAGTAGAGGTGATAGGGAGTAAAGGTGAAAGGGAGTGAGGTGAAGGGAGTAGAGGTGATAGGAAGGGAGTAGAGGTGATAGGGAGTAGAGGTGACAGGAAGAGAGTAGAGGCGATAGGGAGTAAGGTGACAGGAAGGGAGTAGAGGTGACAGAAGAGAGTAGAGGTGATAGGGAGTAAAGGTAATAGGGAGTAGAGACGATAGGAAGGGAGTAGAGGTGACAGGGAGTAGAGGTGATAGGGAGTAGAGGTGATAGGGAGTAGAGGTGATAGGGAGCAGAGGTGATAGGGAGTAGAGATGACAGAAAGGGAGTAGAGGTGATAGGAAGGGAGTAGATGTGATAGAAATGGAGGAAATACGATAGGGAGTAGAGGCGATAGGGAGTAAAGGCGATAGGGAGTAGAGGCGATAGGCAGTAGAGGTGACAGGAAGAGAGTAGAGGTGATAGGGAGTAGAGGTGACAGGAAGAGAGTAGAGGCGATAGGGAGTAGAGGTGACAGGAGGGAGTAGAGGTGACAGGAAGAGAGTAGAGGTGATAGGGAGTAAAGGTAATAGGGAGTAGAGACGATAGGAAGGGAGTAGAGGTGATAGGAAGGGAGTAGAGGGGTGAGGGAGAAGGAAACAGTGTCTAAGGGAGGAGGAAAAAGGGAGAGGAAGATATAAGGGAGATGGTGAGCAGGAAGAGAGAGTGGAAGGAACGGAAGAAGGAACTAAGGAACAATGGAGGGAATAACAGAAAAAAGAAGGAACAAATAAAACAATGAACGGGATAAGGAAAGGAAAAATGAAAGAAAAAGTACAAAGCATGGCGAAGGTATAAGAGACATCCTACCACCTATAACAAGAACTTGCACAGGCAAGCCTGTAGGCATATGGGTGACGTTCAAAAGTGGGCCATTGCTAAATGGGAGGTGGACACTAAAAGAAAGCTAGCATCAGGTAGGGTAGGCTCCAAAACCTGGTGGTCCCTGGTCAAGGACAGATGAACTCATTCCACCTCTAAATCGACAGGATGGGACCACCTCTACTAGTAGTCAAGAGAAGGCGGACCTCTTTGCCGAACACTTTGCTACCAAAATGCAAGTTCCTGATCCAGCAAGGGACCCTCCTTGGCTAGCTGCAAGAACTGTGTCAAAACTGTCAGTGATGGCAATAAGGCAGGAGGTGTATTTCCTTTTTAAATCACTTGACCAAGAAAAGGCTATGGGCCCAGACAAGTTGAGCCCAAGATTGCTGAGAAGATGTGCAGACCAACTAGTAGTACTTCCAACTTGCGTCTTTCAGCACTGCTTAGTACAGTGTAAATGACCTTCTCTGTGGAAAGAGGCAAATGTAGTCCCTGTTCACAAAAAGAAGAGCAGAGCAGAAATCAGCAACTACAGACCAATGTCACTCCTGTCAATCACTGGCAAGATCCTTGAGACAATAATCTCAACTACCACTCACTACTTTGTGACCGTCAATATGGATTCAGGAAAGGTTACTCTGCTGCTGATCTGTTGTTAAACCTCTCCACTAAGTGGCACCAGTCACTGGATGAATCCAAAGTCAGCTGTGTGGTAGCACTGGACATTGCTGGTGCTTTCGACCGGGTGTGGCACCAGGGCCTCTTAGCAAAACTGCAAGCACTGAGAATTGCAGGCTCTACACTATGTTTCCTCAGTGATTACCTTCATGGTAGATCTCTAAGTGTAGTTCTCAATGGAACGGAATCAGTAAGACATCCTATTGGGGCAAGTGGTCCACAAGGAAGCGTCGTGGAACCATTGTTATGGAATGTCTACTTCAATGGCCTTCTTCATCTCACCCCAGAATCCCATGCATATGCAGACGGCTGTACACTGACATTCACGTATCCAAAAGAAGAAATGTCAGCTGCTCTAAGCTACATCAATCACCAGCTAAGAGCTATATCAGCTTGGGGAAATAGATGGCAAGTAACATCTGCACCTGAGAAAAATACAAATGATGATGGTCTCTAGGCACCATGATGGTAATGCCGGTGCAGTAGTAAGGATGAATGGGAGGGTGTTGGTACCTAGAGAGGAAGTTGATATCCTTGGGGTGAAATTTGACTCCAAATTGATCATGAAGAACCACCTTGTAAATCTTGCAAACAAGGCAGCCAAGAAGCTTACAGCACTTCGCCGTATCTCGCATCTGCTTGACAGTAGGGGTTGCAAGATTCTGTATGAGGCACAAGTACGCTCACACCTTGAGTATGCTCCACTTTCTTGGTTTGCCTGCCCCCCCCCCTCTCATCTGCGACTGCTTGACAGAGAAGAGAACAGAGCAAGACGTCTCATCTCTCGCCTGGACCCATCCTGGATAGATCTGTCATTTCAGCAGAGCCTTCAAAACAGGAGGGATGTGGGTGGCCTTACTGTTATGTACAAGGCCAATATTGTCAAAGTACCACACTCGGATCCACTTCGAGGACAGCGTGAAAGAAGCTTTTATGCCACAAGACGGGCAGAAAGCAACAACTTCACTCTGGCTGTACCCTTCTTCAGAACTTCACTCCATCTGAGATCATATATACCCAGGATGACTCGAGTATGGAATACATTCGTACAGCATAATGATGTCAACGAGATAAAGTCAGTTGATCAAATGAAAATGCTGGTCCACAGATGGCTCCAACTTCATCCTGTTCCCTACTTGTATGTCTCATAACAATAAAAACGTTTTCAAATGAGCTGATGTAGGTAACAGCTCTTAGCTTGCCAATAAAGTTAGGAATCCTTAACCTGTAAATAGCTTGTCAATAAAGCTAGGGATCCTTAACCTTGTCAAACCTTGTGTAAAAAAAAAAAGGAAGGAAAAAGGGAAGGAAAAAGGGAAGGAAAAAAGGGAAGAAAAAACGGAAGGAAAAACGGAAGGAAAAAGAAGGAAAAAGATAAAGAAAAAAAAGGAAGGAAAAAGGGAAGGAAAAGGAGATGGAAAATTAAAAGAAAAAACGAATGGAAAAAAAGGGAAGGAAAAAGAGAAGGAAAAGAGAAAGGAAAAAGGAAAGAAAAAGTAAGGAAAAAAGGAAGAAAAAAGGGAAGGAAAAAGGGAGGAAAAAGAGAAAGAAGAGGCAGGAAAAGAGAAGGAAGGGGAGAGAAGAGACGGGCAGGAAGAGAGAAGGAAAGGGCAGGAAGAGAGAGGGAAGGGAAGGATGAGAGAAGGAAGGGCAGGAAGAGAGACGGGGGGGGGCAAGAAGAGAGAAGGAAGGACAGGAAAAGAGAAGGAAAGGGCAAGAAAAGAGAAGGAAGGGCAGGAAAAGAGAGGAAGAGGGCAAGAAGAGAGAAAGGGAAGGGAGAATGGAAAAGAGACAGGAGGACAAGGAAAAAGTAGAGGAAGAAGAGAACGTGGGAGCAAAGGAAGAAGAAAAGAGAAAGGGAGTAAAGGTAAGAAAGAAAAAAGGGTAGAGGGAAATAGCGAGAGCGAGAGAGAGCGAGAGAGAGAGAGAGAGGAGAGAGAGAGAGAGAGAGAGAGAGAGAGAGAGAGAGTGAGAGAGAGAGAGAGAGAGAGAGAGGAGTACAAACTAATTAAGAAAGTTTGAGAGAGAACTGCTGAACGAAAACATATTAAAAACTGTTAATTTCCAGAATGTACACACACACACACATACACACACACATACACACACACACACACACATACACACACACATACACACATACACACACACATACACACACACACACACACACATACGTACGCACACACACACACACGCACACACACACACACACACACACACACACACACACACACACACACACACATACACACACACACACACACACACACACGACAAATACAAAGTCATGAAGGTTGGGGAAGGCCAAAGAAGACAGAGCATAGGCTAGGTGGACAAACACTGCAAACCTCACTCAAGGAGAAAGATCTTGGGGTGACCATAACACCGAGCATGTCTCCGGAGGCACACATCAACCAGATAACTGCTGCAGCATATGGGCGCCTGGCAAACCTGAGAATAGCGTTCCGATACCTCACCAAGGAATTGTTCAAGACTATACACAGTGTACGTCAGGCCCATACTCGAGTATGCAGCACCAGTTTGAAACCCACACCTGGTCAAGCACGTCAAGTTAAAGAAAGTGTAAAGGTTTGCAACAAGACTAGCTCCAGAGCTAAGGGGTATGTCCTATAAAGAAAGGTTAAGGGAAATCGGCCTGACGACACTGGAAGACATGAGGGTTAGGGAATACATTATAATGACATAAAAAATACTGCCAGGAATTGACAAGGTGAACAGGGACAGGATGTTCCAGAGATGGGTCACAGAAGCAAGGGGTCACAATTGGAAGTTGAAGATTTGGATGAGTCAGAGGGATGTTAGGAAGTATTTCTTCAGTCACAGAGTTGTTAGGGAGTGAAGTAGTCTGGAAAGCGTAGTGGAGGCAGGAACCATACATAGTTTTAAGATGAGGTTTATAAAGCTCATGGAGCAGAGAGAGAGAGGACCTAGTAGCGATCAGTGAAGATGCGCAGCCAGGAGCTATGAATCGACTCCTGCAACCACAAATAGGTGAGTACACACAGACACACACACACACACACTCATATACAACACACATATATACAACCCACACACACAACAAGTGTACAAAACAATGGGGCCCCAGAGGGCAACAGAACAGAGGAAAATGGGCCTGGAAAGGAAGAAAGAATGGAAGAGCTAAGGAGAAGAATGGAACAAGAATGGGAGAGGAAGCTTATCACTAATATGGAGAGGATGGATGCAGAGAACAAGAAATATGAGCTGCGAGTTGAATCTGCAGAAGCAAAAATACAGAGCCTAGAAGATGAACTCAAAATGCTAAAACAAGACATAGAACCAAAGAACAGAGGGGGTATGGCATCAGGAGCAGGTACACCAATGTCCAATGAGGGGACTGAAGTCCCATGTTGAGGCCCCATCAGGCCACCAGGAAATGTCGAGGAATGAAAGTGGCATGCCGCTGGGCACAGGGACAGTAGTGAGGGGCGAGGGAATAGGTGGAGGTGATAGGCCCCATGCAGAGGTACAATCAGGCCACCAGGAGATCCAGGAAATGATAACGAAGCAGCAATGGTTATGTTTAAATGGGATGCAAAGGGAAAAGCAATGAGAAGAGGAGAGGAAGAGGTCAGTTTTCATTTATGGGCTTCAGGAGACTGAAGACAACCGGGAGAAAAAAAAAGTTTGAAAAATATAATCAAACAGGAAAGGAGGACATGACTGAGTTGATAAATTTTCAGAGAATAGGGGGACACTCGAGGGGAAGAAATTGGCCAGGCAAATTGATTTTCAAGACATAAAATGGTGCAGACCAGGATCCTGCAGCAGAAACCATGGCTAAAGGAAACAGAAAAATACCAGAGGATGTACCCAGACTGTGACAGAATGAAAATGACACAAACTGAGAGGATACAAAGACTGTGGCATGCAAAGAGTATGTAACCTTCATTTGCAGCATGTTCACATTTTCACATAGGCTACCTCCCCAACCAGCAAACCAGGCACTAAGGGTCTAACGATTCAGGTGTCAGCATAGTTGCTGATCTCCTTATGTGTGTTGTATAGCGTATCATAATACCATCCATGTGCTTTATATATAAGATCCCTAGGCCGAGTGCCTGTATGACATCACGGGATGCAGCATGAGTGAGTGACGAGCTGCCTCTTCCTCACTCGACGGATAGACATAGACAGGTGAACAGGGCAGGCCTGGGCTCCTACCTCTCATCCACAGTCTGACAATATATAGTGTTACCATCCAACAAGGTGTTTACCTTCAACCCTCGTATCTCCTTAAGAACCTCTACGACAAATTGGTGCCAGCGGAGGGCCTGTAATTCTGACAATTACAGCGATTTCGGGAGATAAATTTCTACTGAGCTGGTCACCATATTGTGACTAGGCCTGCCGAGCAGGGTAACACTCGACCTACCTCAAGCCAGCCAGCTACCTCAGTCAAGCATCTACCAGTCACTACATTATTCACTGGTCAGTCTCTTTGTATTAGTGTTTATCTGCTTATTTGCATCACTCCCGAGGGGTTGACCCGAGTTTGCAAAATAAGCCAGTAGACAGTCTGTGGTGAGGGAGTCAGTCAGCCTAGCCTACACCATTCCAGCCTTTGCCTGCCAAACCAGCTTTCCACCCCTGCTGTGCTCATCGTTAGAAGTTATCAAGCTATCCTGTGTGAAGGGTTAAGATAAGCCAGCCAGCAACTAACCCAGGTGATTAACCCAGTACTCAAGCAAACCATGTGGGTACAGTCTTCATCGCTTGTGCTTCAAGTTCCAAGCCATTCTGAGTGCTTTTTCATCCGTGGTGTTGTGGTATTTCGTGGGTTTGTTTTTTAAGCCAGCCGGCTTGGAATATTTTCGCGCCAGTGAGGGTGTCCCCAGTGAGGCTTACGCCGTTCATCCCATAGGCTCACTCACCACGTGGTCTCACCACCCCCGGCCTCAGCCCTGCTTCAGCCCACTCACCCAACCACTACCACTGTTTGTAGTCTTACTATGGGTACTAGCACCATATTTTAAGGACCACATAGGGGGTCAAGAGCTAGAGTGTGTCTTCATCAGTGGTGCCACCATTGAAAGCCTCCTGTGTGAGTCTATCGTCGATTTAAGCGCAAAATTCTACGATCACGTGTGGACAGCAGCCAGCTGCAAGTCGACATAAACATCCTCCAACCTTCCACCATCTACCTAATTCTTCACCAAGTCGCTACAGTGATAATATTTTTCATAGGGACATTTGCGAGTGTTGAGACATTTTTTTTTTTGTGTTTCCAGTGATTTCTTAGTGACATTCAGTAACTCTCGATTAGACTCAGTGTTTATATACTGATTGCCATATTTATTTTTATCTTCTTAATTCAGTGTTAATTTTCGTGCTATTATTTTATGTCTGTTGTGTTGTGCTTCTTTTTTTTATACACTTGAAGTATCTTAGTGTTTTTTTCCTTGTGTGCAACATATGAGCAGTATAGAACTTGTGTTTACCTTCAGAATCACCTTGTGTTCTCAGTATTCCAGTGAAAGTAATTCAGAAAATTTTTTACCTTTATATTCTGCATCACAACTCAGTGTTGTCTGTTATATTTTCCTCCCACATTTGTGTATTCTTGCCAGTTTATTTCATTTTTTCTCTGTGTGTTGAACATTTTTGTTTTCATATTCTTCATTCAGCCATTTGTCAATTTGTCTTATCCCCAAACAGACAATAGTGCCATTGTTTTGTGCAAGCAAGAAAATAATTTTTTCAAATTTTTCACACCTCAAGTTTAAATAGCAAGAAAATTCTAGTATTGTTTTTAAATTAAATGTTGTGTTCTGAAATCACTGTAAGTGTTCAACCCTTTTTGTCCTGTGTTTTTGCACCTATTATTTTTCATGTTTCATTGACAATTCACTCTTAGTGCAATTTTTAAGTTGTTCATTTAAAGTAAATTGTTCTTTGTTCAATAAGTGTTGCTTAAGCTGCAATTAAGAGTTAAAGGGGTTCACTCAGTTCATTCCTTGATATATTTTCTTTTCTTGTAACACATTTTCTTGTGTGTGAAATTTTTTTTTTATTGCACACTGACTCATTTTGCAATAATTCTTGTGCAAGCTTTGTGTTGTCATTAAAATTTTTCTTGCAGAAATTTTAAGTAGTGTGTGCAATAATCTTGATTAGCAATTGTTATTTGTAATATTGCTACAGTTTTTTTTCAGTGCAGTTCTTATGCTCTGTTCTGTGCTTAATAATTTTATTCTTTGTGTGCCTTTTTTATTTTCCTTTTAGTGAATTGTTTCCCAGTTTTTTTTATTTTGGGCACAAGTTTTTATTGAGTCCAATTTAAACATTTTTGATTGATTCATCATTTTATTGTTGAATTTCCCTATTGCATTGAGAGTAAAGACAACTCACTGTGCCATTCATTCAATTTTAAAGTAAAGTTGAGCAAATTAGTTTTGAGTAAAGTACAATTTTCTCTTGATTTTCAACGTGTTGTTTATCAGTTTGAGTATTTTCTTGTGTGATTTTCCCTTTGCTTACAGTGTGACCTGTCAATTTTTAATTATGCAGAATAGATAAGCATTTTCTTCCCGTTTAAGCTTACTGTGTCATTCTCTCTATTTTTTTTTTTTTTTTGCCTTATGCCCTTGAGTAAGTTCCCTGAGAACATGTCCCAGTCACTTTTGAACGTTCACTTAGTGTATCATGCCAGTCAAATTTAATATGAATCAGTCCCAATACAAAAATTCCCTTACTGACTGAAAGACAATATCTAGCCCTTGAGCAATGTGTTTGTTCTCACAGCTTGTATCTGAGATTTGTTAAAGTGCTGTGAAATGCGAAGTTCAGATTAAGTTCCTATAGATTCGTTCATTACTTATTAACGTAGTCGAGCGGTCAGGCACTAGTAACTCTGTCACTCCCATCTGTGTTCCACCTACACCTTCAGACATGCAAGATAGTGTATTGCCTCAAGTGTCCGAGGACACTCAGACTGCCTTGAGAGCTCAGCCTATCCCTGCAATGTCTGCTAGTCCAAGTAGTAGTTTCTCCACAGGGGATGCCTTGTCGGAAAACGATTACTTGAAACTAGTAATGCCATCTCTTGTTGATATCACATGCCGTATGCAGAAAGACATCTCAGTTGCAGCTAGTGCTCTCACTAGAGTGTCTGTTGTTGTTCCTTGTGTTCCAGATGGTGATCCCATCCTAGTTGACAGTAATTCATGCAACGTAAGAAGTTATTTCTCGAGTAACTTTCACATGTTGTTAATGTTTGCAAGTGAAGTTTCTTTATAGCTGATACCTTGTGTCACTGTGTGCGACTCAGATTGAATATCAGCATTGTTCACCGTGTTCATTTCTTTTTCCCCTGTGCTTGTAGTGATAGATAGTAGATTCGTTCTCCTTTGCTCATATTGCATGTTATAGCGTTAATTTTTTCAACCGGGGAGAGTCATCCACTCCACCGAGTTTGTTCATTCCTCCAGCAAGAAAGAACCGATCCCTTGTGTTCTGGTGATTCGATTCCTGCTCCAGGAAGATCTTATTCTGACTGTGAAGCCATCAGCACCCATCAGCGACTTTGTAGTGAGCCAAGAATTACTGTACCGAACAGCCGAATTGGGTACTCCAAGTAGAAGAGTATACCAGTTAGTAATTCCACAGTCACCAGTGAATGTAGCTCTACAGCTAGTTCACGATGGACCAGGTTTTGCACACCCTGGTATGGATCGTCTGTGAAACAAGCCAGAATGAAGTACTTTTGGCCACGTATGGCAAATGACATTTCAGAGTATGTTAAGAAATGTAGTGTTTGTATGCAACATAAAGGAAATGTCAATGGTCCTAATCCAATCCAAGTGTACCCAACCACTAGCGAACTTTGGGAAAGAGTTGTCCTTGATTTGTTAACCAATTTTAAATGTTCCCTCCTAGGCAACAAACGTTTGTGTGTTATGGTAGACCATTTCACCAGATATTTGAGTTAGTTCCCATTGCAGATAAAAAATGCTGAGACAGTAGCTAAAGCATTTAAAGAACGCATTATCTGCAGGCATACCACCCAATCCTTTAGTAACAAAATAATGGAGGTGAATTTCTGTAATGAGATTCTTGAAAATTTGTGTACTTTGTACAAGACTCTAAATCCACCATTGTTCCTCATCATCTGCCAGCAATGGGTTAGCTGAATGAACAATAAGAAGTACTTGATGTCTGAGAGCCATATCAACCCAATTGTGAAACTTGGGATAAGTATACCAGATGTTCAATGTGCCATAAATTCTGCTTACAAAAGTTCCATAGGGGTACTCCCCAATTATGCATTGTATGGTGGAGACAAGCATTTACCCTATGAGTTGTTATAACCACTCCGAAACCCAATTACAACCCTGATGATTTGTAGCAAATCGTACAAGCATGGTCAGAGTGTTTTTAGAAGAACCGTGAAACACTTCATAAACAACAGCAGAATTTTTCAAGTAATAAAAGCCACTAAACCAATTCAAATTAGAGTAGGTTCGAGGTAATGTGACAAATTTCAACAAAAAATCCGAAATGCTAGCTCGATCAAAGTTTGCTGGGCCCTTATCGAGTTGTAGAACATATCTCTGGCAATAAGTATAAGGTTAGAGAATTTTGTACTGGTAAGTACAAGAATCGCATTTTGATCATATGAAATTAGTATCGATGTTGATGACATTGCTACCCAGACTAATGTGACAGATGCTGAAAATCCTCTTGACTCTGTACCCTCTACCTCAAATACTCAGTCAGATATTCAACCTGAATGTCGTTATCTCCCTTTCGTACTCGACAAGTAATGAGAAACCCACAAGTATCTTTTGTAGATACTCGTTCAGAACTCCCTCAGTCAAGGCATGTGTTAGCCATTGCAGAGGAATTCGATCCTCCCAGAGATGATAACCATTCTGCATATGTAAACCTCATCCTCACAGAATTGGATTTAAATGTACATAGTCTGTATAACTAGATGTCCGAGATGAAGGAAACTGTCAACTGTTTGTTATTAACTGATCAGTTTTTCAGAAATTTTTTTTTCGTGTTCACGTTCCCTCCGTATTCTGAGAATTTGACAGTAATGATCTGAGTGCGCACCAGATGCCTTTGCTGTTAATTTCACCTTGTATATATATTTTTTATTATTTTTTTTATTATCACACTGGCCGATTCCCACCAAGGCAGGGTGGCCCGAAAAAGAAAAACTTTCACCATCATTCACTCCATCACTGTCTTGCCAGAAGGGTGCTTTACACTACAGTTTTTAAACTGCAACATTAACACCCCTCCTTCAGAGTGCAGGCACTGTACTTCCCATCTCCAGGACTCAAGTCCGGCCTGCCGGTTTCCCTGAACCCCTTCATAAATGTTACTTTGCTCACACTCCAACAGCATGTCAAGTATTAAAAACCATTTGTCTCCATTCACTCCTATCAAACACGCTCCACGCATGCCTGCTGGAAGTCCAAGCCCCTCGCACACAAAACCTCCTTTACCCCCTCCCTCCAACCTTTCCTAGGCCGACCCCTACCCCGCCTTCCTTCCACTACAGACTGATACACTCTTGAAGTTATTCTGTTTCGCTCCATTCTCTCCACATGTCCGAACCACCTCAACAACCCTTCCTCAGCCCTTTGGACAACAGTTTTGGTAATCCCGCACCTCCTCCTAACTTCCAAACTACGAATTCTCTGCATTATATTCACACCACACATTGCTCTCAGACATGACATCTCCAATGCCTCCAGCCTTCTCCTCGCTGCAACATTCATCACCCATGCTTCACACCCATATAAGAGCGTTGGTAAAACATACATTCCCCTCTTTGCCTCCAAGGACAAAGTTCTTTGTCTCCACAGACTCCTAAGTGCACCACTCACCCTTTTCCCCTCATCAATTCTATGATTCACCTCATCTTTCATAGACCCATCCGCTGACACGTCCACTCCCAAATATCCGAATACATTCACCTCCTCCATACTCTCCCTCCAATCTGATATCCAATCTTTTATCACCTAATCTTTTTGTTACCCTCATAACCTTACTCTTTCCTGTATTCACTTTCAATTTTCTTCTTTTGCACACCCTACCAAATTCATCCACCAATCTCTGCAACTTCTCTTCAGAATCTCCCAAGAGCACAGTGTCATCAGCAAAGAGCAACTGTGACAACTCCCACTTTATGTGGATTCTTTATCTTTTAACTCCATGCCTCTTGCCAAGACCCTCGCATTTACTTCTCTTACAACCCCATCTATAAATATATTAAACAACCACGGTGACATCACACATCCTTGTCTAAGGCCTACTTTTACTGGGAAATAATTTCCCTCTTTCCTACATACTCTAACTTGAGCCTCACTATCCTCGTAAGAACTCTTCACTGCTTTCAGTAACCTACCTCCTACACCATACACCTGCAACATCTGCCACATTGCCCCCCTATCCACCCTGTCATACGCCTTTTCCAAATCCATAAATGCCACAAAGATCTCTTTAGCCTTATCTAAATACTGTTTCACTTATATGTTTCACTGTAAACACCTGGTCCACACACCCCCTACCTTTCCTAAAGGCTCCTTGTTCATCTGCTATCCTATTCTCCGTCTTACTCTTAATTCTTTCAATAATAACTCTACCATACACTTTGCCAGGTATACTCAACAGACTTATCCCCCTATAATTTTTGCACTCTCTTTTATCCCCTTTGCCTTTATACAAAGGAACTATGCATGCTCTCTGCCAATCCCTAGGTACCTTACCCTCTTCCATACATTTATTAAATAATTGCACCAACCACTCCAAAACTATATCCCCACCTGCTTTTAACATTTCTATCTTTATCCCATCAATCCCGGCTGCCTTACCCCCTTTCATTTTACCTACTGCCTCACGAACTTCCCCCACACTTACAACTGGCTCTTCCTCACTCCTACAAGATGTTGTTCCTCCTTGTCCTATACACGAAATCACAGCTTCCCTATCTTCATCAACATTTAACAATTCCTCAAAATATTCCCTCCATCTTCCAATACCTCTAACTCTCCATTTAATAACTCTCCTCTCCTATTTTTAACTGGCAAATCCATTTGTTCTCTAGGCTTTCTTAACTTGTTAATCTCACTCCAAAACTTTTTCTTATTTTCAACAAAATTTGTTGATAACATCTCACCCACCCTCTCATTTGCTCTCTTTTTACATTGCTTCACCACTCTCTTAACCTCTCTCTTTTTCTCCATATACTCTTCCCTCCTTGCATCACTTCTACTTTGTAAAAACTTCTCATATGCTAACTTTTTCTCCCTTACTACTCTCTTCACATCATCATTCCACCAATCGCTCCTCTTCCCTCCCGCACCCACTTTCCTGTAACCACAAACTTCTGCTGAAGACTCTAACACTACATTTTTAAACCTACCCCATACCTCTTCAACCCCATTGCCTATGCTCTCATTAGCCCATCTATCCTCCAATAGCTGTTTATATCTTACCCTAACTGCCTCCTCTTTTAGTTTATAAACCTTCACCTCTCTCTTCCCTGATGCTTCTATTCTCCTTGTAACCCATCTACCTTTTACTCTCAGTGTAGCTACAACTAGAAAGTGATCTGATATATCTGTGGCCCCTCTATAAACATGTACATCCTGAAGTCTACTCAACAGTCTTTTATCTACCAATACATAATCCAACAAACTACTGTCATTTCGCCCTACATCATATCTTGTATACTTATTTATCCTCTTTTTCTTAAAATATGTATTACCTATAACTAAACCCCTTTCTATACAAAGTTCAATCAAAGGGCTCCCATTATCATTTACACCTGGCACCCCAAACTTACCTACCACACCCTCTCTAAAAGTTTCTCCTACTTAGCATTCAGGTCCCCTACCACAATTACTCTCTCACTTGGTTCAAAGGCTCCTATACATTCACTTAACATCTCCCAAAATCTCTCTCTCTCCTCTGCATTCCTCTCTTCTCCAGGTGCATACACTCTTATTATGACCCACTTCTCGCATCCAACCTTTACTTCAATTCACATAATTCTTGAATTTACACATTCATATTCTCTTTTCTCCTTCCATAACTGATCATTCAACATTACTGCTATCCCTTCCTTTGCTCTAACTCTCTCAGATACTCCAGATTTAATCCCATTTATTTCCCCCCACCGAAACTCCCCTACCCCCTTCAGCTTTGTTTCGCTTAGGGTCAGGACATCCAACTTTTCATTCATAACATCAGCAATCATCTGTTTCTTGTCATCCGCAATACATCCACGCACATTTAAGCATCCCAGTTTTATAAAGTTTTTCTTCTTCTCTTTTTTAGTAAATGTCTACAGGAGAAGGGGTTACTAGCCCATTGCTCCCGGCATTTTAGTTGCCTCATACGACACGCATGGCTTACGGAGGAAAGATTCTTTTCCACTTCCCCATGGACAATAGAAGAAATAAAGAGGAACAAGAGCGATTTAGAAAAAGGAGAAAAACCTAGATGTATGTATATATATATGCATGTGCGTGTCTGTGAAGTGACCAAAGTGTAAGTAGGAGTAGCAAGATATCCCTGTTATCTAGCGTGTTCATGAGACAGAAAAAGAAACCAGCAATCCTACCATCATGCAAAACAGTTACAGGTTTCTGTTTCACAGTCATCTGGCAGGACGGTAGTACTTCCCTGGGTGGTTGCTGTCTACCAACCTACCTATATATATATATATATATATATATATATAATATATTATATTATATATATATATAAAATATATATATATATAATATATATATATATATATTTGTTCTTCCTCAGAATCCGTAGAGTGCATGAATACAGATCGATCAATCAATTCCATCCATATTGTACAATGATTTGTTCTTACAAGTCGTAATGCATTACAATGAAACTAATTACGTTAAAAGTGATTATGTTAACACCCATTACATAAAACTCATGATGTTAACATCCATTATGATACCATCCATTAGTTCTAAGTTATATATGAATTTGTTATTGTATAGAATCAGCCCAGAACCACCTGCCTGTTCAGCCTATAGCATAGTAGTGTATGTCGAGACGACATACGTAACATGACCGAGCTGTCAGCATAGTTGCTGATCTCCTTATATGTGTTGTATAGCGTATCATAGTACCATCCATGTGCTTTATATAGAAGATCCCTAGGCCGAGTGACTGTATGACGTCACGGGATGCAGTGTGAGTGACGAGCTGCCTCTTCCTCACTCGACGGATAGACATAGACAGGCGAACAGGGCAGGCCTGGGCTCCCACCTCTCATTCACAGTCTGACAATATATAGCGTTACCATCCAACAAGGTGTTTACCTTCAACCCTCGTATCTCCTTAAGAACCCCTAAGACACAGGGGGCTCCATCATCAGATCAGTACCTAGGTTAAACCAATCATAATGTGGATCTGGCAATTGTGAAGGTGATGTAGTTACCACTCACGTTTTCACCCTGTCATTCATTCAGCTGCTAGTTGAAGCACGGTTGTCTCTTGTCTCTGGCTGCTGTTTTGCCTTGATTACCATGGCATGCCCTTATATTACCTATTTACAGTACATAGTGTATATAGTGTACATACTTCTGTTTATACCTGGGGAAGGAAAATACAATTCAAAGATTTTCAGTGGTGTTTATTTCGCTCCAAGCTTCCTTTTACACCCAGGATAACAGGCTGTGCTTACCTGGGTCATAATAAAGACGAAAGGGGCAAGAAAGAGAAACAAGACTAAAGTCAGGTGGGGACAACCAGAGTTGGGAGGAGCAGCAAGTGCAACCACCCACAGAACCCCACAACTAAACATATCCCAAAAAAAACACACTCCACACTCATAGATCCCACCCAACCCTACACAGCAGACTTCCATAGTACCCTGCCAGGTCTTCCACACCACCAATGCAGATGGAATAGCAAATAAGTGAGGAGCTCCACAAAAGAATCACAGATGCATGACCAGACATCATAGCACTCACAGAAACCAAACTCACAGGAATAACAGATGTCATCTTTACAACTGGATATAAGAGCCTGAGGAAAGATAGAGGGAATAGAGGGGTAGAGGAGTTGCACTGCTCATTAAAAACCAATGGAGGTTTGAGAAGTTGGAAGGAGGGGACAGAGGGGGAAGCAAGGGACTACATAGTAGGAACACTTCAGAATGGGGGTCCCAAGGTGGTGACTGCTTTCCTATATCCTTCTTGAATCTGAATTTTTCGAATTCAAAGCCACTGCTGTGAGTTCTGTCTATGTTAGATATTTTTTGCACGCTATTTACATCCCCTTTAATTCCTGTTTTCCATTTATACACCTCAATCATATTATCCCTAATTATACGCCTTTCTAGAGAGTGCAGGTTCAGGGCCCTCAATCCTCATAGGGAAGATTTCTGATACATGGGATCAACTTTGTCATCCTCTTTTGTACGATTTCTAGTGCATTTATATCCATTCTGTAATACGGTGACCAGAACTGTGCAGCATAATCTAAATGAGGGCTAACCAAAGATATATAGAGTTGAAGAACAACCTGAGGCCTTCTATTATTCATATTTCTTGCTATGAAGTCAAGGATTCTGTTAGCTTTATTGGGAACACTAATGCACTTTTGTCTTGGTTTTAGATTACTACTAACCAGAACTCGTAAATCCTTTCACAATCCGTAATATTAAGATCTACATTATTTAGTTTATATGAGGCATGGTTATTTTCCTGTCCAACATTTAGAACTTTGCACTTGTCTATATTAAACAGCATCTGCCACTTCTCCGACTACTGCATCAGTCTATTCAAATCATCCTGGAGTGCTCTAATGTCCTCCCAAGAATGAATTGGACGGCCTATTTTGGTGTCATCAGCATATGTCGCTATTTATTCCCTCATCTATGTCGTTTATGTAGATTGTGAACAACAAGGGGCCCAACAATGACCCCTGTGCAACACCACTTTGATGTGCCCCCATTCTGATTTCTACCCATTTATGCAAACCCTCTGCTGCCTATTCGTCAACCATGCTTCAACCCAGAAAAAAATTTATCCTCCTATTCCGTGTGCCTTAAGTTTCCTCAACAGTCTCTGATGTGGGACTCTATCGAAAGCCTTACTGAAGTCCATATACACAATATCATATTCAATACCATGATTACCTCCTCAAATACTTCAGTGAAGAAAGTTAGTAAATTCTTAAGACTGGAACGCCCCTTTGTAAAACCGTGCTGAGATTCATTAATCAATTTATGCCTTTCGAGATGGCTTCGGAAATTACTGATTCCATAAATTTTCCCACAATGGAGGTAAGGCTTATTGGTCTACAGTTCGAAGCTAAGGACCTGTCACCTGCCTTGTAAATTGGTATTACATTTGCCACTTTCCACTTGTCAGCCACTATGCAAGTTTGTAGTGATATGTTGAAAAGATCAGCCAAAGGTATGCTAAGTTCCTCTTTACATTCCTTTAACATCCTTGCAAACAGTTCATCAGGGCCTGGGAATTTGTTAGCTTTTAATTTCTCTATTTGTCTCAGGACCATGTCACTAGTTACTGCAATCGTGCATAGTTGATTATCGTCCTGTTCTACATAATCTATTATTTCTGGAATTTCGTTAGTATCTTCCTGAGTAAAAACTGAGAGGAAGTAAGAACTGAAAATTTCACACATATCCTTATCACTGTCAGTGATCTGACCTGAGATACTCTTAAGTGGGCCTATCTTGTCCCTACTATTACTTCAGTATACCTGAAAGAACCCCTTTCGGTTAATCTTCGAATCCCTTGCGACCTTAGCCTCATAATCCCTTTTCGCTTTTCTTATTCCTTTTTTTTATTTCTCTCTTTAATTGAATATATTGATTTCTTAACTGCCCATCCCTTCTTTTGATACGCCTATATATGCCTCTCTTTTGACCAATGACATGTTTTAATCTATTGTTCATCCATTTGGGATCATTTTTGTTAGATCTAATTTCCCTACTTGGAATAAAAGTTGTTTGGGCAGCTAGAACTATGCCCTGAAAAACGTCATATTGGCAACCAAGACCACCTACCTGACCCATAGTCAGGACATCCCAATTTAGCCCACCCAGGTAATTTCTTATACCCATGAAGTCGGCCAAGCAAAAGTCTCGGACAGAAATTTGATTGCAGTTATCTAGGTAATTCCATGATATATTGAAACTAAGTGATTTGTGATTACTTTCCCCAAGCTCATCATTAACCTCAAGTTTATTAACAAGTGATTCTTTGCTGGCAAGAACCAAGTCAAGTAGATTGTTTCCTCTAGTTGGTTCTGTCACAAACTGTTTTAAAAAGCAATCCTGAACAATATCAAGAAAGTCACTAGACTCAAGATTTCCTGTCACACTGTTCCAATCAATTTGTCTCAAGTTAAAATCTCCCATTAACACATTTTCATACCTAGATGCCTTATGAATTTCGTCCCATAGCAGCTTACTGCACTCTCTATCAAGGTTTGGGGGCTTATAAATCACACCCAAAATTAACTTTTCACGACCCTCGAGAAACTGTAGCCAAACAGATTCTGTGTCCGATGTTTCTAATCTTATATCTTGTTTAACACAACAATTTAAATTATCTCTGACATACATCGCCACTCTACCACCCTTCATGTTGACCCTATCAGTATGGAATAGTTTATAAGAACATAAAAACATAAGAATGGAGGAACACTGCAGAAGGCCTACTGGCCCATACAAGGCAGGTCCTTATCAAATTAACCTCTACCAAAAGCAACCCAAGAATTTACTCCCGTACCCAATGACACCAATCAAACCCAGCCCCTCCCACTCGTATATTTGTCCAATCTCTTTTTAAAGCTACCCAAGGTCCTAGCCTCGATCACCCCACTGGGAAGATTGTTCCATACATCCACAACTCTGTTAGAAAACCAGTACTTACCTATGTCCTTTCTAAATCTAAATTTTTCCAACTTAAATCCACTATTTCTGGTTCTTACCTGGTTCGACACCCTCAGTTCTTTATTAACATCTCCCTTGTTTATGCCCGTCATCCACTTATACATCTCAATGATATCTCCCCTCATTCTATGTCTCTCCAGAGAGTGGAGATTTAAGGCTTTAAGTCTATCTTCATATGGGAGATTCTTTACACAGTAAATCATTTTAGCCATTCTTCTCTGTATGTTCTCCAATGAGTCTATATCCATCCTGTAGTAAGGAGACCAAAATTGAGCGGCATAATCTAAATGAGGTCTCACTAGAGAGGTATAGAGCTGTAAAATAACTTTTGGACTTCTGTTACTTATACTTAGCTCAGTGGTGACGTGTACTTAGCTCTGTGAAGACCTGTTTGTGCGCTCTCTACGGATTGAAGCAAGATGCCCTCTATCGAGCAACTTTACCAACAGCTTAAGGAAGAATTGAGGATGGCGAAGATGGAGATTCGGCGACTGACCGAGGAAAACAAGAAGATTCGTAGTAGTCCTCCTGTTTTGAGTCCTCAGGTCAAGAAGGGAAACTGGTCAGTGGATGGACAGCAGGGAACGAAGTTGACGATCAAGAAGACGAATGGAAAGGGAGAAACAATGAAGAAAGAGACTGCCGTGGACACTGATGTGGAAACATCTAATACATTCTCAGTGCTACTGACGAATGTGAGTCGACTACTGGGAACGTCACGACGAACGACACCAAGGAAGGTAAGAATATTGTTGTTGTTGGGGATAGCCAAGTTATGTATATGGATAGGGCGTTCTGCTTGAAGGACAGGAGTAGGAGACAGAGGGTTTGCTTTCCTGGGGCTGTGATGGAGAATATTGTTAGCCGTCTGGATGACATTATGAGCGGTAATGGGAGCAATCCTACTGTCTCAGTGCTGGAGGCAACGATGTTGGCAGACGTAGGAATGAAGACCTGATTAGCAGGTATAGGTCAGCAATAGAAATAATTAGGAGGAAGGGTGGGAACCCTGTCATATGTGGTATTTTGCCAAGAAGAGGAGTTGGAAATGAATGGTTGTCCAGGGCAACTGGTGTCAATTGCTGGCTGGACAAATACTGTAAAGAAAATGCGGTAACATTGACAACTGGGACCTCTTCTATGGCAGAAATGACATGTATGAAAGGGATGGGGTTCACTTATCTAGGTCTGGGGTGGGAGCACTGGCAACTGCAGTGGAGGGAGCTGTTAGGACTTTAAACTAGGAATAGTTAGTGGTATGGGTTTTGGCAGGAAACAGTGAAGTCCCAGTGTAGTAATATTATGAGTTCTAGGGGAACTAGTAACAAGCAGAACGAGGTAGATATTGAAAAGCCAGTGACACTGGGTGATAAGGACAGTAATAGGTTTAGTAGAAAAACAGAAATAAGCAGGAAGGGTAAAGAGAAGGGAGAGTCTTTCAATGTTTATTATGCTAATAGCCGTAGTGCTAGGAATAAGATGGAAGAGTTGAGATTAGTTGCTAGTGCAGGTAACACTGATGTATTTGCCTTAACTGAGACGTGGTTTAATTCAAAAAGTCGGGACATGCCTGCGGAATGTCACATTCAGGGTTTTAAATTGTTCGGAGGAGATAGAAGTATCTGGAAGGGGGGTGGGGTGGCATTGTATGTCCGAGATCGCTTAAACTGTTGCATAAAAACGGGTATTAAGTCTGAAGTAACACATACAGAGTCTGTTTGGATAGAATTTTCAGAGGGGCATGAAAAACTGATTTTAGGAGTGAAATACCGTCCCCCAAACTTAGATAGGGACCAAGGGAGACTACTATGGGAGGAAATTGTTAAGGCCACAAGGCACGATAATGTAGTAATTCTAGGAGACTTTAACTTTAGTCATATTGATTGGAATTTCTTGACTGGGAATTTAGAATCATACGACTTCTTAGAAGTAGTTCAGGATGGTTTTTTGAAGCAGTTTGTGACAGAACCTACAAGGGGAAATAACCTGCTTGACTTAGTTCTGGCAAACAATGAATCCCTTGTTAATAATTTAGAAATTTCAGAAGAACTGGGTGCTAGCGACCACAAATCAATTACATTTAGCATTGAATGGAAGTACGATAGTAGCGATAACTCAGTAAGAGTCCCAGATTCTCGCTTAGCAGATTAGGATGGGCTTAGAGAACACTTATCATCTGTTGACTGGGGTAACGAAGAGAGCTATCAATATGACAGTTTTCTGAACACTATACATGCTGCTCAAAGAACGTTTATCCCGTATAAAGAAATTAGATCAAATAGAAATGACCCAAAATGGATGAATAATAGGCTCAAATATCTACTAGGGCATAAGAAAGGAATTTGTAGGCGTATCAAAAGAGGTGAGGGTCATCTTATGAATCAGTATATTGACATTAAGAGGGACATTAAAAAGGGGATAAGAAAAGCTAAAAGGGACTATGAAATTAAAGTTGCTAGGGATTCTAAAACTAACCCAAAAAGTTTTTTCCAGGTCTATAGAACAAAAGTTAGAGATAAGATAGGTCCCCTTAAAAATAACTATGGGCATCTTACTGACAAAGAGAATGAAATGTGCTCGATTTTAAATAATTATTTTCTCTCGGTTTTTACACAGGAAGACACTAACAATATTCCAGTAATTAATTTTTATAGTGGGCTAGAAGAAGAAAAATTATGTAACATCACAGTCACTAGTGAAATGATTGTGAAATAGATAGACTGAAGCAAAATAAGTCGCCGGATCCTGATGAGGTTTTTTTTCAAGGGTTCTTAAGGAATGCAAAATGGAACTTTGTGAACCATTAACTAATGTTTTTAATTTATCTCTTCAAACAGGTGTAGTGTCTGATATGTGGAAGATGGCTAACGTAATTCCTATTTTTAAAACAGGGTACAAGTCGTTACCGTCAAAGTACCGCCCAATAAGCCTGACCTCAATTGTAGGCAAATTACTAGAGTCAATTATAGCTGAGATTATAAGAAGTCATTTGGATATGCATAATCTGATTAATGATACTCAGCATGGATTCACGAGAGGCCGTTCTTGTCTAACTAATTTATTAACTTTCTTCAGTAAAGCTTTTGAGGCTGTTGACCACGATAAAGAATTTGATATTATTTACCTAGATTCTAGTAAGGCTTTTGATAGAGTTCCGCACCAAAGACTGTTGAAGAAAGTGGCAGCTCATGGCACTGGGGGAAAAGTGCTTTCGTGGATCGAGTCATGGCTCACTGACAGGAAGCAGAGAGTGTCCATAAACGGGGTTAAATCCGAGTGGGGATCTGTAACAAGTGGCGTTCCACAGGGATCAGTCTTGGGCCCGTTGTTGTTTATAATATATATCAATGATCTTGATGAGGGAATTATTAGTGATATGAGCAAATTCGCCGATGACACAAAGATAGGTAGGATAATTGATTCAAACGTAGATGTTAGGGAACTTCAGGAGGATTTAAACAAACTCTATTCTTGGTCAGAGAAGTGGCAGATGCAGTTCAATGTAGATAAATGCAAGGTTCTGAAGCTTGGGAGTGTCCATACCCTAGCACTTATAAGTTAAATGATGTAGAACTTAGCCATACAGATTGCGAAAAGGACTTGGGGGTTGTGGTGAGCAGCAACCTTAAACCAAGACAGCAATGCCAAAGCGTACGTAATTAGGTAAATAGATTACTGGGATTTATATCAAGAAGTGTAAGCAACAGACGTCCAGAGGTCATACTGCAGCTTTATACATCATTAGTAAGGCCTCACCTAGATTATGCAGCTCAGTTCTGGTCTCCACATTACAGAATGGACATAAATTCGTTAGAAAACATTCAGCGTAGGATGACTAAATTAATACATAGCATTAGAAATCTTCCTTATGAAGAAAGATTGAAGACTCTTAAATTACATTCACTTGTTAGATGAAGAATGAGGGGAGACCTGATCGAAGTGTATAAGTGGAAGATAAGTATTAATAAAGGGGATATTAATAAGGTCTTGAGGATATCTCTCCAAGACATAACCCACAGTAATGGATTTAAATTAGATAAGTTTAGATTTAGAAAGGACACATAGGAAAGTATTGGTTTGGAAACAGGGTAGTTGATGAGTGGAACAGTCTACCTAGTTGGGTTATTGAGGCTAGGACTTTGGGCAGTTTCAAATTTAGGTTGGATAAATACATGAGTGAGAGGGGTTGGATTTGAGTGGGACTTGCACATCAGAGCTTATTTCTTGGGTAGCATTGAAAATTGGGTTGGGCAAATGTTTTGTTAGTGGGATGAATTGTAAAGGACCTTCCTAGTATGGGCCAACAGGCCTGCTGCAGTGTTCCTCCTTTCTTATGTTCTTATGTAATCTGTTTTCTTTGTTGCACACACTAAGGCATTGCTGTCTTGGCTTTATTATTATTATTATCAAAGGGGAAGCGCTAAACCCGGAGGATTATACAGCGCCTGGGGGGGATATGTGGAAGGCATTCAGGCTTAATTCGGGGAACTGGAGCACAGATCCAATTCCCTAAATCAAGAGCCCCTCACCAACATCAAGGAACCTTCCTTGAGGGGTCTTGGCTTTAGATTTCTGCTTACCATGATTCCCAAGTCTTTTTCACGTTCTGTATGATCAAGCTCTACTTCACCTAGATTATAGCTTCGAGGGTTATTTTCATTACCAAGGACTAGTACCTTACACTTATCCACATTGAACTTCATCTGCCATTTTTCAAACCAAGACATTAATTTGTCCAAATTCTACTGAAGTTCATTGCTATCCTCCTCAGAATGAATCATACGGCCTATCTTTGTATCATCAGCAAATTTACTCATGTCACTCGTAATCCCTTCATCAAGGTCATTAATGTAAATTATGAACAAGAGAGGGCCTAAAACTGATCCTTGTGGAACGCCACTAGTGACTAATCCCCATTCAGATTTCACCCCATTAATGAAAACTCTCTGCTTTCTATTGGTAAGCCATGCCTCTATTCATGCTAGAACTTTACCTCCTATACCATGATTATTATTATTATAATCAAGGGGGAAGCGCTAAACCCGGAGGATTATACAGCGCCTGGGGGGGGATGTGGAAGGCATTCAGGCTTAATTCGGGGAACTGGAGCACAGATCCAATTCCCTATACCATGAGCTGCCACTTTTCTTAAGTCTCTCTTGTGAGGTACTCTATCGAAGGCTTTACTAAAATCCAAATAAACAATATCATATTCTTTATCACTGTCCACTGCCTCAAATGTTCTATTGAAGAAGGTCAGAAAATTTGTCAGGCAGGAACGACCTCCCGTGAACCCATGCTGAGATTCATTAATCAAATTATGCTCTTCAAGGTGACTTCTAATAATGTCAGCTATAATTGATTCTAATAACTTGCCCACTATAGATGTCAGGCTTATTGGACGGTAATTTGAAGGAGTGGACTTATCCCCTGATTTGAATATAGGAACCACATTAGCCACCATCCACAACTCTGGCACAATACTGGTAATATGAACACATATGCAGTATAATGTGATCCTTTATTGACAACGTTTCGCCCATACAGTGAGCTTTTTCAAGTCACAAACAGATCCCTGTATGTTGCATTCAGAGGGCATTTCTCTATCTTTCAAGTTGAGCCAGGTCTCTGTTACAGCAATAATATCTATATTACCTGCACTTGCAAGTAATCTTAGCTCATCTATCTTATTTTTTAGACTCCTACTATTTGTATAGTAAACCTTAAGGGAGCTAGTCACTCGCTGCACTCTACTATCCCTCTTTGTTGATCAAATGATTTGCCTTTACTAGCAACTTTATTTTGAAAATTGTCTTTTAAACATATCCCTGAGGTACCCTGGTTATATCTGCTGTTTTCAACCGTAGCACTGCAGCCTGTTTCCCACAGACACCCATACCTCTATAATCTATCAGTTTAAAGTCCTAGACAAGTCGTCAATGACCCCCTCAATCGAATTGGCTAATGCAACCACTCCAGCCCCAGAGAGTTGAACCCCATTCCTTGCATCCATATCATGCTTGCCATAGAATATGTCCCAGTTATCAATGAATGGAATTGCAAGTTCCTTGTAGTACCTGTCTAGCCAGCAATTTATACCAACTGCCCTAGACATCCATTCATTGCCCACTCCCCTTCTAGGCAAGATGCTACATATGACTGGGATCCATGCCTTAGACCTGACTACATCTATGGCTGACCTATACTTATCCAGCAGCTCCTGTCTCCTGCCATTCCCGACAGATAATGGACTTGTTCCCAATGACTGACATATTATCCAACCTGCTATGTCACCAACACCAGCTCCTGGGAGACACACCCTCTGTCTGACCTTTCTATCTCTGTTACAAAAAACACAATCCATATATCTTACCTGAAAATATCCCACAATCAGAATATTCTTACCTTGATAAAAAGGGGAGTCAGTGGTACCTTTAATCTCACTAACCACTGAAGTACACTCGTCCTGGAGAACAGAGAATTGATTTTCTACTTTCACATCTTCTCTATTAACTTTCCTCATCATGATTCTTCCTGAATTGTGAACCACTTGCCACTTAAAGCGGCTGCCACTCTCCAAATCACTGCTTGTAACATTTCCCTCCTCACCAGCTACCACCATCCCACACTCACTCCCAAACCCATCTAGACGAAGCTTCAGCCTCCTATTTTCCTCCTGAAGAAGTAGAATCTCCTTCTTCAACAATTTAACCTGAGATTTTAAAACACTACAACACGCCATGGTGCCAACACCCCACGCTAATCCCAGACAGCTTAGGACAGGTATGACCACACGTGACCACTCGTAGGTAGTATTGTCAGTCTGCCGAGTCTTGGGGTCTCGTAGGTAGTAATGTCAGTCTGCAGAGTCTCGGGGTCTCGTAGGTAGGAATGTCAGTCTGCCGAGTCTCGGGGTCTCGTAGGTAGGATTGTCAGTCTGCCGAGTCTCGGGGTCTCGTAGGTAAGATTGTCAGTCTGCCGAGCCTCGGGGTCTCATAGGTAATGTCAGTCTGCTGAGCCTCGGGGTCTCGAAGGTAATGTCAGTCTGCCGAGCCTCGGGGTCTCGTAGATAGTAATGTCAGTCTGCCGTGTCTCGGGGTCTCGTAGGCAGTAATGTCAGTCTGCCGAGTCTCGGGGTCTTGTAGGTATTAATGTCAGTCTGCCGAGTCTCGGGGTCTCGTAGGTAGAAATGTCAGTCTGCCGAGTCTCGGGGTCTCGTAGGTAGTAATGTCAGTCTGCAGATTTGGGACAAGTCACTCAAAATATTTCAAGGTGTATATATAAGGCATTAACATGAGAGGAAGCAGTAAGTGGGTGTGTGTAGCAGTGACCTTCGGCGAGTCTCAACAATCTTACTACTCTCACAGACCCGCCATATACCACTAATATTACTTGTTATCCTTGTATGTTAACCATTATTATTACTGTTATCATTATTATTATTGTTAATATTACTATTATTATTATTATTATTATTATTATTATTGTTAATATTACTATTATTATTATTATTATTATTAATATTACTATTATTATTATATTTTATGTTATTGTTACCAATATTATTGTTATTACTATTATTATTATTATTATTGTTAATATTACTATTATTATCATTATTATTGTTAATATTACTGTTATCATTATTATTATTGTTAATATTACTGTTATCATTATTATTATTGTTAATATTACTATTATTATTATTATTATATTTTATGTTATTGTTACCATTATTATTGTTAATATTACTATTATTATTATTGTTAATATTACTATTATCATTATTATTGTTAATATTACTATTATTATTATTGTTAATATTACTATTATTATTATTATTGTTAATATTACTATTATCATTATTATTGTTAATATTACTATTATTATTATTATTACTGTTAATATTACTATTATCATTATTATTGTTAATATTACTGTTATCATTATCATTATTGTTAATATTACTGTTATCATTATTATTATTGTTAATATTATCATTATTATTGTTAATATTATTATTATTATTATTATTATTATTATTATTATTATTATTATTACATTTTATGTTATTGTTACCATCATTCCTGTTATTATTATATTATTATAATTATTACTGTTTTTGTTATTGTTTTAGTTATTATTATGACTCTTATTATTATTAATATAAAGAAGTGTGTGGTATAATATCTTTGTTTACTTCTTCAATTAGAGGCAGGAAAATAATTTATAAGAAAACGAAG
>NC_069413.1:14421073-14446249 GCF_026875155.1 Cherax quadricarinatus | reverse complement strand
ATACAAAGAAAACACTTAGCTCAAAACCGACTCATTACAGTTAAAATAAACCCGTATAAAAAATCTCAAAACACAAAAGGAATGCGTCTATAAACTGGTTTAAAATATCTGATACCATACAGCCAAAACTTACGTCAAGAACATAGCCATGAAAAACCATCAGGTGCTGACGGTCTAAAGTACATCTTAACATAAAAAAAAACCTAGAAACATAACATGAACTAAAAAAACTTCATATGGCAAAGAACAATACCGTCGATAATGCAATACAAAGTACTTGAAATGAAATTAAAAAAGTAACGAAGAGGGGAACATACAACAAGCATGTGTTGAATACATATAAACCTACACATCACATACACCACAGTACTATCTTTGTATAACAAAACTGTGTACATAGATAACAACATAATAATACGACTTAAAAGACTACTATGTACATAGAATATGTACAGTCCATGACAAAAAAAAACTGCCACTCCACAGGTGCTAGCACCTTGGTCCATACATTTTTTCACTCACGCATCACTCATCCAACACAAGGCAAACATTTGTTGTAATCCATTACCAGGGAGGCGACCCTGTTTTCACCCTTGACTTCCCTGCCCCAGCAACACTTTCCAATCGTACCCTCCCCTCCCTCGTATATTACAAGTCTAATAAAACCTGTATCGTAAGTTGCCTATATCCTTCTGAAAAATCCCTCACCCACCTCCTCCCATAAATTTCTTTATTTCTACATACCGTTTTATAGAACGTTACTGCTAACACCCTCCTCTTCACTCACTGACCTGTTTCCCCTGCAATCCCCACACTATATTATATAATATCTGCCATAATGTACCCACAGCTCTGATTACACTTTCCTCCCAACCCCCACGTCGAGACTTAATGCTCTCAATACAGAAATTCCTTGACCTCCTATCCTATATATCACCCTATTTAAGCACCCCTTGACACTCCTCAGTCCGTCACAAAAATATACTACATGAAAAGCCGACTCCTCCCCACCACATATCCCGCACCCCCCCCCCCCCCCGTCAACGACCCGTCTATCCCGTAGAACCACACCCGATGGTAAAATGTCGTGCAGAAAACGATACATTACATCCCGAACACGAGGTTGCAGCCTCATCCTACTCAACCTATTCCATATACTTCCCCATGCATACATGGGGAAAATTCCCTCTACAGGCGCTACAACCCTCCCGGCTAACAATCTACACAACCTACCTATTTTGACCTTTGTCGGCTCTCGATCCCACGCCATAGCCCTCAAAACAGTTTCACACTCATGCAACTCAACTCCTGTATACATCCGTTGCAATCCGTTATGGATCCTGGCCAAACCCCCCCCCCCCCCACACTTTCCCTCATCACCTCCCTTTTAATGAAGACACATTTGATCCTCCGCTTTAAGTCCAGCAATCTCAGCCCCCCCTTACTTACAGGTAACATTACCACGTCCCTTTTAATCCAATCACAGCTCGAACCCTACAAGAATTTAAAAACCTTCCTAAGTATGTTGGTTATTGCTGGCCCAGTTAATGGGAACACGGCTGCCACGTGCCATACTTTGCTATACAGTAAGATATTAATAACAATGGCACACTGCACAAGGGTCAAATGATAAGGTCGCAATGCTCCCAAGCATCCCTGAATCCTTTCTACCATCCTTCTCGAGTTTTCCATGCGTGCCACAGTTAGATCGTCTGCATAAATAAGACCGCAAATTTTTAACGAATTCACTTGCTTCCTCACAACTGCACTACCCCAATCAACATTTCCTGCCCAAGCTCCTAACCCCATAACCATGGATTTATCTGAATTTACCCTCATACCAGTTGCCCCTGCGAACATTCGTACTACCCCATCTAATGTGTCCATTGACATCCCCTCCCTGATCAGAACAGTTGTATCATCCACATACCCAATTAAAACTGGCCAAACCCTCGCAACCTCACACCCTGGTCCCTCTATGTGACACATACACTGCTCCACCAATCTATAAAAGGGGTCCTGTATGCACGCAAACAATAATTGTG
The DNA here is from genome assembly GCF_026875155.1 of Cherax quadricarinatus. Taxonomy (NCBI): domain Eukaryota; kingdom Metazoa; phylum Arthropoda; class Malacostraca; order Decapoda; family Parastacidae; genus Cherax; species Cherax quadricarinatus. The sequence goes on along the minus strand of NC_069413.1, from coordinate 14,444,204 downwards.
ACATAGGACACCCCTGCCTAAGTCCCCTACCCATTACAATCTTCCCACCCAATCGACCATTAATCTGTACCCTCGCCATTGCACCTCCATACAACGCCTCAACCCAACCCACTATTTCTTCCCCAAACCCCTGACCCCTGAGGATGGCTTTCAATGCTTTCCGATCCACTCTATCGTATGCCCCTTGCCAATCGAGCGCCACCAAACCTCCCCCCTCCCCCCCTTTTGCCTCCACGAAATCCCTAAGTAACCCTTGCCCCTCCACCATAGACCTCCCTGGCAAACCAAACTGAGTTTTTGATACTACCCGCCCCACCACACACTTGACCCGATTTTCCAAAATCTTAGCAAACAATTTGTAATCTGCGCATAACAACGAGATCGCCCAGTAATCCCGAAGCGTATGCTGCCCCTTACCCTTTGGTACCAATACAACGACGGCTGTTGCCTGCTTCTCACCCAGCTCACCTCTCTCCTTCATACAATTTTATAACCTAACCAAAAAATGCCTCATTAATTCCCAATGCTGCTGATAAAACTCTGCCGGGAGTCCATCAATTCCCGGTGCTTTGCCCTTTCGCATTCCAATTAAAGCCCTCCATATTTCCCCCTCAGTTATTTCCCCACCCAGTGCTTCCCTATCACTGTTACGCAACTGACATACCACACTCCCACACACCTGTTCTAAAACCCCATCCTCTACCCCTTCTCGTTGCCAGTACTTCTCATACCACTTATCAGCAAATGCCCCCATTCCTTCTGTAGCTTGTATGAACTGCCCCTCCGTGTACCCTCTTATCGACTCATGAACCTCCAACCATGGTATAGTCATTGCCTGCTGTCTTTGTTTCTGCATACGCAATACGCACGATGAAGGTCTATCGCCCCATAACACCTCTTCCACCCCTGCCTGTACCAGCACCGCTTGGAACCTCTCATCCTGCACCTCACGCAACCTCCCTTTAATTGCCATAATATCATCCATTGGATAAGTGCCCGCAACTGCCCCCTCGCATAACAACCCCATAATCTATCCTCCAAATAGTTAGCAAGCCCATATTTTAAAGAATTGATACGTTTCCCTTCCCTTACGTAATATTGCTTAATCCGTTCTTTAGCCACACCATCCCACCACATCACCACATCCTTTACCCCATTTACCTCTGCACGTAACCCCTCCTACAGCGTTGCAAATCCCTCTATCCCCTCCACATCACCTAACACACTTGTATTTAACTTCCAATAACCCCTAGATATACCTGCTAGTGACTCCCACCCCACCTCTGCTACTACCGCCCGATGATACCGAATAAGCTACTTCTATTGTACGGAAAAATGTCAACCCAACCCTTGAGATATATACAGTCTATCCAACCTAGCCGCGTAACCCCGTCTTACAAAAGTGTACTCTACCTCCCACGCCCCTCCTCCAACCGCATCCCGCAACTGAATATCCCTCAAAAGATCTCGCAAGGCCGCCAACACGTGCCCCGCCCCTTTTGGTTCCACGTCAGCCCTTCTAATAACGCAGTTCCAGTCGCCACCAACGATGGCCACCGCAGGCAAACCATGTAAGAAGATAACTAGTTCTTCACATACAAAATCCCTTTTTACCCTCACATCATTTTCTGCCGGTGCATGCACACTTACAAAAGATACCCTCTGCCCCATCCACCACCCATCCATGTGCAATACTCTTCCCCCCCTCCCCCCTCACTTCTTAGCAACACAAACGGGCTCGCCTCCCTGATCAATATACCCACACCACCTTTCAGACGTACAGATGGCAGAATCATGACCCGAAACCCTTCCACCTCGAGCACTCTTCCCTCCTTGAAATTGTGTTCTTGCATGAACACTACATCCACCCTATATTTATACAGAAACATTCGAAACCATTCCCTCTTCACACTATTACACAGTCCATTTACGTTCACAGTCATGCACCTAAGGCCTCTTTATAGTTTCCAACCCTTCCTCCTCGCTTCATTCATCCCAGGGCCTCCTGCCCCAGAGCCAGTACAAGGCTTCACACCATCAACCCCCCCCCCCCTTTTTGCGATGCCTCTTATCGTGACTACTTCGACAGTGCTCTTCCTTCCTCCCAGACCTCTGCGCCGGCATCAGGACATCATCTGAGTCTGACGCCGCCGCTCTCTTCCTCGTGATGCCCTCCACATCCATGTTATCTAATGAGGTTCCCTCATGATGTACCTCAACCTCCACCACGCCTCGTTCCACAGCACACGGCGACAACTCACACTTACTAGTTGGCCCGTTAACCCTGCTATGGCTTTTATCATTACATTCCTCTACAGGCAATGCCGTGCCTCTCACCAGCTCAGGAACAACATCCTCTGCAGGCGGCATCAATGTCCTTAACACTTCCTGAAGCTCTTCCTCTAGAGCCTGCACCTCCTCCTGCACTTGCACTTCTGTACTTTTCCCTTGCTTAGTAACAGATCCTTTTACGTCACAGCTTACCTTACACACGCCAGTCTCCTCTTTGGAATCCTCCACCTCTTCACTCCACAAGCACCCAAGCCCTTGCTTTCGCGTGGGGCTCTCAACAACAGCTATCACGCTGGTAACTGGTGCTTCACCAGTTTGTGCAGGCGCCCTCCTCAGCTTCACACACGCTGCCGCCATATGGTCGTACGCCCCACATATTCTGCACGTACGTCTCTGTCCGGCATACGATACCATAACTTGCGTCCTGAAGTCCTCCAACACGACGTAAGACGGTATGGGATGTCTCAGAGTCATCTTCAGGGAAAAAGTTTCCCTCCAGACGGCCCATGTAAGCACCTGCCGTCCACTTGCCTTGTTGTGCCAGATGTACGGTCCCATATGCCTCAAAAACATTCCTGATGTCAGCCTCATCTGCCTCAAATGGGACATTATGAATCTTAACCCACGTAAAGTGGCGGGATACGTCGATCAAACGCACCTTCACAGCTGGAGTAGCGTCAAGACTCACGTCTTGGAATCTCGTCACCAAAGACTCGTATACGGACGTGGAATTCAGTTTGACGAAGATTCTGTAAGCCCCATTCAGGGCTACACCATACACCTCATTGTCTTGGATTCCATAGGTCTCCCTAATGATTGTTGGGAGTAATACCTGCGCTGAAGAGGGTGAAATCGCCCCACGAAGCACCTCAATACCAATGGTATTTACGCGTCTCCTCACACTCAGCGCCATGTTGATACAAGGTAGCTCGCCTGAAAACAGCAGAGGGGTGCAGAGCACAACCGCACTCGACCGTGGTCAGGCAGCGAATGATCATTATTACTAGGCGGTAGTCTGCCATATATTACATGGCCTGTACCAGTGTTGAGAGTGACGCCGCATAGTTTTGGATTTATGCCCTTTATCCTGAATTATTACATCCAACACCAGAAAGGCTACCTCAGCTAGGCCATCATTATTGCCATTAGCTGCAACCTCTACATCAGTCACTGTAGTGTCAGGCTTATTAACATTATCATTATTGTCATCATTATTATAAGAATTACATACAACCCTGCTCATAACTGTATGGTGCCTTCCCTTGTTGCATTGATAGCAACTGTTCAATTTGGTATGACAATCCTTTACATTATGATTGTCTAGACATCTGATAAATCTGTCAAGTTCTTTCATCCTCTCCACTTTAATATCCCATGAATTATAGGCATTACAACTTTTAGTGAAATGAGTACCCTTGCAGAAGAGACAGTCTCTCTTTTTCTTGCCTGACCTCTTATTAACTGGGTTACCCTTACTGAGGTACTTATTCCTCTTACCTTGATGTGAGGAACCACTATTACTGATTCCTGTCACTTGATATGTGCCTATTTAACTCTTAATTATGATTACTACCAATGGGATTATTTTTCCCTTTTGAGACTTGACAGATACTTCAGAGTCATTATGTGTTATACCCTTAGAACTGTTTGGCTTACTGATCTGCAATTGAACAATTAATTCTTGCCAACCTAGTCTGATTTCCACCAGACCGTACTCTGGAGGTTTTAACAAACACACCCTTTGCATTAATAGGTTGATCAACTGCCTGGATTACACCCTTTAATTTATCCAAAGCCTTACTTTTACAAGACAGTTTTTCTTCCAATTCGTAATGTTGATTAAATTAAAGCATTCATTTCCATTCCATCTGCACAATTCTCCTGCAGATCTCTTTCACAGTCTTTAAACCACAATTTATACCACTCAAATCTACTCTCTAAAGCATCTAAATGTAACTTTAATTCATTAGGGTTCACGGTTCTTTGATTCATTAAATCCAAGCACTTGTATGCCTTCGTCACATGGCTTTTAATAGCCTGTAATGATGCTTTCATTACTCTAAAATCCACGGACTTATATTAATCACTGATTACAGAACTTAAGTAGGCGCCTTTTAAGAGTAAATTCTTGCACTTTACTCTTGTATAAAATCTTAGCCACACATGTGCTAGCAATTAATTGGGCTAATTATCATCCACCACACGATCGATTAAATTTGTGTACTCTATACCCACTTCTTTCAATCAGTCACTTAAACCCTTTGAGGGTTTTCGTCGAACTAGTACGTCTTACGCGTAGGGGTTTTTGACGTAGTAGTACTCATAAATTCTAGCGACCTCAATCTAGTGGGAGAAAGCTGGTAGGGCCTTCATATGAAAGAATGGGTCTATGTGGTCAGTGTGCACAGTCTAAAAAAAAATCTTGCAGCACACGGTGCATAATGAGAAAAAAAAAAACTTTTTCCATTTTTTTTAATAAATCAGCGACTTTGCAGTGTATTTTCGTATAGTATTTATTGTTGTATTCTAGTTTTCTTGGTCTCATTTTATAGAATGGAAGACATATTACTGAAATTGAGATGATTTTGACTGGTTTTACAATGAAAGGTGCCTTGAAATTGAGCTCAAAGTAGCAGAAATGTTCGATTTTTACCAAACTTCAAAAGTAAACAAATCGTGCCAAGCGTGCAATACACGTCAACTGGTGAGTCTAATATTCTTTCACAAGTGCACCAATAATATTTATACCATTTTTTACACTAATGCAGTAGTCTGCATAACAGTAAATCTTATATTTTTTGTGAGAATAAAAATTCAAAGTGGAAAGCAAAAGAATATAAGAGGGGCCTTGAGACGTGACTAATGACTAGAGGAAATGTCATTTTAGTGCCAGGAATGTCTTTCTTGTTTATTCTGGACCCTATTCGGAAATTGGCATCTTTTGAAATTTGTGTGAAATTGGCAAAATTGCTAAATTCTGACCACTGTACTGGATAGTTGAATTTATAAATGGGTGGTTTCTTGCACCCATTCGATAGAAAAAATGGAGTTCTAGCGAAATATTCATGTTTTTTGTCGACTAGTACAGTGAAATTGGCCGAAAATGGGGCTCAAAGTGGGCAAAATCGCCGATCCGTAAACATCGCCGAGACCGCTAACTTTGGGAGAGCATAATTCCGTAAGTTTTCTATCAAATTTCAAACTTTTGGTGTCGTTATGATCGGGAAAAGATTCTCTATCTTTTCATAAGAGAAAATAAATTTTTTTTTTTTTTTAAATTTGGCCGACCCTGAGAACGAGTTTCGGAGAGGGCCTGTCGACCCTCAAAGGGTTAATTATTAAGTACATTTGCTGCCTGACCACAGTTGAGTGCGGTTGTGCTCTTCACCCCTCTGCTGTTTGTAGGCTAGCTCCCTTGTCACTTACCTGGCTGTGGTGGTGTGAAGTGGTGCTGTCACGCCTCTGCTAACAATATAGGTGCACTGTGATTGTCAAGATGGCGGTTAGTCTGAGACGCCGGATAAATACTGTAGGCATTGAGCTACTTAAAGGAACGATAACGCCTAGTTCTGCACAAGTCTTATTGCCAAAGATCATCCGGGAGACATATGGCATGTGTGTAGCATTAAATGGAGGCCAAAGAATTTTCGTCAAACTGCTATCAGCAACGGTTTATGAATCGTTAGTCACCAGGTTTCAGGATTTAAGTCTAAGTGTCACACCAGCTGTCAGTGTAAGAATGATAGATGTTTCACGGCATATGTGGATTAAGTTACACAACGTTCCCTTTGAGGCGGACGAGGCGGATATCAGGAAAGCTTTTGAGACATGGGACAGTGCATTATGCTCAACATGGTACGTGGGCGGCAGGTGCCTATGCTGGTCTGCAGAGGGTTCTTTCAACCTCAAAATGAGGTACCCAATACCGTCCTATGTGTATCTACAAGAATTCAGGACGCAGGTAATGGTTATGTACCCAGGGCAACGTCGTACGTGCCGCCTATGTGGTGAGTATGATCACATAGCGGCGACCTGTGACAAGCGAAGACATGTGCCTGGACCTGTGGTGAACGTCGCAGCCCCTGCTTCAAAGGTGGCAGGTGAGGAACAAATATCGGACGGACGGCATGGTGTCTTGTGGAGCGAGATAGTGGATCGGGCACACAGGACTGGAGGTGAGTTGGAGTCCCGCCCCGAAGTTGCCTGATCAGGTGTCATCTTCTGTGGATAAGGAGGAGCAGCAATTACAGGAGAAGGTTCTTGAGATTGAGGAGGAATTGGTCGAGGTGTTGAAGACTTTGTCACCCCCTGAGAGGGACGTTACATTTGAGCGTGGTGTCATCGGAGAGTCGTCGCTGCCAGAAAGTCGAAGACGTGATATGTTGGGACGTGATGGTGGTTTGGAGTCGTCCGTTGAATCATTAAACCATTCTCAGGTGGAGGTGAAGGTTCATCGAGAGGCAACATCTGACCAAGACATGTGTAACATGACTGTCACGAGAAAGAGGGCGGCTACATCATATTCTGATGACGTCTTAATGCATGCACAAAGGCCTGGGAAACAGACTGAGGTGAAGTGTGAAGGTAGTGGTGTAAGTGGTGGTAGCCATGATAGGAGGCACCGGAAGAAGGGGGGGGGAAAGAGAGCACTCTGAAGGTGTCAAACTTAAATTCAAGCTCTGGAGTTGTAAAGAGTGATGACAGGAGGCAGGGGTGGAAACTTTAATAGGCCTTAGGTGTATGTCTGTAAATGTTAATGGGTTATGTAGCGGTATGAGCAGAGATTGGTTTCGTAAATTCCTGAATAAATCTAGAGTGGATGTTGTGTTCCTGCAGGAGCACAATTTTAAAGAGGGTAGGGTGTTGGAGGTGGCAGGATTTCGAGTGGTTACCCTGCCATTTCCCCGTCTAAAAGGTGGTGTGGGAATTTTAATAAGGGAGACGAGCCCGTTTGTTTTGCAGAGAAGCGAGGGGGGAAGGGGGGGAGATTGTTGCGTGTGGATGGGTGGTGGATGGGTAAGCGTGTGTCTTTTGTGAGTGTGTATGCGCCGGCAGAAAATAACGTACAGGTAAAGAATGATTTTGTGTGTGAGGATCTTGTGTTTTTCTTAAGTGCACTGCCAGAGGTGGCAATAGTTGGTGGGGACTGGAATAGTGTAATCAGGATGGCTGATGTGGACTCAAAAGGGGCTGGATATATGTCTGTGGCTTTTAGGGATTTATTAAGGGATGTTAGATTACGTGATGCCTTTGGTGGAGCGGTGTGGGAGACTGAATATACGTTTGTTAGGAGTGGATATGCTGTGAGACTAGATAGAGTGTACCTTTATCAGGGAGTGGATGTGACATCTTTCAGTACTGTTGAGGCTACAATGTCAAATCATAGAGCAGTGGTGGTGGAGGGTGGGTGGGGGGCGCTCGTGGACGTATATAGAAGTTATTGGAAATTAAATATAAGTGTGTTGGGTGATGAGAAGGGGTTGGAGGGGTTTTCAGTCCTATGGAGGGAGTTTAGTTTTGAAAAACAAGGAGTGGATGATTGTGACATGGTGGGATTGTATTGCAAAGGAAAGGATTAAAAAAGTTTTATGTGAGAGAAGGGAAAAAACATATTAATAATTTAAAATATGGATTGGCTAACTATTTAGAGGATAGGTTAAAGGGTTGCTATGGGCAGGGGGGGTGGTTGGGAATAATTTTCCTATGGATGAAATAGCTGAAAAAAGGGAGGTTGAGGGTGTTGCAAAATGAAAGGTTTCAAGCTGTAAGAGTGAGGCAGGGGTGAAGAAGTGCTTTGGGGCGACAAGCCGTCAGCGGTGTTTTGCGGCATCTAAAGCAAAGGCAAGCGGTGACGGATATCCTTGTTTAGAGGGTAACGGAGATGGTTGGGATTATGGGAGCATAGCAGGAGATACGAACCACAAAGGGGATGTGTGCGTATGCGGAGGCTTGGTACGAGAAGTACTGGAAAAGTGGGGGGGGGGGGGGGGTGACGTGGTGTTAGGCACTATAGCTTCGGAAAATTAAAATATTTTCCACAATTAGTTTTTCCCTTTTATGTTATCTTCACAATACCTTTTTCCCCCCCCTCCCTTCTTCGGATGTCTCTTATCATGACCCCCCCATCGCCCTGTTCCCTCTCCTACCACCCAGTCTGCTTCCCAGGCCTCTGCCCTGGCATCAGGACATCATCTGGTCTGACGTAGCTGCCCTTTTCCTTGTTACAATCATGTCCCCCATAACATGGTCTGGGGAACCCTCACAGTAAACCCTCAACATCCACCTTCCCAATGATTTATTAATTCCACTGACTTCTCAGTCACATCATTAGTCTCAAAATTCTCATATCGGTGACAGGCTGGAAGCGATAACTCTCCAACTATTTTTTGTCAGATGTAACTCCCTCCTCAGGTGGTGACAAGGTATACAAAACTTCCTCCAATTCCCTTCCTCTATTTCCAACACTTCCGCCGTGATACCATCCCTGCAGAAGTCACTGGAGGAGATTTGGGGCAGGGAAACTGAGGGTGGGCTCACCCCAGTCCTGAAAGCTTGCTCCACCATCTCCACTCCACAAACGACCACGCCCTCCCTCAGGTGATTGATCCTCACCTCCACCCGTAAAGCCCGGGGCTGCGCCTTCTCCCCAGGTTCAGGCACGCGTCTTTTCTTCTCACATGCTGAAGCTATGGGGTCATACTCACCACATAGGCGACACGTACGTCTTTGTCCGGGATAAAAAACCAGGGACCTGTCTCCTGAAGTCTGAAGATAAACGAAAGCCGGTATGGGGGGATGTCTTATTGTTTTTTTTTTAGGTTAAAAGTACCTTCTGGCAAACCTGCGTAGGCCCCTGCTACCCAATATCATCTGGACAAAATGATACTGTCCCATATTTCTCGAAGACTTTTCTGATATCAGCTTCATCCTCCTTAAAGGGAACGTTATGTAACTTTATCCAGGTATAATGCCTGGATACATCACTCATTCTCACAAGTACAGCAGGTGTAACATCAAGACTCACGTCCTGGAAACGATTAACCAACGATTCATTTTACCATTGCAGTGAGCAGTTTCACATAGATTCTATGCGCTCCATTTAAAGCCACTCCATATAAATCACCATCATGAATTCCATACCATCATTAGCTGCCTGATTGCGGTGGAGTGCGGTTGTGCACGGCACCCCTCTGCTGTTTGTCAGGAGAGCTCTCATAGCAAACAATATGGCGCTGAGAAATCCGACGTAGGGTGAACACTGTCGGCGTTGAGCTGCTTTCGTGGGGTTTTTCCCCCTCTACGGCGCAGGTGTTTACTTCCGGCAATCATCAGGGAAACATCGGAGTGCAGGATGATGAGGTTTATGGTGTGGCCCTGAATGGGGCCTATCGTCTATTCGTCAAGTTAAATTCGACGGCTGTGTACGAGTCGTTAGTGAAAAAAATTTGGCATGTGAGTATTGATGCAACCCAGCTGTCAAAGTGCGACTCATAGACGTCTCTCGCCACTATACATGGGTGAAGTTGCGAAATGTCCCCTTCGAGGCTGACGAGGAGGACTTACGGAAGGTGTTTGCAGCTTATGGTACCGTGCATCTGGCAACCCAAGGCAAGTGGGCGGCAGGTGCGTACATGGGACGTCCGGAGGGTACATTCTCCCTCAAAATGACACTGAGGCACCCGATCCCGTCATACGTCGTGATGCCGGAGTTTAGGACCCAAATTCTAGTGGCGTATGCTGGGCAGCGACGGACATGCAGGTTGTGTGGGGAGTATGATCATATGGCGGCGACGTGTGGGAGATACACAAATAACCCGCACATAAAAGACAGAAGCTTACGACGACGTTTCGGTCCGACTTGGACCATTGACAAAGTCACACTAACAGAGGTGGAGCAGGACGGCTATATATAGGCAGGAAGAGGTGGAGGTAGTAGTAGTGGTAGTAGTAGTAGTAGTACAAGAATTGTATATAATACCGACCGGACCGAAACGTCGTCGTAAGCTTCTGTCTTTTATGTGCGGGTTATTTGTGTATCGTTCCAGTCACGGTATTGTGCCTTTTTGTTATTTACGTGTGGGAGGCAGTGGAGGGCGCCGGCGCAAACAGGTGGAGCACCAGTTACAGGTGTGGATGTCGTTGAGGAGAATTCCAAAGGAAACCGAGGAGATGGCCGTCTGTGGAGTGAAATTGTAGAAGAGTCTCTTGTGGTGCATGATGGGCGAGGCACGAGTTGTGTGGAGCCAAAAATGGCCACTTTGCCGGTGACGGGGGAGGAAGTGCTAATTCAGCAGGAGGTGCAAGAGCTGGAGGAGGAGCTCGACGAGGTATTGAAAACTTTACCTTCTTCGGGCGAGGATAATGGCTTGGTCCATGAAATGGTGCCTGAGTTGAAAGGAGAGTGTGGCAGGACAGGCACGAGAAGGAAGGAGGACAACTGCAGGCACAGAGAGGAGTCACCGAGCTCTGTGCAACAGGTCACAGTAGAGGTTGATGTTCACTTTTGAGGAATCTTCGGAAGACAGTATGGCGGTAGAGGGTGTCACGAGGAAGAGGGTGGCTGCGTCAGACTCAGATGATGTCCTGACGCCCGCGCAGAGGTCTGGGAGGAAGGATGTGTATTCTCGTGACAGCCAGGATAAGAGGCATCGAAAGGGGGGGGGGGGGTGGGGACAAACCCTTGTTGACCCTGGGGCAAGAGGCCCTGGGAAGGTTGGAGGAGAAAGGGTTGGAAGCTTTTAGAAAGGCTTTAAATGCATGACTGTGAATGTGAATGGACTGTGTACTGGTGTGAAGAGGGAATGCTTTCGTATGCTCTTACGTCGATACAGAGTGGGGGTAGTTTTTTACGGAGATAATTTCACGGAGGGTAGAGTGCTCGAGGTGGGGAAAGGGGATAAGGTGTGACTCTGCCATCGGCCACGTTTTTAAAGGTGGTGTGGGTTTATTGATAAAGGAGGCGAGCCCGTTGTGGGTTTCAAAGATGTGAAGGGGTGGGGGGGGGGGAGGGTGTTGAGTGTGGATGGGTGGTGGATGGGGCAGGGGTAACCTTTGTAAGTGTGTATGCACCAGCTGAAAATGATATGAAAGTAAAGAGGGATTTTGTGTGTGATGATCTAGTTTTTGCTTTCCGTGGTTTACCTGAAGTGGCCATCGTAGGTGGGGGCTGGAATTGTGTGATCAGGAGAGCGGATGTGGAACCCCGAGGGGCGGGACATATGTTCACAGCATTACGCAATCTTTTGGTGGACGTTCAGTTGAGGGATGTTTTGGGGGTGGGGGAGCGTGGGAGGTGAGCATACTTTTGTGAGGGGAGGTTACGCAGCTAGGTTAGACAGGTTGTATATATTCTAGGTATTGTCAAAGTCTGTCCGTACTATTGAACTAGCTTTTTCAGATCATAGGGCGGTTTTTCGCAGAAGTAGATGGGATTCTCTAGCTAGTATCTCTAGGGGATATTGAAAATTAAATACGAGTCTGTTGGAAGATGAGGAGGGGTTGGGGGGTTTTACGGAGCTGTGGAGAGGGTTAACTGAGGAGGTACAAGGTGTGGGGGACGTGGTGACGTGGTGGGGTGGTGTGGTAAGGACCGGATTCGGCATTATTATGTGAGGGAGGGGGGAAAAGGGATTAATTCTTTAAAATTTTGGGGTTTATTAATTATTTGGAGGACAGGTTACGGGGTTGTTATGTAAAAGGGACAGTAGAGGGTGTCTATCCCATGGACAACATTTTTGATACTTAAAGAGCGGTTGCGAGAAATTCAGGACGAGCGGTTCCAAGCGGTTTAGAGTAATGGCGGGGGTGGAGGAGGTGTTATGGGGAGATAGGCGTCCTCGTGTGTGTTGCACAGACAAAAACAACGTCAGCAGGAACAGCTATTCCATGTTTGGAGGTTCTTGATCGGTGGGGGGTTTTAGGGCGGGTCAGGTTATCCACACTACGGATGGGATGGGGTTGTTTGCGGGAAAAATGGTACGAAAGTATTGGCTGAGGAAGGGTAGGATTAGGGATTTTGAGAGGGTGTGTGGAAGTGTTTCCATGTAGGTTAGGACACAGTGATAGGGAAGCTTTGGGGGGGGACATAACTGAGGGGGAAATATGGAGAGCTTTGAGTGCCATGCACCGGGAATCGATGGACTGCCGGCGGAGTTTTATCAACAGCATAGGGAGTTAATAAAAGGTTTTTTGGTGAGGTTTTCTAAACTTGATGAAGGGAAAGGGAAGGTTGGGGGAAAGACAGGCAACAGCTGTAGTTGTTTTGGTACCCAAGGGTAAGGAACAGCGTTCGCTCAGGGACTATCGAACAATATCGTTGTTATGCGTGGATTATAAGTTATTTGCGAAAAATTTTAGGAAATAGGATCAAGTGTGTTTTAGGGAGGGTTGTATTTGGAAACCAGTTTGGGTTGCCAGGTAGGTCTATGGGGGTGGGACATGGTCTTTTAAGGGATTTCGTGCAAGGAAAAGGGGGGAAGGGGGGGGTTTGGTTGCACTAGACTGGTAAGGAGCTTATGATAGGGGGGGAGCGAGAGGCGTTTTAGAGCTATCCTTAGGAAACAGGGCTATGGGGAAGAAATAGTGGGATGGGTAGAGGCGTTATATAGAGGGGCAATGGTGAGAGTACAGATTAATGGAACATTAGGGGGGGATTGTAATGGGCAGAGGTCTTAGACAGGGGTGTCCTTTTGTCACAGCTTTTATTTGCATGCATACAGGACCCCTTTTATAAATGGTGGAGTGCCATATGGGCGTTAGTGAGGGGTTGGGAGGGTACTGGGGGCGTTTTGGCCTGTTCTCAAGGGTATGTAGATGATACCACTGTAATGGTTTGAGAGGGGATGTCCATAAACGCCTTAGATGGAGTGGTCGACACGTTTGCATGTGCAACTGGTATGAGGTAAATTCGGAGAAATCCATGGTTATGGGGGTTTGGAATTGGGGGGAGAGGGTCGGGGTGGGGTAGTGCGTCGTAAAGAAGCGGGTGATGTCATTAAAAATTTGTGGTCTAATCTATGCAGATGTCTTGAGGTTGCACGTGTTAATAATTCGGTCAGGTTGGTAGAAAGGATACTGGGTCGATTGGAGCACTGCGGCCTTATCAAATTTGACCCTTGTGCAGCGTGCCTTGTAATTAACATTTTATTGTATAGCAAGGTTTGGCATGTGGCTGCCGTGTTCCCTTTAACGGGGGCGGCAATTGCAAAATATACTTAGAGGGGTTTTAAATTTTTGTGGGGTTCAGGTTGTTGATTGGTTAGAAGGGGTGTAGTAATGTTACCTGTGCGTCAGGGGGGTTGGGTTTAATGGGAAATTAAAGAGGAGGGTCAAATGTTTTCTTTATTAAAAGGGAGGTGATGAGGGGGGGTTGTGGTGGGGGGGGGTTGGTTAAGGAACACAATAAATTGAAAGGCATGTTTTCTGGGACGGAGTTGAGGGAGTGTTAAACTATTTTGAGGGCAGTGGTGATGGTTAGGGATCTGGGTAAGGTAAAAATAAGTAGGGGTGTGTAGGATGTCAGCGGAAAGGGTTGTGGCTCCCGGGGGAGGGGAATTTTCCCCATGTATGACTGGGGGTGTATATGGAGAAGGTTTGGTAGGTTAAGGTTACAACCCCGTGGACGTGAGGTGATGTATCGGTTTTTTTCATGGGATTTTACCATCGGGGGTGGTCTTACGAGCTAGACGGGTGGTTGAGGGGGGGGGTTGTGAATATGTGGCGGGGAGGATTCTGCATTCCCTGTAGTGTATTTTTGTGAGGGGGTTTTGGGGAGCGTCAGGGGTTGGTTGAGCAGGGTGTTGCATAAGTAAGTGGTCAATACTCCTCTGTTCTGCGGGCATTGAGTCTTGATGTGGGGGGTTTATGGATGAAAGTATTTTTTTTTTTTTTTTTTATATTTTTTTTAGAACAATACAATACAAGAGATAGATAAAGAAAAAAACAGGTCTTACACAGATAAATCATTAACAACCACACAAACAGGGAACTTGAGATAAACAAAAAACCCCCCACACCCATACATGAAAAACCCCTACACTATGAAAACCCAAATAAACGACTAATTCCAATTGCATTGGTTTTGATTAACAAAACACACCATAATTTTGCATTTATTGTCACTTTGTAAATTATAAATTTGGAACCGTATACGTTAAATTACAATTTAAACGAAATGTATTTGAGAATAGGTAAAAAACAATATGTTCATCAAACACAGAATATATTAATAAACAAGGATCCAACACACTGACAAACCCCTACAAGCATCTAACAAAATGGCATATGAGTAAAATATATAGAACAATGTCCTACTGCAAAATCAAAACACATATATTGAGTATTTCTCGTCCGACCCTGAATACACATCATTTCGGGCCCCAAGTTCATACACATTCACCCGCTACATACAGGAGGCGACCCGTTTTCACCCCTGACAGCCCCTCAAACATAACACATTGTACCCTCCCCACCCTGCCCCACCCCACCTAATTTACAAATTTAATAAAATCTCTAATGTAAAGGGCTCTATTCCCTCAGAGAAATCCCGCTCCCACCTCCTCCCATAAAGTTCTCTATTACGGCACAAGTTTTAGAAAACGTAACAGCCAATACCCTCTCTTCACCTCACTTACCCCTTTCCCCCTCATTCCCCACATAATGTAGAAAATAATCTTTCCAAATGTACCCCACAGCCCTAATAATACTTTCTTTCCTCCCCCACATCAAGACTCAAAAGCCCGCAGAACAGAGAAGTATTGGGCCACTTATCTTATGCACACCCTGCCCAACCAACCCTGGGCGCTCCCAACCCCCCACAAAAATACACTACATGGAATGCAGAATCCTCCCCTCCACATATTCCACATACCCCCCCTCAACACCCCTCTAGCTCGTAAGACCACTCCCGATGGTAAATCCCATGCAAAACCCATACATCACCTCACGTCCCCGGGGTTGTAACCTTAACCTACCAAAACCCTTTTCCATATACATCCCCCAGTCATCATGGGGAAAATCCCCTCCACCGGAGCCACAACCTTTCCGCCGACATCCTACACAGCCTACTTATTTTTACCTTACCCAGATCCCTAACCATCACCATGCCCTCAAAATAGTTTCACATCCTCAATCCGTCCCAGAAAACATGCGTTTCAATTTATTGTGTTTCCTTAACCAACCCCCCCCCACTCAAAACCCTCCCTCACACCTCCCTTTTAATAAAGATAAATTGGGCCCTCCTCTTTAGTCTTAAAACCCCAACCCCCCTGAGCACAGGTAACCCTTAATACATCCCTTTCTAAGCCAATTTACAACTGAACCCCCAAAAATTTAAAAACCCCTCTAAGTATAGTTGCAATTGCCGTCCCCGTTAAAGGGAACCGGCAGCCACATGCCAAACCTTGCTATACAATAAAACGTTAATTACAATGGCACGCTGTACAAGGGTCAAATGATAAGGCCGCAAATGGCTCCCAATCGACCCAGTATCTTTTCTACCAACCTGACGAATTATTACACGTGCAACCGCAAGTCATCAGAATAGATTAGACCACAAATTTTTAATGACATCACCTGCTTCTTTACGACCTGCATACCCCACTCGACCTCTCCCCCCCAAGTTCCTAACCCATAACCATGGACTTCTCCGAATTTCCCTCATACCAGTCGCAATGCAAACGTGTCGACCACTCCATCATAAAGGCGTTTATGGACATCCCTCTCTAACCAATCAGTTGGTAATCATCCACAAGCCCTTTGGAGAACAGGCCAAAGCCCTCAGTACCCCCCCAAACCCCTTCACTAACGCCATATGGCGCTCCACATTCTATAAAAGGTGGTCCTGTATGCACGAAATAAAAGCTGTGACATAGGAACCCCTGTCTAAGGACCTTGCCCATTCCAATCCTCCCCTAATCTTCCATAATCTGTACTCTCAACCATTGCCACTTCTTTTTAACGGATCTACCCATCCACTAAATTTCTTCCCCATAGCCCTGTTTCAGGAGGATAGCTCTCAAAGCCTCTCGCTCCACCCTATATAAGCTCCTGCCAGTCTAGTGCAACCAAACAACCCCCCCCCCTTCCCCCCCTGTTTCTTCCACTGAAATCCCTTAAAAGACCTTGTCCCACCCCCCATAGACCTACCTGGTGGGGGACAACCCAAACGGGTTTCGATACACCCTCCCTAACAACACACTTGATCTATTTCCTAAATTTTTGCATATAACTTATAATCGGCATAACAACGATATTGTTCTATAGTCCTGAGCGAACGCTGTGCTTACCTTCGGTACCAAAATACAACTACGCCTGTTGCCTGTCTAGTCACCCAACCTTCCCCTTACCTTCATAAGTTCATAACTCACCAAAAAACCTTTTATACTCAATGCTGTTGATAAAACTCGCGGCAGTCCATCGGTTTTCCACCGGTGATTTGCCTTTTGCATGGGCACTCAAAGCACTCCTTTATTTCCCCCTCGTTATGTCCCCCCCCCAAAGCTTCCCTATCACAGGGTCCTACCTACATGGCCACACTTCAACACCCCTCTCTAAATCCCTAATCCTTACCCCTTCCTCCCGCCAATACTTTATTCGTTACCACTGATCCGCAAACAACCCCATCCCATCGTATGTGGATAACCTGCCGCCCTATACCCTCCCTACACACGTGATACCTCAGTTCACTCTCCAACTCCATCTGGACGCTCGCGGCGCGCGCGCCTGCCGACGTTGTTTTTGTGCTGGGCAAACACACACGATGACGGCCTATCACCCATACAAACCTCCTCCACCCCCGCCTTTACTCTCACGCTTGGAAACGATCGTCCTGGAATTTCTCCCAAACCGCTCTTTAAGGTATTCATAATGTCGTGTCTTCGGATAGGACACCCTCTACTGTCCCTTTTACATAACACCCCCGTAACCTGTCCTCCAAATAATTAATCAACCCAAATTTTTAAGGAATTATCCTTTCCCTCCCTCACATAATAATGCCAAATCCGGTCCTTAGCCACTCAATCCACCACGTCACCACGTCCTTCCACACTTGTACCTCCTCAGTTAATCTCTCCACAAGCTCCGTAAAACCCCCCCAACCCCACCTCATCTTCCAACAGACTCGTATTTAATTTCCAATATCCCCTAGAGATCAAGCTAGAGAATCCCACTCTCTTCTGCGACATACCGCATATGCTCTGAAAAGCTAGTTCAATAGTACGGACAGACGTGACAAAATACATTATGAGATATTTACAACTGTCTACTAGCTGCGTAACTCCCTCACGAACGTATGCTCTCCACCTCCCACGTCCCCTCTACCACATCCTCAACTGAACGTCCACAAAAGATTGCGTACCTATGCTGTCATCATTTGCCCCGCCCTCGTGGTTTCCACATCGCTCTCCTGATCACACAATTCAGTCCCACCTACGATGGCCATTCAGGTAAACCATGGAAAGCAAAAACTAGTTCATCAACACAAATCCCTACTGAACTTTCTATCATTTCAGCTGGAGCATACACTTTACAAAGGTTACCTCTGCCCCATCACCACCCATCCCACGCACGCAACCCTCCCCCCCAAAACCCTCCACGTCTTTGCAACACAAAAACGGGCTCGCCTCCTTTATCATAAACCCACACCACCTTTCAAACGTGCGATGGCAGAGGAGTCACACGTATACCCGTCCACCTAGCCTCGGCACTCTACCATCCCTGTAATTATGCTCCTGTAGAAAGACTACGTCCCTCTGTATCGCTACGTAAGTGATTACGTAAGTATTCCACTCTTCACACAGTACACAGTCCCATTCACATTCACCAGTCATGCTTAAGGCCTTTCTAATCTTCCACCTTTCTCCTCTCACCCCTTCAGGGCCTCTTGCCCCAGGGTCAAATGTGGTTTGTCACCAGTCACCCCCCCCCTCTTCGATGCCTCTTATCCTGGCTGTCACGAGATTACATCTTCCTCCGGTCCTCTGGCGGGCGTCAGGGACATTCATCTGAGTCTGGACGCAGCCGCCCTCATCCTCGTAACACTCTCTACCGCCATTACTAGTCTACCGAAGATTCTTCACAGTGAACATCAACTCTACTGCTGACCTGTCGCACAGAGCTGGTGACTCCTCCTGTGCTGCAGTTGTCCTCCTTCCTTCAGTGCCTTCCCTGCCACAATCTCCTTTCCAATCAGGGACCATTTACACCGGACCAAGACATTTTCACTAGCCTGTAGAAGGTAAAGTTTTCAATACCTAGTCGAGCTCCTTCCTCCAGCCTGGCACCTCCTGTGAATGAGCACTTCCTCCCCGTCACCGGCAAAGTGGCCATTTTCGGCTCAACACAATCGATGCCCCGCCTCTTGCTCACAAGAGACTCTTCTCAATTTCACTCCACAGCGGCCATCTCCTGGTTTCCTTTGGAATTCTCTCTACGACTTTCCACACCTGTAAAATGGCTGCCACCACTGTTTTCGCCGGCGACCTCCATGCCTCCCACACGTCGCGCCATATGGTTCATACTCTCCACACATCCTGCATGTCCGACGATTTGCCCAGCATACGACACTAGAATTTGGGTCACTAACTCCGGAAATCAACGACGTATTTGACGGGATCGGGTGCCCTCAGGTATTTTTGAGGGAAGAATGACTCCGGAAGATCCCATGTACGCACCTGCCGCCCACTTGCTTGGGGTTGCCAGATTGCACGGTACCCCGTAAGCTGCAAACACCTTCACGTAAGTCCCTCCTCGTCAGCTCGAAGGGGACATGCGCAACTTCACCCACGGATAGTGGAGAGAGAGAAACGTCTATGATTCGCACTTTGGACAGCTGGAGTTAATCATTACTCACATGCCTCAAATTCGTCACTAAGACTCGTACCACAGCCGTCCGAATGTAACTTGACGAATTTGCGATAGGCCCATTCTGGGCCAACATAAAACATCATCATCCTGCACTCGTACGTTTCCCTGATGATTGCCGGAAGTAGTAACACTGCGCCGTAGAGGGGGAAATCGCCCACGAAGCAGCTCCACGCGTTTGTGTTCACCCTACGTCGGATTCTCAGCACCATATTGTTGTATGAGAGCTCTCCTGACAATTAAAATAAAAAAAAAAAAAAATCAGGAGAGGGGTTGCTGTGCACAATCCGCACTCCACGCTGTCAGCGCTAATGCTCCAATACTTGAGGTTGTTTTATCTCCGTTATGCGCGCAGTGAAAGTTCTCTGTACATGTCTAGGTCGGCAATTTCACCTGCCTTGAAAGGTGCTTGTTAGTGTTACCTGTGGTCAGGGGGGGGTTGGGTTTAATGTACTTAAGTGGAATATTGCATCACTCAGAAAGACTCCTGAACTTCATCACAAAGTTACCTACGAACCCATGATGTTGTGTGTACTAAAAGAGTGCAGAGTCCCTGTGAAAATCCAAACCCTAAATTACATCTTTTGTTGCAGATAACTCAAATCTACTAAACTCTTGCTGTTCTATATATTAAAAAATCACTTCCCATCAACTTCTTGTTTACATAAGAAAACAGAGGGGCTCATTATCACGGTGTTACGGATTTATACTTTCGGAACTCTGCTACTCACATCTTTACTCTCTCCATGGTACGCTCCTGCTGATAAGTTTAATTACTTGGAGCTCTCAATTGTGCTATTATTGGCGTATTTCACACTGCGACGACACAAAAGCTGTGCGCAAACTCACAGTTTGGTAATAGTAATGGCCAATATCTGTTGTCACTCTTAACATTCATGATAATTGCAAAATTGTAGGTGACCTGGAAACCACACATATCTATGGAGGTGTCTGATCTGTGCAGGCTTCAACATTACTTCTGCCAGCTGTGAGTCTTCATTGTAACTGATATAGCGTTCTGATGATTTCCCTAGGTAACCTCGCTAGGTATTGGTTTACTACCCTTCTGGGGCGGGATATTCAAACGTATCATTTTAATGTTCCCACTGATCAGCTTGATGATTTTGTGGCATTGTGACTAGAATGGTTTAATTCCTAAAGGTCTCTGTAGAGACCTTTAACAATGACCTGTGAGCATTATTCAGAACTACTTAGAGCGCCACTGAAACATCTTGGTACTCTAACCCACAAAACTTCCATAATATTGGTTCCTCCTTTCAAAAACCATTAATTATTACAATGATTCTAAACTTCGTACATGAAACGCAAATTGCTCGCAGGTCTAGGCTAGCCTATAGAATACATTTGTACCCCGGGATTGCTGAGGCTCTTTTCAAACTGCCCTTGCTGCTGCAGGGCGGTTGACAGAGCTACGCAAACAGAACTGAAAAAAATTGTCAATGGCATAATGCTACGACCCCATTAGCGGGGCATGGAGGGACATAAATAGGAATTAAGGGTAACAGAAATGGAGGCAGGATCGGCCCCCTCATCCCTTGCCATAAGGGCGAATTGGAGCTTAGTCAGTGCTTGGGCTGCTACATCTAGCTATGACAATCTTCATAGTACCACACAGGCAAAAATTAAATGACAAAATATGATACAAGGGAGAGAACTTGTTTGCTTTATGTCAACAAGGCAGGGATGACCTGCAACATTCCTTTCCACTTTTTTATGAACTTGATTGCAGCACTTAAGGGCAAACTCCACGTCGCCTGGTGAGGGATGGTATTACTTACAACATACTCAGATTGCATCGATGTTTCGAGTTAAACAGGTAATCCATTACTGGAATTTATACATGGCTATGTAACTGGGGAGCTCCTTCAATCTTGGACCAACAGCCTCATCATTCCCAATTCCTAAGCATATCAACAAAATAGCATTTCGCCAAGCCCAAATCTCTTACTAGCTGCTTGTGTAAAACATTTGTGGAGAATGATTCTTAATCGTTCTCATGTACAGAATCAAAAAATTTTTGTTCCGTTACATGGTTTTTTGCATGGGAAGGAGTGTGCATCATTGCAAGCACCTTTCTCACTTGCACACTGACAGCTCATACACTACATTCCTTGACCTTTAAATCGCTTTCGATGTAGCCAAACGGACATGGTTTTTAATCATTAGTACTTGCAGAATTGGATGTTGGAGGATGGCTTCTCGTGGTAACGGTTAATGTCAACAGAAAATTCGTCTGTGTTGTTCCAGGGGGTAATAGAAGTGTAACTAAAGACTTTGAATTAGGAACCCCACAGGGAGGTTTGTTGTTCCTACATGTTCAATATTCTAATTATTGCATTCATTAATGCTATTGCCTAGTCAGCCCCAATCATTATGTGAATAGTTTTGCTGATGACATAAAGATTCACACCAAAGGATTCTCAACACCCCCAAAAACATTCTTAATCATGTACTAGCCTGTGTCAGGACCTGGGTTGAAACAAAGATACTCAACAGGGCGTCCTCACGGACAGAGAGGCACAGTTCGTCAGATCCAATTGCATATGGGTCTCTTCTAGTATGTAAAGCAAGTACAGGTATAGGCTTTGAGGTTCCACTACTTGGACTGTTTAACAAGACTTTGTCGCAATACAAAGAAAGACTAAGAGACTTAGAGTTTGTGGCTGGGTTTACCCCGGTTGGTGCTTATGTTAAAATTGTGAAAATGATGTATCTTGCTATATTAGTTATTGGTGATTATGCCTGCGTCAATACTTTGCTCTTGTGTCTAACTGGAAGCTTGGAGTAAGGTAAGTAAGTAGTTTATTCAGTATACACAAGTACAGTTACAGAGAATTACAATACTTCGCAGCATGTGTGTAGAGAACGAGGATAACACAAAAAAAGTCAGGACAGAGTGACTTATCTTCCATTGGCCGGGTCCTTATTACCTTATTATTATAATATAAAGGTTATAATATTTTCTTATTATTCTACAATGAAGATAACATCTTATTATCATACTAAAAAGACTATCTACTACACCAAGGTCATTAAGACTATCTACAATACGAGAGTCATTACTAGGAATAAGGTAAAATTTACACGTATGTTAGCTAAAAAATAGAAAATCATTCCCCTCCCTTTCTGTAGCTACATTTATCAGACACCTTTTGGCACTCTTCTTGAACTGGTTCATGCTATGACTGGCTTTGACATGTGCGGACAGTCTGTTCCATTCCTTTATTGCTGTACAATAAAAGGTGTTTGAAGCCTGGCCACTGACTGTGGGTACTACAAAGTTGTGCTCTCTCCCCCTAGTACTATGATTGCTTTGGTTCCCAACCTTGACAAAATTGACAGCAAGATATTCTGGACACTGTTTGTGAGCAATTTTATAAACACGATTTAGCTTCAGTTGTTTTACTCTGTCTTCAACATTCAGCATATCCAACTGCTGTAATTCATCCTGGCCTACATGTTCTCTTGGTCCCAGCCCCAGGATGAATCTTACGATTTTGTTCTGGGTGATTTGCAGTCTATCTTTCAGTTTTTTTGTCAAGGCAGAGTACCAAGAAGAGCAAGCGTAATCCATATGGCATTGTATAAGGGCTAGACATAGGGTCCTGCGAGCCTCAGTAGGTAGACACTGTGCTTGTCTATACAGGAACTTCAGTCTGGCATTCGCTTTCTTTACTACACTGTTCCCTATCAATTCTCCTGACATGCATGGGTCAAAGGGGATTCCCAAATATTTTACTGATGAAACCAAAGTGATGGGCTCCCAATTACATTGAACATTAAAATTATTTACCCTTCTCAGTTTATGTTTCGTGCCAAAGAGAATGGCTTCAGTTTTCCCTAGGTGTAATGATAGTTTGTTGTCTACTAACCATTTGCTGCAGGACTCCAGTTCCAGTGTTAAAACATTAGCAATATCTTGTGGGTCTTTACTGACACTAACAGAGCACTGTCATCT